>CM049380.1:29229408-29734408 GCA_026937815.1 Etheostoma perlongum
TAACCAAGGAAATGAAGACCCCAAGGCTAATAATCATGATATCCATAATGAAATAAGTCTGACGTGACTTGGGGTTTCATTCCATGTGAAGTGCAGTGAAGAGGGATAATAAAAAAAATGTACTGTATAACACCAACTATACAGCCACAAAGCGGTGAGTAGCATCACTGACGTCGCTGTAATTCAGTCAAACTGCAAAAGATAAACTGTATATCTCGAGATTCTTGGTTTCCCTAACATACTGCATCTTTCCTGTTATATAGTATACAAGCAAACACAATATAAAGACCTTAATCACTCTATGGTGCTGAGAAAACCAGCATCTGTGTCAAACTTAACTTGAGATTACCACATTTATCTGATATATTATAAAACTTTTTCTCTCCTTATGTGATTTAAATGTGCGATCTTAACATCATTTAATGGAGGTTTGTATGTGAAGCACTTGGCTTTGCCAAGTATGCAGACACATATCACCTACACAGAAAGTCAAATCAATTATATACGGTTACATATTGCAATATGCCCATGAGGCTAACTCACCGTGTGAATTAATTAACTGGTTTTAAAAACCATGTTAAGCAGGCTGACTGGATTAAATCATTTAGTAGCTGCTTTCATTAGAAGCCCATTTGTAAAAGCATCCATCCATTTATCCTGTGACACTTTTCCAGGACTGGGTAAAAAGTAGCCCAAATGTCTTTCTCCTCAGCCTCGTGCCCCAGCTCTTTCTGGGGGATCCTAATGTGTTTTCCAAGGCAAGGTGGGATGATTACTCCTCTAGTGGGTTTTGGTTCTACCCTGGGATCCCCCACATCTTGTAATGTCCAAAGTACCATCAGAAAGAAGCTTGTGAACCACCTTAATTGACCCCCTTTCAGTGTGATGGACCTGCAGTTTTCCTTGAGAACTGCAGGTCCATCTCTGAGTTAATTATCCATGTCACTAAGAATGTGTACAGGAAAACCCCCCCTTTGCCTCTTATATCCATTATCTCTTTCTTTTGGTTGCTCCCTTGAGCTTATCAAGGGTTTGTGTGGGATGGAACAAAAAAAATAAACTTGCCATATGAGAGCTTTTCATTTAGGCAGAGCTGTTTCCATCATGGCAGTGCTGCACATTTTACTCTGCATCAATCATTTTGTTGAGCTAATGTTCCATCTTACACTCACTCACAAGCCCCACAAATTTGGTATTTTTGGAAACTTTGGAATTTCTGCTTGAAGTTGAGATAAATTTTTGTCTTTAAATAATTATCTTTACAAAAGATGCAACCAGAGGTGGGTACTTTAGAGTTTAAAGGAGGCTAAAAGGAGACATCAACACCTTTTCATTATGAAAAAAACTGATGTTACCTGATGTTTAAAGAGTAACTTCTAGTATAAGAAAATAGGTTTCAGCCAGTTTCAAACAGTTTACGCAGTTGTGTGGTTGGTTAAACTTTGCAGACACTTTGTGAGTTCTGTAATTGAAAAGAATATAGCCTCGGTTCAATGCAGTCGTCTACTCACAAAATTTCACATGGATTGGAAATCTCAACCCTAGCAGTTTTTATGTCAACATAATCAGGGATTTTTCCTGCGTAGAGGCATTTTTGGCACCCCCAAAGAGGTTTTAGCCAGCGACAAAAGAAAATTCCAAGCACCAAAATGTCTTTAACGTCCAGCAGTCAACTCCCTTCCCCTCTCTCTGATATGGCATCAGTAATAAAAATGTTTTGGTGCTTTTCCTTCACAGATGGAATTTTGTGTTTTCCTTCACATATAGTATGTAAAAACATTTTCACAAAATAATTGGTGTATAAAAATGTATCATAATGCAAGAAATTATGTATTTGACTCTCAAAATGTCCTAGGAAGAATGACCCCCAGACCCACTGCTTAATATGTGTCCCCCAAAAGGCTTATTCTGAGCCAGGAAAAACCCTGCCAAATAATTACTAAAAGGGTGAAAATCTGCCCCTAATGACCTCAACTTCCCTCAGCACCTCCACCCTAAATCACAGCAATCTGACCGGAGAGGCAGGAGACGATAACAGAGTTAAAGGAACGGCAGTCATGGCTGAATGGGAATCAATAACAATTGGAGTACTATTGCTGTTGTAAAAGAACCTGGCAGAGCTATGATATAGAACTGTTTGCTGCTGCCTAAAACTGGGGGAGGAAGGAGAACGGATGGGGGAATGTGAGTGTGCCTGTGTGTTAACAGGACACATGTTTGTTAAGTTACTGGGTTTCCTTACCATTCATGTGAGACCTAGTACACAAATACGCTCCTCATGCTACACAGGCTCAACTGTTAAATGACTACTTCCCCTTTAAAATGACTATTTGTATAAGAATAACTCAATCTTTGAAGAAAACTTTGTTTTTCTCTCATGCCTCCATAGTGACCGAAGAACGTTTGTTACTCATACCGAGCAACGGAAGTGTATAATTTTAGCAAGAAATACATGTTGGAAAGTACTGAGCATATGACTGGATAAAGAAGACCTAAAATATACTGTGTGAGTTGTGTGCGAGTTTGTAAACAGATGTTTCGATATAATTTTCCTGATGTTAAGCACAGCCGCTATTTACTTCAATTCCGTCAAGGATTTACTCAGTTTTCTCCATCTGCTTATCATTTTGTGACTCCAAAAAAACTACTACATTCATTTGTTGGCTGGGACATGTTTTAAAGTGCCAGCTGGCATGCAGATTGTTACTGCTCAATTTATTTAATAAATTAACCCAATGAAAAATACAATAAAAGAAACTAGGCACACTGCAGAATTAAGTTCAAAAGCTTTACAGCAGCCAAGAAGGATGCACAAAACAGACCACAATCTCTTGTTTCTGCTCAGGACTGAAATAAAGGCGGTATGGGACTTTATCGGAATATAAAAAGGGAAAAAAAGATGGAAATCAGTATTCTGGTTTGAAGCCGGGAGACCAGGGAATGCTGCCTATCACGCAAGGCTGATCGCAGCGCATCCTGCATTCATGGACGTACTGTCCATGAATGCAGGATGCCGAGGGTAACTTTCACTTCGAGGAATGTTAAGTAGGAAGTTACATCAATTTATTGTGGGATAGTTTATCATTTTTTTTGGGATGATGCTGTCCAAAATGAATCCATCCTGGACAACTCCTCCCACCCACTCCACAATATGCCGGTTAGACTGAGGAGCGCCTTCAGCAACAGACTCAGACACCCACGATGCACCACAGAGCGCCACAGGAAGTCGTTCCTGCCTGTGGGCATATACAACGCCTCCCGCTGGGTGACACACTGTTAGTCTCAAAACTGGTCTCACAGACCTCACTTGGCAGATTGGGATTGGCAACCACTAGTCTAGCAGCTACAACCACTTTTATGTTGAAATTTAGACATATCTCCTGCATTTGTGCTATCAATGCAATGCAAAAATCAACGTTAAAGTAGTTTATTTATGTTCTTTTCGGTTATAACTGACCGTTATAACCAACTGACTGGATCATAAAATAAAGTTCTGTGGCGTTCATTGTTTGTGTTTGTTCATGTCTCACAAAGAGTTTAACCTGAGCCAGACCAACAACAAAGATAGAAATCATATATCCATACAGGGATAGTAGGATAGAGTTGTTACAAAATATATTATATGACACACTGGTACTGGATCAGTACTCGGTATTGGCCAATATGCAAGATCAGGTATCAGAATTGGTCAAAAATCCCCCCCCCCCCCAAAAAAAAAAAAAATGGTCTCGGACCATCTCTAGTTTACACTATAGCCTTCCATCCACAATAGGGTGAATCACTGGGATTCACTCTACTGTGGATGGAACTCTGCATCATTTCATTGACCAGCTGTTACTTACATGTGAAAATGACCAGGACGGTGCGGAGCAGTAGGTCGACGGTTTTCTCCCACCTCTCTGACACGCGAGTAAGTACTGGTGGTATGAGAATCTCTGCTGGCACATAGAACTGCAGGGCGAAGGTGATGAAAATACCAAAAGAGTACAGCAGCTTCACCGCCTGGTACATCCTGGAAACACGGATCAAGAGTCACAGAAATGTTATCTAAATAGACTAAATGAAAAGTGTTGAGTGGCACAGGTACAGCCATAAAATACATTTTGGTAGTGCACTAATATGCAGCTAATCAAAAACCTTTCATGAAAAAACAAAACAAGCCTCAACACAGGGCCTCAAATTGCATGAATAAGAAAACATCAACAAAACATATTACAAGATGAAGAGGAGTTAATTAGTAGTTCTTGTAAAATACACAGCAGCCAAACAATCTTCTTCTGCACACTTTATAAAGAGATGCTGGTAATTACAGCCTTGGAGATTTCAACCTCATTGAAAAGCAAATTTCACTAATTAGCAGCATCGATCCAATAACAGGAGGCATTTCAAAAGACGTCTGTCACAAATCGCAGTGGAGATAGTAGCAAGTTAATGAGAAAACAAATCCAATTGGAGTATTTGGTTTTACTAATGTTATCCCCCAAAAAAATAAGCTTACAGAAGGAATAAAATTAGTACACATCATGCATCAGTGCTTTCAACTCAGAGAGAGGAAGATGAATGGTGCAAATAAAGGCCCTCTTTGAACCAGAGCTTAGTTTTCTCTGTGAACAATTTTTCTCACCTATTTTATTTGTAATGTCTGGAAAGGAATGATTGCATGTGCGGAGATCTGCAGGGAGCACACTAGCAACTGACAGAGGATAATAATCTCTGTGTTGGTACAGCAATAATACTATGATATAGTCTTACAATTGATAACACCTTGTCTCAGTATTTAATGTTTGGAAAACCTGGGACTGGGCAGCTCTTTCCTGAAAGTGTTGGTTCTTTTTTACATTTATGAAAGCAGCAAAGCCAACATGCTGGACTGAGGAGTTTGCATGGGTAGTGACAGCCACCGTGGTTAGACACACAAAGAAAAATGTCATCCATTCACCAGCTAGACAAGAGCCCATGGACGAAACGAAGCTGCAATGCCCTTGTTAATTCCCTATTTGTGCAATATGTTTGGTATTTCTATCAGTCAGAGGTCGTTGGTGGCTCAGTTTAGAACAGGAATCCTTTCCCTTGCCCTTAAAGAAGGTAGAATAAAAAAACATCCAAGAAGGTAAAAGGTTGTGCGAACTACGAGATGAGAACAAATCAAATTTTCTTCTGTATTGGACACCGACCTTACACCGATCTTACATTAAATGTCTGTTGAAAATGAAATGTTCTGGTGCACTGGTGATTGGCTGATGACCAATTGGAGTGGTTGTTAAAATTCAATATTTAGAAGTTGGTTATTTTGGTTTTCTAAAGCTTGGCAAAAAGACTAGAAGGTTTATTTGTTTAGGGTATTTGGTTACATTGGCATCTGGTCTTTTGTCGTAGGTAATGGTGTCTTGTAAGCCTGTGTGGTCTGGGCAGATTTTATTGTATGCATGACACAATAATAAAAAAGAAATATTCATATATATTCATTCTATGCTCAAATACCTGGCCCCGTGTTTGCTGAGTGATCATTCAATTAAACACAACTTATTAGGGAGCGATGCAACTACATTTTAATTTTGAGTCTCTATGCCAAAATTCAAGATTAGGACCCAGCACTTTAGTCTGTGTTTCCGGTTTTACGCGCTGGTCGGGCATACGCTAATTACATTACTTGTCCACCGCCCCAACCATTGTTTTGTTTTCATAGAAATAAAGCCCATTTAGTGTATTTCCACACATTAGTGCCCATGTTCATCAGATCAAAAAACTTGTGTTATTAATGTCATTTAGTTGGAGATAAAATTGAGTTTTGTAGGATCGAACTAGATTCAGCAGCCTAAATCTATTTACTATAATTTCTTTTCTTTTATTTACTAAAAATCTATCATTTTGGATTAATTCAGCAACTATAGCACAGAGTTTGTTTGCAACTGTAACAATAAAGAGTTCTGAATATGACAGGATTATGGCAGAGCCTGCATCGACAACTGAGGACTATCGGTCTGCAATCATGTTGAACTGGCTGGTAAGATTATAATCTTTTGATGAAATTTGGGTGAAATTACAAACTTTCTGATTCAAGTAGCTTGTTGGGATAAGGTCCCATTGTCTTGTACAAAGGTAATGGGAAATTAAAAGGTCCTCTGACGCCGGCCAGTGGTTCCTCATTGGAACACTCCCACACAACTTTCTCATTTGCTTCAAAAAAGTCCCCTTTAATTCTACCATATTGTTGTCGATATAACGCTTTTTTTGCAGCCATTGCTAAAAAACTTTCAAGTCAGTTGTGTCAGTCAGTTGGAAAAAAAAATTGTCTTGGTTTGTATATGACAGGAATCTTTCAGATTATCTAAAAAAAGAAAAAAACAAGAGTGGCCTGGCTCTGTGTACTGGCTCTACGTACTTCCACTCAATTTTCATTTTCCTTCAGTGCACCGTCTGGACTTGAGGTATATTCTTGGGTTTTCTCTGGCCAAATCTTTGGCGGTCCAATCAGCAAACAGAGGGAGTGGCTGAGAATGATGATGCTGAAGTCATGCGCTAGCCGTATTGGCGACGGACCAAGACGCGAGCAAAGGCATTTGGTCCGTTGTGGCCACGCTGCCAAATATCAACAACTTAGAGCCCGAGCAAGAACAATCTTTGCTAAGTTTTGTTGTTGGCCATGATGTTGTGGCCCTCATCCCCACAGGGTTCGGGAAAAGTTTTATTTTCCAGCTCGCTCCGTTAGTGGTGAAGGAGTTGGATTAGGTGAACGCTAACGATGCTAAGCCGACGTCACGACCAAACCTTAGCCATGGGTTATGGCAGATCCAGAGTGGCTCTGGGCAGATCCAATAGTTGTAAACTTCAACAGATTACCCGCCTTCAAGGAAGTTAACACTTGTCAATGGAGAGTAGCCAGACTCTCTGAACAAATGAAATGTACGAGAGTCTGGTAGGACCAGGCTACAACCAGGGAGACATGCTTTTATAAATGACATCAAAACGTATTAAATACACTGAGTGTAGAGAGCCAAAAATGTGTAATGTGTATGCAGACCCCAACGTAGTGGCTTGAGAAGCACAAGGTTGGCGCTTCATCCCGAGGCTTTTCCACCCATGCAAAGTGTCCCTGAGCAAGACAATGAACCCCAAGATGCTATTATCTGTCCGCTGCTCCTAATACTTAGCTAGGGTTAAAATGCAGAGATAGAATTCCACTGCATTGTTCTGTGTATATGTGACGAGAAAGAATAAAAGTCTGTTGTACCCTTTTTAAATGTAAGATTGCCTTCTATTTGTAATCCAGGGAGTGTTGATGCTTTCTTACCAGCAGTTTGGCAGGTTGAGAGTGATGCTCCCTCCTATGTGCTCTCCAAAGCACATATATCCTATAGTACCAAGGCTGATGTAAAGGAAGGTGACGATGCCCATCCCCAAATACAGAACTGGGATGAAACTCTGAGGCTTGTGCATCTTGTTCTCCAGGGGAAGAACCTGCAGACCCAAAGAGACAAAGACACAACCAGACCCTCAGTAGGACAACAGACCAAAATAAATATATGATTCATGGGTCATCCTCTACTTTAACATTCAACCAACATTAGAGTTAGCAGTCCAAATACACTGAGTTTTTAATTTATTAAATGTCACTTTCTCTGATGCTGTGATGTCTCGTGGTTTGTTTATGGAAGTTATAATGAAAACTAAAATTGAGTTGACATTTTAGCAAACCAGCACGCAATATATTGAAAACAGTTATGTTCTCTCAGCATACTGTTAATTAAATACCAATGAAGAATTCTCTTCTGCCGAACTATCTGAGCAGTGCCCGTCAAAGTAATAAAACAAACAAGATTAAAAAAATAAATCAGTTTTGTTGATACAGTGCCCTCATTATTGTTCAACAGTATTACTGAGCAGTTCAGAAACACATAGGTTAACATAAGCTTCTCTTCAATTTTTCCAAATACCTGGACAAAACAAGCTGATAAATGTCCAACATCTGCTGGCTATAAACGAGCTACCTGCCAACTGAAACAAAAGCAACGCCATGCATCCACCCATCCATCGTCATCTGCTTATCTGTGGTTGGGTCACAGGGGGCAGCAGCTCCAGCACAGGACTCCAAACTTCCCTTTTCCGAGGCCACATTAGCAACCTCCGACTGGGGGATCTTGAGGCATTTCCAGGCCAGGGTGGAGATATAATCCCTCCACCTAGTCCTCGGTCTTGCCCGAGGCCTCCTCCCGGAAAAAGCAACACGTATGCTTCAAAATGTAATTTGTGTGATGCTTGAGTATGGTGGTGCATGCTAATGGCTTTGGGCCGCATATGATTATGCTAAATGTGTTTATTTGTATCCATCTGTCAGGGGTCATGCAAAAATCTTTCATGCAACAAAATGTCAACACAGCTTAATAATGCCTAAACAGTATGACAGATGACAAGGCTGCTTCGGATGTTCATTAAGCATTAGATGTTCCGCTTCAGCTTAAAGAAACCGTGAGGCATCATGTTAAATCCTGTTTAAGCTGCACAGCAAGATGACCCCTGCACAGCATGGAGATAACGAACGTGTATAATACCAGGTGTGAATGTATAAAAAAAACAGATGCCATAATTCAGATAATGTATCCAGAGACACATTTTATGTTAAAGGGGAACTATGCAGTTTTATTTAGCTTAATTTACCATAACTGAACACCTTGGGAGTCATTGGAATGGTAATATGACTTCTTTTTTTTCTCCGAGCCGAATGGTGGTCGTCTGGCTCCTCCCTTGCGCCTGTGAGCGAAAACCCCCCCCCCCCCACCTTGCAACTTGTAGCCAGCAAGTCGCCGGACACAGCGTCAGGAGGTATTGCGTGATATCAGGTCTCATGATGTAACAAATTGCTTCTCAGCACTGCCCACATACGCCCATTCAGGAACCGACTAACAAGGTGGCGATGGAGTTTTTTTCCATAAACAGTATAAGAATATAATATATACACCAGTACTATATTTTCCGAGTTTTTCACACTATCGTATGGCTGAGCTGGCAAAGAAGAAACAGAAACTTAGGAAAGCTTTGTCGGAGGAAGAACGAAAGAGGAAACAGCAGACTGACCGAGGGAGGGGTTAGACACAAGTAAACATAGTAGCCAAATATCTATTCTGAAGCTGTAGAGGGGGCTCTGTAGAGAAACCTGTAGGGGGTTTCTGTAGAGAAACCTGTAGGGGGGAGCTCTATAGAGAAACCTCTAAGGGGGAGCTCTATAGAAAGACCTGTAGGGGGGGAGCTCTATGTAGAAACCTGTAGGAGCAGCTCTATAAAGAAACCTGTAGGAGCAGCTCTATAGAGAAACCTCTAAGGGGGAGCTCTATAGAAAGACCTGTAGGGGGGGAGCTCTATGTAGAAACCTGTAGGAGCAGCTCTATAAAGAAACCTGTAGGAGCAGCTCTATAGAGAAACCTGCGAGCAAAAATCAAGAAAACAGCGAAGAAATGGCAAAAACTACATAGCAACCCTTTAATTACGGATGTAAATAGGCTTTAACTGTTCAGATGTTAATGTGTTTGTCCCTTGCTTTATCATTAGTAATCATCAGCCTGTCACGTACCACTCCGATCCCTTCGAAGGCAAAGATGGCCGTACCAAAGAAGAGAGGGTAGTCTTTAGCCCTGCCCACTTTTGGCAGGTTGATGGGGTATCTGATGTTCTGCAGGACAAAAAGAGAAAGAAGAAAAATAAGTATATGTATGAATATGTAAGTAGCTGTGAAATAAACAGGATATCATAAAGGAAACTGTCCTACTTCAAAATACATCCAGGTGGGAGATTAAGAGGAAACGTAATGTAATGTTTTGCACATTGCAGCTGCTGACACTGGCTTTGCTATTATGGGGAAAACTTTTTACACCATATTTTATATTATACTCAAAAAATGAAGGCTACCAGGATGAATCTTAAAACCACAATGTGGGGTCGTTCCAAATTAAATTAGAGCAAGGCTGTGGTTCAAAGGCCGAGCTGAAGTACAGAAAGGACAGTAAATCAAACTGAGCAACAAAAAGAAAGAGATTCCAAACAGTTGTTTTTGTGGTGCTTGTAGCCTTTATGCTCTAGATTTCCCCAAATTTTTGCTCTGGTGATTCATCAGCCACATTACACCTTACGGGCCAGATATATCTCTTTGTGCTGAATCTTTGTGAGATTTCTGATGCAAGAAATTGTTTTTTTAAAAGGCAAGTGTGCTTTGAGTTGTCCTGTTTTTTGAGGACAGTGGTGAGTTGTTCATAACAACCTCAGAAGCCAATCAAGCAGAAACAGAGAGACCGACTATTAGACACAAAGTGGGGGGATGGTTGTAAACCTAGATGAAGAAAAGATCACGTTAGATTATTGCTTAATATGCAGTCAATAAAACACACTATTCCCAGATTTAAGTC
Organism: Etheostoma perlongum; assembly: GCA_026937815.1. Classification (NCBI taxonomy): domain Eukaryota; kingdom Metazoa; phylum Chordata; class Actinopteri; order Perciformes; family Percidae; genus Etheostoma; species Etheostoma perlongum. Next base: position 29,239,803 of record CM049380.1, read on the forward strand.
CTATAAGACAATTATATCTACCTAATATACCACAGAATTTACTAAACTGTATTGTACAGTATGTAGTGATTACTTGGATGTCAATCCCAAAGTTTTTATTGTTTGTAGAAACGGATCTGGACAAATGTTCTGCACTTTTATTGGCCTGTTGGGAGGCCAGTCTTGGTTTCCTCTATTTTCAAATTTACAGATCTGTACAGTGTTTTCCCTACGTTTGTGGAAGACTTAGGTGCACGTATTTGGTGGGGGGGTTAAGGGTCCTCCCTTATGTTTCTCAGTACAAAAATTTCACATAATTTTGGACCATTATTATGACCATATACCGTATGTGTCTAAAACGCTAGAATAAAAACTAGAGCAGATAATAAATAAATAACACTCAAAAAGTTAAGAGACAAAACTTGCTAAATAAATCCACTGGGGACCAAGTACAATCATTAGATCTGAGAAAAGCCATTCAGTAAGTGTTGATGCTCATTGATTTTACATTAATTCGGCTTAGGAGTTGCAAATAAGTGATATAATCGTAGATAAACTTCTGCAAGTGTTTTCTTTAATGAGGTCACAAATCTTCTCTTAAATCGCTCAGAAAGAGAGATGAGATGAAGCTGGTGTTTTACCGTGAGCGAGTAGAAGTAGATGAGGATCAAGCTGGCGCTCATGACCAGGTTTGCTACCAGAGAGAGGGGAGCCAGGTACCGGAGGTCGGGGGTGAACACCAGCAGGATGAGGAAAGGCAGGAAGCAGAGCATGTAGAGGCGGGAGTCGAAAAGCTCGGCACCAGGATCTGGGTCTGGTTGGTGTGGTTCATGTGGCAGTTGAAGGTGGTGGCGTTGGCTGCTTCTACCACCTAGTGAAGGCACGGGCGGAGGGGAGCACAGAGAAATGAGTATGTTTCAAGGATCGACCGATGCTGGTTTCTCAGAGCCGATACCAATTATTAGTAGTCAATAAAACACATTTGGAATATTATAGTGAAAATAAAAATCTTTAGGTCAAAATTTAGATTTTGGAACGTTACAAACGGCAACACAGAACTTTGTATAAACGCTTTAAGCAATTATATAATAAATTAGAAACTTTCAACATAATACCGAGTAACACATAGTCAGATAGTGTTGTGGGGGGGGGGACATGAAGTCAGAATTAACTTATTTGCCCACCAGCCAAATGGCTAGTGAATGTTCACATTGTACCAGACACTCAATAGATTTCCTTTTTGGCTGGTGAGTGAAGCAAATCTACCAGCCACTTGCATATTTTTCAAGCGTTTGGCTAGTAGATGCTGCTGACTCTTGGACCCTGCAGGTATGACAGCGGGAGTCTCAAGTATTCTTTTGCACCCAAAAAAAACTCTGACTTTCACAGTGCTCAACAGTCCTTGGTTTATTTCCTTATCAAGTAATGAATTCAGATAGTCACTATCCATCGAGTCTATCTATAAAGTCTATCACAGGTTACACCCGAGGGAAGACGTTGTGTTGCGTTTATTTATAACATAACAGACTGAGGCTATACATTTATTTATAGCCTAAGAGACCTAGGTGCCGATTGGTGAAATAGAGATGAAATACTTTCTTAGCTCTCAGCTTTAAAATTCAAATCTCCACCACTGATGTTGTTGTTAAGTGATATCTTTACTGTGCCTTTTTCTTTTGACAGAAAGTCAAACAACAAAAGTAGTTTCTGTAACTTGCAATGATATAAAGAGAGAAAAGAAGAAAAGCTAAACTCTGCAAGTAGTCCTGGAGAAAGATCTTACATGATGAACAGATTATCAAAATGGTATTGACTAAGTTTCAGTTTCTGTAATAATCACTTAATCATTCAGCTAAGTATTTCAGAAACAACATAACCACTAAAGTCCCCCAAAAGTGTGAGTACTTCAATGAAATACACTCAGTGTTGCATTCTGCCTGGTAAGGCTGATAAGAAGCTGAGAAAAGGAGATCGCCATAGGGTTTGGTCCAAGATGGCGACCTGTGCAGACGTCTTATTCTGAGCTCCGAGACTCTGACCAAGTACCAATGATTTAAACTGACTTATTGAGACTATGTCATCGATGAACAAAGGAGAGGAACGTTGCTCTTGCATTTTGTAAGTTCATTTGCCCGAACAAAAGGACTTTTGCTGGTCAAATTTAGTAAAATAGCAACTAGCTTACAAACTGGCAGGTGTTAGCCAATGTTTAGCCAAATCAGTTTTTACAATCTAGTTTTACTAACAGCCAGGACACCTATGCTAAGGTGTCAGAGAGACTTCTTCTTTAGTTCCTTAAAAATAATATATTTTAATGTCAGGGGTATGCATGACAGCACCAAAACAAAATCTATTGTTTTGTTCAGTAGACGAAAAAAATGTTGATTTTATTTTATTTATTTATTTTTTTAACAAGAGACTCATTCGATGGACAGTGATGTGAAATTTTGGAAAGCTCAATGGGGCGATGTGTTATTTCTGTCATGCATGTCAACAATCAGCAGGTGTCACCATTCTCCTTAACAATTTTAAAGGATATATAGTTGAATCAGTGATCTCAAATGAGCATTTGTAAAAGGTCTTGAGCAAAATGGTTGGAACAAGGGGAAAGAAATCTTTGTGGTACTTTATTCCCAATAACATTTTTAATAGTGTAGGAGGTCTTACATTTTTGTTGAATTGTAACTACAATATTACAAGATTGCCATTAAAACTCTCATTTTTATCAACAAGCTCTTTTGGCATGGAAGCTGTGTCATTCTTCTAACTTTTCTCCACACAAGTCTATCCTTTGGAATAATGAATGCATTACTAAAAGGAACAAGTCACTCTATTTGCAGAAATGGATCGATAGAGATATTATCTTCGTAAAGGATCTTTTTTATTGAAATAGCCAATTACTTAACTATGAATGCTTTCTCAGAGAGAAGACATTCCCGATAACGTTCAAAGAATACAAGTCAGTTTCCAAATCTATACATAATGGCATATTAGAATTAATGAAAGTTATAAAAAAAAATAAAAAAAATGAAGTTCCGGTATTAATTTTACTCTTTATATAAACGGTATGGATATTATCAGCAGCAACTGTACTAATAAGAACATTAGAAAATGCTTTATATTTTAAGAAAATAATAAGGAAATGTTTCTGTAATTCTCATTTTAATGATATTAACTGGCATAGGGCGTGGCTTGTTCCTTTTAGATATTGTATCGTGAACAAAGTGAGGGAATTACATTGTAAAATATTGCATTATACATATTTGACAAACCTATTTAACTCATAATTCATGCCAGTTGACAAATATTCTATTTTTGTAAGACAAAACAAGAATTGTTAAATCATCTTTTTTATGGTTGTTCATTTTGTATTACAGTCTGGAAAAGTTTTGAAATTTATATGGTATCTAAAACACATAATCACACTTGAAGGGAAAGATATCATTACATATTTTGAACGTAAAGATATAAATGTATGTAATATTGTTAATCTTTATATTAGGTAAGCTTCATATTCATAAATCTAAATTTGTCAATGTCATTAACGAGGTTTGTAAGTCTGTCACATTTTTATTTATTTATTTTTATTTTTATCTCTTCATGGGTTTGTTTATATTGTACTTATCACTTTTTTTACTTGGTTTCATATTATATCAGTTGCAATTATTTTTCTATATGCTTCTGTTATAAGCTGCAATGACTGAAAGTTTGTAAATTGACTTATGAATTAAAAATTTAAAAAAAAATTAAAATGAAAAAAGGAGACCTCCATAGTAGACAGACACCTCCATCTAGTGGTAAGAAAGTGTACTATACAAATAAAGTCTGTCCAGGACAACACTTGCAAACACTAGTCTTCAATCACAGGTCAGATGTTTCAAGCATTTAGTCAGCGTGACCTTCAGTGAGTTAAGTAAAGTTCCCAGATCTCCCTCCAACCACAATATGGACTCAATTGGTGGCAATGAGGTCAGCGGTCAAACTTCACTGCAATCATAGACAATACAACAGCTATATAGAGAAATGCTTGGGTAAAAGAAGCAGAAATGTCAAAGAGATGTGTATTAAAGTAATTGGAATGAAGTTCCTCCAAATCCTCTAAAGCTGTATATGATATTGTTTCTATTTCCCCTTATTTCTAGCCTGGATATCCAGACCCAAATCCGAAAGATTAAGGGCCTGGCATCGAGTAATGAAAGTCGTCCTGCTCGAGGAGCGGTGCATTTCAAAATCTCACTGCACGCAACAAGATAACACAACAACCAATCACAACAACACAGTGTGACGTATCCAGAGCCCCATACACTTAGCTACCAGCGCTAACTGGTAGATTAAACTGTTGTCATCTGTTTAGCTCGCTTCTGGCCCGCCTATATCGGATACACCGATGTGATTGGTGGAGCTCGGCTACAAGGGTATAGTTAGTGAACAGCATAACTTGATGCAAGAGTAACTCGCTGAGCAAATTCAAATTGTGCTCTCACGAGAACTCTGGATTTCCAGGGTACCTTATTTCACCCATGCAGTAGAAATGTATGTGTAGCATTACCAGTGCATTGCTGTTACATGTTTAACAATTTATGTTTTTTTAGGTTAGTTTTTGGGGTTATTTCAATGTATTCCATAAACTGTGGTGCATGTAAATCCTCTCTCCCTGCTGTGCTGCTAGTGACCTATTTATTGGTATGTGTAAACACTGAAACCTTCTCACTCTCTCTGTGAGTACATGAACATACATTCATGTGGCCATCCACACTGAGGCAATTCCATAAATCCACATTAAGAGTAAACTTCACAACTTTAGATTTGTGCTCATTTATTGGGCCAGGTAAACACCATAGATGTATTCAGATGTTTAGAGCTGTGCAGGTCAAAGGTCAAAGGTACCAAGATGCTGGTGCACAATGTTGTATTTTTATAATAAATAACAATTTAGTGAATTTATATCTTTATGTGCATTTGTTGGATTTTTATTAACAAAGTTAGGAAAGCAATGTTTAAGTCGAGCCTGATGTTGCCTTACACATAATAGAATGACCCTAGTCACTTCTACAGAGTAAGGCATTGACCAAACCCAGGTATCGTTATCTGGACTGAAAGAGTTTAAAAATTCTTTCAGAATTCACTTTTATGTCTACCAGTCAAATACCCAGTGAATGTTGGCTGGTGAGTGAAGCAAACATACGAGCCACTTGCATATGTTCCATAATTTCCCATTTTTTTGGGATCAATATCTATCTATTTATCTATCTATCCATCCATCCATCCATCTATCTTACCAGCATGTGGCTGGCGGATAGTGCTACAGTACTTCTATACCCTGGGAGCATCCCTACCATTAGTTACATGTAAACCAGAGAAATCATCGTATTTTGGTTTTAAAATGAAGGTTTCATTTCAATTCTAGGAAACCCGTGTCAGTTAATGCCTTAAAAGTGACGATAACTGTGTGTGTGTGTGTGTGTGTGTGTGTTCAGGACCTGCTTGATATTGTCACTAAGGAAGACAAAGTAGACGCAGCAGAAGCCCAGCTGGGTGATAATTAGAAACACGTTCACGATCTGTCTGAGTGAGACAGAGAGAGACAGACAGAGGGAGGGAGGAAGAGAGGGAGAGAGGGAGAGAGGGAGGAGGTTGGACAAAAGGTAAGTATGCTTACAGAGTAAATATTGAACCTGAATAACTATGTACTCATATAATAGACAGGAAATGTGTTTTCTTAACATCAATATCCCTTATTGTGCAATTTTGGCACTAAACACTGTCTCTATTTTAATGACAATACCAAATTATAGCAAGATAAGCTATTTAAAGACCTATAAAAAGTGCACATTACCAACATTACCATTAGTGGGAGAGCTGAAATATTATATTTACCCTTATGAGACACCAAAGTTCTTCACTGAACGGATACATTAGGCCTTCAAAATAAGATAACTTGCTAAAATATGTTATTACTGAATACATTTTCATAACATGGTGTCAAAGTACAAAGGGACCCTGTGATACAACAGTATGCTAGTGACATGTATAAAACTAATCCATTTTCCAACAGCAATCTCTTAACTCAGTAGGTGAAACATTTGTCTTACTTTCCCCACTGGGAGTGCCTCCTCAGCCAGGACACGTTTTCCATCCCGTACTGCACCACCTCTCCGTAGGTCAGAGATGGCCTGTTCATCCTGGACGGGGGAAATAAATGTGCACTTTTTTAACTGACATTGCATTCATGTGTTTGCATAAAATTCTCCCTTTGGAAGAAAAGACACTCCAACCTCTGAAGTAGGTGTGGGAATCCCCAGAGGTCCCGCAATACAATATCATTGCAATGTTTTAACATAATACAACTTTTATTGTTAGTGCATCATACATTTTATTATTTCTTTAATTATTCTAGTACCAAAGGTTAAGGCTTTAGTGTGTAACTGTATGATATTAACGAACGTCCGTTACATTTAAAACCATTGCCAAATGAGTTGCTCCAAAGTTGATTGAGACTATCAGCTCCACACAACTCTCTCTGGATTTCTCAGCATGTTCAGAAGATCGTGTTGCCTGGCAACTGTCGCACGCAGAAACTTGGTTGAAGATACCTCTCCAACATGTTTTTTTAATCACCCGTGTCCTCCTTGGCTACTAGCAACTGCGTAGAGAAGGGGTGGGGATAGTGCAAGATCACGGAAGGCTTGTATTATGTGGACATACCAACAGTGTTGTTGTCATTACTTAGAAATCCTCATGGGGCGATGCACTACACACTGTGGCTTTAATTTCTCCTGTATATTTTATATGATAAAAGATAGATACTTGGCATCTGTGTATGGATACGATATTGCCATGGAAAATATCTTGACACTATTCAACCCCCCCCCCCCTACTCTGAACACAGATCTCCTACTATTTAGATATCATGCATTTTGTCATCTATTTATTCAAAGAGGGGGGCTGCCACATTTGTCACACACACACACACACACACACACACACACACACACACACACACACACACACACACACACACACACACACACACACACACACACACACACACACACACACACACACACACACACACACACACACACACACACACACACACACACACACACACACACACACACACACACACACACACACACACACACACACACACACACACACACACACACACACACACACACAAACCATTAAAAGCCTAAAACCAAAATGAAAGTCACAAGAAAAGTCCTTGCAGTGAAGTAAGATCAGATAGGCATGACTTCATTAAACAAACCGTTAAAGTCAAATAAAAAGACTCATTACAGCTGCTAAGAATAGAAAAAAAACAGGTTGGGGAAGAAAGTAAAACAGCTAACAACGGGTAGAGGTGGAAACTAAATCTTTTCCCATCCATATGTGGATTGATAACTACATATGTATAGGATTAGTAAATGCAACATGTGGCTCCTGCATATCTATGAGCGGACAAGAGGAAGTGATGACTCGGACTCTGCAATAAAGAAACCTGAGAAAAAGGAAGAGCAGCATTTTTCCCATGAGTGTCTTTTCACTATATTGAAATATTAGTGTTTCCCACAGTGCATTGCCAGCCTGGTGACCCACCGGGCCTGGGAATTATTTTTTTTATGCATTTTAAGATGTTTTTTTATTTTATTTTTAACTACAGATTGTTTTTACGGCTCGGTTGGAAAATGAAGTCATATTTTCAAATGTCCAGTTAGCTTTTAGCACTGACTTAATAGCCTTGCTCCGCCCTTGTACGTACTTCGGCTCAATTTAGATTTTCATTCAGTACACCATCCAGGTTTGCGGTATATTCTTGGGTTTTCCGACGTCACGACCCAACATTAGCGATTGGTTATGGCAGATCCAGAGTGGCTCTGTACAAATGTAATGTACAAGTCTGGTAAGACAAAGCTACTATATACAATCTGTCTTATAGCTTTTTTAAATTCTCAAATTTTGCAATTTCACCCATAATTCTGTTATCACAAAAACTATTGGGCTCTACATTAATGCTGCCATCAGTCTGTAAATCCTCTGTGGCGTGGCAGGGACGGGTGTACATCCCTAGATGAACATGGCAGAAGGGTAGGGTGACTTGGCAGCAAATGCAACACACACACTAATGGAAATCTGATAATGTGCTATAGTGCAAACACACTAACAGCTGTAAAACTGATAATGCATCCAACAGTAACGTTTCAGTTTCACTTTTGATTTTTTGAGTTTTGTCTGCAGCTCATTGTGTTAAAACATTCTGAGAAAAACGTGAACTTAAGTTCTGAATCGTATCAAATGGGGAGTTGAGTGTATAATTACATCCCTACACAGGGGTTCATTGCCCCAATGGATCAGTTATATAATCGGTGGGTTTCAAATTGGAGTGATGACAACATTTACCGCACCACCTCTGATTGGTGGAGCTCGTCACAGTTACATTATGCCGTGTGTGTTGGTAGAAAACTCAGAGCCCATATGCTGTTAAATTACACAGCAGAGTGTACTTTGTCAACCAGCCACAACAAACAAGTCACTGTTGATGCAGTAGGCAGCTGTGGCTCAGTGGTAGAGTGGTTGCCTGCCAAGCGGAGGGTTCGGAGGTGGTTCGATCCCTGGCCCCGCAGTGCCATGTCAAAGCATCAGCCACATTGTGTGAATGTGTGTGAATGGTGATTGCTTCCTTTACTATGTAAAAGCACTTTGAGTAGTCGTTGAGACTAGAAAAGCGCTATATAAATACAGGCTATTTACATTTAAGTGAACAAATGACACTGAAAGGAAAGAAGCAATTATATAATAAAATAAATAAAACTCCATGGAGAGAGAGTTTCGATTAAAGCTACTTTATGTCAACCTGCTTTTTCTTTCCTAGTGTTCCACCCAAAAACAGAAAAGATGCCCCTCTAAGTGGGTTAAATGTCTAGCTGGACCGAGCACTGGCATTATTGTGAGAGAAAGAGAGCATGTTGAGACAATGCCAAGGTCAAGACTGTGGCTGCATTGCATTGTGGTCTATTAAAAAGGTACAGTAAGTGACTATTTGTGAAATTCAGCGACTATCTCCCTATGGTCATGTAGCTCTCTATTTTCTACATTCAGCAGAAAAGTGTAGTTCAAGTGTTAGAACTTTCAAGGTGTTGTTACTTACTTTACACTTAGGTGGTGGGAACATTTCACAAGCACCTGCATACAGTTGATTGCTACAACGCCCATAACCAGCAGGCTGATAGGGCCGAGCTGGAAAGACAAAGACAGGTAGACAGGCATACAGACAGACAGACAGACAGGCAGGCAGGCAGGCAGACAGGCAGGAGGGAAGCAGAGTCAGAGATTAATTTATTTGATCTTTGCATTACTGTTGAAGCACAATATTAACTTTGAAAATAAATGACACAATTCAATTCAGAGTTGTTGTTGCACCAATGTGCATGTTTTGTAAAACAAAGGTGCTTTACATTATGGAGTAAATTCCTTCAGGGCTAAGGAGAGAAAATTAGGGCATGACAAAAAGGGGGATGATATTTGACATGAGTCTTCACCTCCTGTACCAGAGAGGTTTACATAACTACACTTTTTTTTCCACCATTCTTCTTTGGAAAATCAACATTATGTCAAGTGAAATCTATAATCTAAGTTCTTTTTCTACCTGAGCCTTTACTTCCTCTGTAACACTCAATGACGCTGACGATTCTGGACTGTCTGCACAAGATAACCGCTCATAAAAACAACAACCTGCGCCTATCACACAGCCGCCACGATATTTCCATATGGTGCAACATGTAAATGTTTTCACACCGCAAACCACAGCTCTCTGCACAATCCTTTGAACAAAAAGTCACAGCATGGGGGAGGAAATGCACCTAGAACAGAAATACCAGTGAAGAAATCTAAGCAGGTGAAAATGACAGCTGAAAAAAACAAGTTTAGGGGGTTTTCCATAAGAAAATTGTATGTTTTTAATAATAATTTTACAAAAATGCAATTTGACACAACTTTAGACCATTATCACCATATCTGTGTCTAAAACTTTGGAAAAGCTTGAGCAGATAATAAATAACACTCAAAAAGCCTAAAGACAAAACTTGCTATCATTAGATCTGACACGTCTTTTAGTTAGTCTGGTGCTTTTTTGCTGACAACCACAATATATTTTTCACAAATCAAATAAAGCTAAAAAAAATGCTCTCTTTACAACACTAGCCTGGCAACATGTGTATATTGCCATGAAAATCTGACTGGAAAGGGAGCAGGATCTAATTTTGTGTCTCCAGACCAGTCATATGACTGGGTGTGAGCAGATAATGAAATCTGTGTGTACTTACCACCAGGCCGGCATTCTTGACAGCCAGAGGCAGACCCAGCAGCCCAGTGCCAATGTTCCCTTTCAGAAGGTGTATAAGAGTCTGACAAAAACTGGAGGAAAAAAGTAGTGATTTCTGCATTAGAAAAAAGCCATTCCACATTTTCATTACAACTAGTAGAGAGAAGTGGCTGAATAAGAAAGATTAGATTTTAAAATCTACTCTCTTATTCTGGTGATGGCGCAGTATCACACATGCCTTTGGTGTGGGAGACCAGGTTTCGATTCCCACTGCGATACATCAACCAATGTGTCCCTGAGCAAGACACTTAACCCCTAGCTACTCCACATGCGTATAAATAAATATACATTTGTAAGTTGCTTTGCATAAAAGCGTCAGCTAAAATGACATGTAATGTAATGTAGAATACTTACGAGGTTCCCGTCCGTCCTCCAATCCTCTCATAATCCCGTTGGGGCCTGGTAGGTCCTGGGGGAGAGGGACAAAGTGCATCCATTTCTGAGGGAATTGGGTCCGAGAATAAAGAAGCTGAGGCAAAGCAGAGAAGGGAGGGCAAAGACGAGAATATGTAAAGCCCGTTGTCGCATGTCACTAAAAAACAGCTCATGAAGTTAATAAGTTATCATCTTACAACTACTTTCTTAAAGTGACATAAAATAACTTTTAATATACTGTATAACGAGTGAAGTGCACAGGTACATGGCTGAATAAGAAAGATTAGATTTTAGAATCTACTCTCTTATTCTGGTGATGGCGCAGTGGATATATCACACATGCCTTTGGTGTGGGAGACCCGGGTTTGATTCCCACTGCGTTCCTTCCATCCTCATTTCATAAGCAAAGAGGAACTGTTATGGCATGTTTTAGTGTAGGAGGGATAAAGAGAAGATTATTCCATGTTGTGTCAGCAGCAAGCCGAATGCCTACTCAGTGTGGAAACTGCAAACTGAAGTGAAACGGAGGACCGTCTCACAGCGTTGTGCTCCCAAACCTCCCAGCTGGACTCCTCTTGGCACGATTACAACCTTGAATCCGACTACTACACAACAAATACTATGTTAAGTTCTTTCGCACATTGGGGTTCAATTTGAGCTGGTCTTTTAATAGAATTTGAATGAAAAGAAATTGGATACAAATCTTTAAAAAAATGTCAAGAATTGGCTCTCTAAGGACAAATGATCTGGAGTAAATAAATCATATATACAAGACCATCTTAACTATTAAAGTGTATACATACCATACCCAATAGGGTAGCACGATATGACAGAAATATGCAATAAACTTGTTGAACATCGCATTAACAATATTACTTGCGATAAATAAATAGATATTAAAGTGCACTCAGTTCTGTCTTTCTGCTTTCATTATTCTGCTAAAATAAACCAAATTACAATCCAACATTAGTTAATTGAACATTGAATAAAACATAAAAATGCATTCAAGTTTTCTACTGATACTTTCAACTAACGCAAAAGATCTCCAAGTGTCTTTCGCAATCTGTTGCAATATTTGGCAATGTGTTCAATTCTCCAGCTGATACTGCGAAAACGATAAAAACAATACATTTTGCAGCGTTAGTGCCGAGAGTACACTCCTGTTTGTGATCCTAAACAAGAGATTACAATGTTAAAGCAGTGCACTTGATTTGAATACCTTCACCTCGGTTGTCTACGTCGCTGGAGGCAATCATGTTGGCTCGGGGTAGTTTGATGGACGGCTGGGTGTCGTCTCTCCCAGCCTCACAGATCTTAATGCCGGGAGATCAGGGTGTCCAGCATTGACAGCTACACATTACAAAACAGAGAAGGCAGTTCAATGCAAGACTTGTAATCAACAATCGGTCCATTGTGAGATCATGAACTTCATAGTGAAACAAAGTTACTGTGAAAGCTCATGCTGTTTAAAAAAGGTGCTCTAAGCGACGTTGCGTGGCGTCACTTCTTTCTGACGTTCAAAGTATTTTCAAACAAAACAAGACTAGCTAGCCCCTCCCTCCTAATTAGCCTGTCCCCTCCCTACTGTTCCTACAATTAACATTAATACATTCAAAAATCATGGTGGGTTGGAGTTTACCATACATGTAATATAGAGCTGCAATTAACATTCATTTTCAATGTCTATTATTTTTTCTTTTTTTTGCGATTCATCAATTTGTGGATTAATCTATAAAATGTCAGAAAAGGATGAAAAACGTGGATCAGTTTTTCCCAAAAGCCCAAGTTGACGTCCTCAAATGTCTTGTTTTGTCCACAACTCAAAGGCATTCAGTCTAATGTCACAGAGAGGGAAGAAACTAGAAAATGTTCACGTTTAAGAAGCTGAAAAAAAGAAAATATTTACTTTTGTTTCATTAAACAAAAATCCCTCAAAACGATTAACCAATTATCAAAATACGATTGCGATTAATTTAATAGCTGACACTTCTCGTTAATATATGCAGCTCTAATGTAAATTTTACATTGTGTGTAGATCTATCTATCTATCTATCTATCTCATGGTTAGTGCTGCAACTCTTCACCAGATTAAGATCGGGTCCCTTCTCCCTCTCAGCTTTGGGCTGACAGCCCGGCGTGTTGCATGGTCCTTGGGAAAAAACTGTCACTACCTGATGTGAGTCGAGTGCACACGTGAGATGCGCATGCGCCACTTTGTGACAATGACAGATTTCACGCAGATCTGTTTTGTGGTTAGCCACAAAATAATGATACTTTACATAGCACTAATTTATTATTTAGCGTAAGGCATCACATTTTCACTCCATGATCCCTGATGTCAGTGCTAGATTAGAGGCTGAAGTAGCCTTCAAGAACCTGTTAACGAGAGACTTTTGTAATGTCAACACAATAAAAATGGACCTACATAATGAAGTTTGTTCACTGCTGGCTACAAGTTAGCAATCAAACAAAAGATCCCTTGAAGTTACGCCGTAAACCGTCTGCACTCGACTCACATCTGATAGTGACGACAGTTAACCCCCAGGGGCACTCTGCCATGTTGTTTTCATAAGAGCGGCAGAACGACTGTTACTTCAAACAAGGGTGTGCGAGAACATCTTTGTCACTGCCCGATGTGAGTCGAGTTCAGATTTGAGTCGTGAATGCTCAGATTTAAACGGTTTACGACATAACTGTCATACTGAAAATTATGAAAACCGTGAAATAATAAACTTGTCATTACAAACAATAGAAGATGGGAATCATTTCAAAAACATTTTAGCTATCTATTTTTTGATTGCTACAGTTAGCTTAAAACGCCATTCAACTGACAGCCTTTATTGTGTTTGATGCTAACATGTAGCCAGCAGTGAACCAACTTGATTAAGTAGGTCCATTTTTACTGTGTTGACATTACAGAAGTCTCTCGTTAACATCTTATATGCTACTTGTCGCAAAGTGACGCATGTGCAACTCACAGCTTCAGTCCACTTACATTGGGCAGTGACAATCTTCATTAACCTGCATGCTGTTGCTGCTTCTGTCTTATCACACAAGGCTGTCCATCTGATGACTCATTACCAGGAAGCCAAAAGTTCCGACTATGCCGCAATTTTTAGGAACCAAAATTGTTTGCATTGCCCATAACTACCACGTCTAGTCACCACCGCACTTCCCTAATCTTCTTGTCACAGCGTCGCTGTTTAGCATGTGTAATGAGTTCAGAACTTGAAAAAACTAAATTGAATTTACAAGAAAATTCACAACATGGACTTGAGACCTCCAGCTAAAAGAATATAAGCTTAAAAAAGTGATGTAGAATTCCCCCTTTGGGCATTTATCCTGCCTCCACCGTATGCTATGCTATGTAAACTATAGGGGGTGGCGGAAGAAATCGATACATCATAGTATTGGAATATTTTCCATGGCAAGACTATGCCATATGTGTTGGTCAGTTTGTCTGCTTGACATTCCCATTTTGAAGCAATAAAAGTGAAGTGAGATGAACAAACAGAATGTATCTTCGTAGATAAAACAGTTTTCTTTTGGAATATTTTCGCAATTATATTGTATCGTGACATGAGCATCGTGATGATATCGTATTGTGATATTGTATTGTGAATATCATATCGTGATGATATTGTATCGTGAGGCCACCCCTATGTAAACTACTGTTTCTTTAACGTTACACAGTTAAAACAAAAGGGATATTTGAAAGAAAACCTACAGGGCCTCTCATGTGTGAAAATGTATTTCTCCTGGCAGTTCCTCTTTGGGACGAGTTGTTGTTTAGCAGTGGTTCAGTGAGCGTGCAGAATGGCTGTGTGACTTCTACTGCAATGTAACTGTAAGCAGGGCAATGTGTCTAAATTATGAGCCACTCAGCAATCGTTCCCAATGTGCCGTGACATGAGAGGACTAAACTAGGCACCATGGAAATGCAAGTAGCATGGTGTGTGCAATTTCTGGCTCCAGCACTTTAAACGTATACAAAAAAAAAGCCATTGAGATGTATTTTTCCAGTACATCGGGGCTGCAGTGCAACAATCATTATTTATGGTTGATTAATCCATCACTTTTTTTTTTTTTTAGATTAAACAATTAAGCATATAAATTGAGAGTCTGAGCATCTGGAATCAGCACATGATTGGCATTTGCATTTTTGCTTGAAGATTACAAGAAATCAATATTTTAAAAGTTGTAGATTCATTTTCTGTAGATTGACTAATGACTAAATAACATTTAATGGGGCTGATTGGGCCTCTTCCCAGGACTGTTTGGGTGTGACATCTTCCTGAATCCCCTGTTAGTGCGGGGCAAATGACAGCTGTATAATTCTTATTGGTAAAAAGAATTTGTGACCCATTAAGTTCCCATCATAGCTCCAGCCCACCTTCAACCTGAGCAGAGTCTAATCAGCCAGAATATCTGAAAATAGGTGTATGGGTGTTCAGAGGCTTTTAAAGCTTATGTTCCCATTTATTATAGAAATTGCCATATGTTTTGTATCAGGTCTAAATGTCAATAATAAAACTGATGTAGGATGCAGCTTTCAGTGTTTACTGGTGATAAGCTCACATACACCACATTCCGCGTTTGTGCAGGGGTGTGCAATGTTTTGAAAGTAAGTGCCCCTTCATGACAGCACGCACGCGCACACACACACACACACACACACACACACACACACACACACACACACACACACACACACACAATCCTGTTAAACTAATCTTTGACCAGGAAACGAGTTAGTGTCTCTGTCACCTCAACGGACAGGGTCATAAGAGCACATTTACACCATTAAATATGCTTAGAAATCAGTAAAATAGGGCCGTGCACATTTACCTCCAAGAAAAACACACAGACAGAGAAGAGACTGCATGAGAAATGAATGAGAAAGAAAGAAAGACGTGGGACAAAATGGAAATTACTAGCGTTAGGATACATATGTTGACAAGGCAATAGCTACTAAGCTGTCATTAGCATGAACACATTGCAGTTTGTTTTGCTTCGTTTCGACGAGGCTGCTTAGCTAACGTTATGTGTCATAAACCTAGGTTAGCCAATGTTAGCTAGCTATTTGTTCCGATGTCATCATAGTGTCCGTAAACACATCAACAACACGGCTCTTAACGAACAACAACCTACCTCGGGGAAAGCTTGTGTTGTCTCTGGTCTCGTGCTGGCTTTCCCAGAGTTTAAACCTCGCCGCAGACCTTTTATATTCCTATTGTAGTCATGGCTGGATGAATTCAGCGCAGCAACACTGCACCGATTGAGGGCAAAAGAGGAGTCTGCTTTGCTGGCTATGTCCTGTCCGCGAGCCAGCGGCGTAGTCACGTGACCCGGCCGTTCGACGTGCTGTTGCCATAGACACGGATTATAAAACTGCCACTGTTACTATGTTTACAATATCGTTCGTAATTAGACAGCAATACATAAATACATATACACAAATAGGAAAACAGAATCCACTTGAAGACATAATTGAAGTGAGTGTGAACACATACAGGTAATTTGATCCCTGTTCTCAAAGTCAACAGAAACAGACGTCTGCGTTACGGCTGAAATTGCTCGTTTACTATTTGATTATTATGGTTATATTTAAATTCCATAAGAACCAGTTCTGATAGGGCTTTTATTTTGGAAAACATGTACGTTTTGGATGCGCTTGATTTGCGCTCCGGGGCGGCCAGACTAGAGGTATAGCGTTTAGATGTTATCTACGCAGTTTTGTCTTTCGTTTATTCTCTTTTAGTATAATTTGCTCAAGCAACTAAATGGAAATACACTATAAAGTACACAAAGGGGGCTGAAACGTGCAGTTAAAAAAAGAGAAAGTCAAGTAATTCATTGTACATGTCCGGGTTGCTGTGCGTCAAGTTAGCCAAAATAGCAGAAGTGAAACGGGTTTCCATTCATAATAAAACACATTCTTTACGTCATCTTTTAGTTTGTATTTATTACACGATACTTCATATATACAAATATACGCTTTCTAAAATTATTTTCAAATTGTTCATTGACCCAAAAACATTGCAACATAAAAATATGTCCATCTCCAAAACAGTGTTTTAATTGTGTTTTGTTTGTTGTTGTTGTTTTTATACCGGAAATCCGGTTGTTCTGTTGAGCGAAGCTAGCTAGCTTCACAAAGCAAACGTTACAGGAAAATTCTTGCGCTGTTTACTGCACTTGCAACATTTGCAAGTCATTCAGAGGCAAAAGTCCACTGCTGGTCTGACAACTGGGTTGCGCCACAAATATGACCGTGAGTACCGAGCGTAATATTAGCTTTAATTTAGCTGAAGCGCGAAGATAGGTTCGCATTTCTTTCTTGGCATTGAGTAGCATTCAAGCTCGCTATCAGACTTGCTTTAGTCGGCTGATAGTTTACATTCACTTCCATTAATGCCACGGTTAGAGGCCACGTAACAGCTATAGCGATCACATAAAGTTAACTGCAATGACGTAACGTTGATAGCAATTCAACGTCACAATAAGATCAGGTGGTGTACCAGCTGATCTACAACATTGTCTTTCTTTATTACATTACCAGTTATACTTTCTTTCATTCCTTCGCCTTTTCTATCGTCCTTTCTTCCTCCCTCCTTCCTTTCTTTCTTTCTATACTATTATGTAGGGATGTCCCCCCATGTATTTGGTATTAGTCCACTAAGATTTCTTTAGTTGACAAGTCATTTTTTATGCTTATTCATGCTTAATTACTCATTTCCAAGAAACGTTTGAGCACATTTCTGGTGAGCACAAGATTTAAAGTGGTGCTTTTGCAGGATTAATTGTGTAGAAACTCTACACAATTAATCTAAGTTGTTAGTTGAGGACAGCCCAATATTATGTTATTATAGTAGTATTATTCTAATATATTACTATTGCATTGCACTTACTATATCTTTTACACTACCGGCATGTGAATATGTTATACTGTCTTACCACATCAAATATACTACATTATATTTCTGTTTACATATATTCTAGACTCACTGCGATTAATCATATCATGCCACTTTCCCTCATAACTGTTACGTTAACATCTCACTTTAACCTATCACTTACCTTGTAACTTGTCTTTAATTGCTCTTGTATAGTAAATTGAATAACGAGTGTATTACTAGAGCCCGACCGATATATTGGCGGGCCGATATTAAGCATTTCCTGATCTATCCGTATCAGCATTAATAATGGCTGACAAATTATTCGGATACACATAATAAAAGATAAATACTTGGCGTCCTTGTATCGACTTGTATCAGTATTTCCACTGCAAATATCGCGATACCCTTACACACCCTTAATATATATCCATGTTTCTATTTACAGAAGCACGAGTTTGAGGTGGCGATGACGTGTGAGGGATGCTCAGGAGCGGTTACCAGAATCCTCAACAAGCTGGGAGGTGAGACCCACAATCTTATTCTTCTCTGGGTGCTGTAAGAAGAGACCATAAAAAAAATATATATATATACACATATATACATATACACATATATATACATACACACGCACATATACATACACACGCACACACACACATACATACACACATACATACACACACCACGGTTCGGTACAGTGGAGGGAAAAGCAAAACAAAATGCAGTAGACATTGTTTTTATTGTTTATATCTCAGGCTGTACCACCTAGTGTCATACAGTCTCTCCTCTCAGCTTGCAGCAACAGCCTGAAGGGTGTAAAGTAAGATGTAAACAGTAAGTACCCCACGTCATCTCCAGACTCCATCTGTAATCAAAATAAGACAATCAGCTATAAAACTGAAAATACAGCATCTCTGTTCTCTGCAAAGACAAACTAAATCACCTGATTAATGCAACGTTACCACGACGTCTCCCGGGCATTTTTCACTACAGAAAGCTGCTCCCTGCCTGGCTAAAGCTAATAAAGTTAGCCTGAAGAAACAAGATGTCTGACGACTAACGTTACGGTGCGGAGCCGCGACGCTGGAAACGTAATTCTAATCTACAACAGCAGTCTTATCTACCACTCGGCGGGTCCTTTACAGTCCCTCCAAGATTTCGCAGACTTTTTTTGAGATTGACCGACAGAACTGAAACAGCCGCTGCTTCAGTGAACTTTCCTTCTGAGTATTTGCACAAATGATTGGCTATCCACATGCTTTGGTCCAAAATATTGTCGTTAGCCTTAAAAATCTTCCTTACTAGCTTTTCACAATCGTTTGTCAAAATTCTGTCTCGTGCTGAAATGCATACAGATACACATATAATGGGATCTTTTTTTTTTTACAGTCCTCCCATTATCCAGACATCTAACACTAGTGCGTATCATTTTCTCCCCCTCCTTCAAACTCATTTCAGAAAGGGCCTCGGCTATAATTTCACTCAAGCCTTTGATAAACCGTGTTTGATGTTCAATGAAGTGGAAGCAGGAAGAGCAACTTACCAGCTGTCTCCTGTGTCCTCTCACAGAGAATCCAGCAGTGCAGTTTGAAAGCTTTTAATCACTTTTTTTCTATATAAAAGAGACTTCAGATACAGTATTAGGGACCACTAAGGTCTATAGAAAAGAGACTTCAGATACAGTATTAGGGGACCACTAAGGTCTATAGAAAAGAGACTTCAGATACAGTATTAGGGGACCACTAAGGTCTATATAAAAGAGACTTCAGATACAGTATTAGGGGACCACTAAGGTCTATATAAAGAGACTTCAGATACAGTATTAGGGGACCACTAAGGTCTATAGAAAAGAGACTTCAGATACAGTATTAGGGGACCACTAAGGTCTATATAAAAGAGACTTCAGATACAGTATTAGGGGACCACTAAGGTCTATATAAAAGAGACTTCAGATACAGTATTAGGGGACCACTAAGGTCTATATAAAAGAGACTTCAGATACAGTATTAGGGGACCACTAAGGTCTATAGAAAAGAGACTTCAGATACAGTATTAGGGGGACCACTAAGGTCTATATAAAAGAGACTTCAGATACAGTATTAGGGG
Source organism: Etheostoma perlongum (assembly GCA_026937815.1). Lineage (NCBI taxonomy): Eukaryota > Metazoa > Chordata > Actinopteri > Perciformes > Percidae > Etheostoma > Etheostoma perlongum. The sequence continues at coordinate 29,259,546 of CM049380.1, forward strand.
ACCACTAAGGTCTATATAAAAGAGACTTCAGATACAGTATTAGGGACCACTAAGGTCTATATAAAGAGACTTCAGATACAGTATTAGGGGACCACTAAGGTCTATATAAAAGAGACTTCAGATACAGTATTAGGGGACCACTAAGGTCTATATAAAAGAGACTTCAGATACAGTATTAGGGGACCACTAAGGTCTATATAAAGAGACTTCAGATACAGTATTAGGGACCACTAAGGTCTATATAAAAGAGACTTCAGATACAGTATTAGGGGACCACTAAGGTCTATATAAAAGAGACTTCAGATACAGTATTAGGGGACCACTAAGGTCTATATAAAAGAGACTTCAGATACAGTATTAGGGGACCACTAAGGTCTATATAAAAGAGACTTCAGATACAGTATTAGGGACCACTAAGGTCTATATAAAGAGACTTCAGATACAGTATTAGGGACCACTAAGGTCTATATAATAGAGACTTCAGATACAGTATTAGGGACCACTAAGGTCTATATAAAGAGACTTCAGATACAGTATTAGGGGACCACTAAGGTCTATATAAAAGAGACTTCAGATACAGTATTAGGGGACCACTAAGGTCTATATAAAAGAGACTTCAGATACAGTATTAGGGGACCACTAAGGTTTATATATAAGCATCCAAAGAGCACCATGTCATAGGGCCTTTAACAAATGAAATTAAAACTGACAAGTTATGTGCATTCTTCTTAGAAAACTTTTTAGAAAAGTTTCATGACGTCTTATCTGTAGAAATGTATTATTCAACTTCTTTGAAGGAAAAGAAAATTGCACTCCAACCCGGCCCGCTGCAGGACTCAGCCTACATGGTGCGAACGCTCTTACTGGTAGAGCTAGAGGCTGCACCTTCATCTTTGACTGTTGACTCAGCCCACGTCACCTGAGGCAGTGGCACTTTAATTTTATTTGACTTAGTCATTAAAATGTTGAGTGCCTGAGGGACACTTCTGTTATTCTAGCTTATATCAGCCTCAGTCTGGGTTCTTACACAACAGTTACAGAAACTTTGTTCCAACACATTTCTTCCTTCAGATCCTCTTAAAGTTCTCATATTATGCTTATGTCAGGTTCATCATTGTATTTAGAGGTTGTACCAGAATAGGTTTGTGGTTTCATTTTCAGAAAAGACCATTTTTTATTGTACTGCACATTGCTGCAGCTCCTCTTTTCACCCGTTGTGTTGAGCTCTGTTTTAGGTACAGAGTGAGGCATTTCACTTTCGTTCCATTGTTGTTGGGAGTCATACATGTGCAGTAAGTGCTGCTAGCTAACTGCTAGCATCTACATGGTGGCCCAATGGTTACCACTGTGGCCTTACTGCAAGAAGGTACTCTGTTCAAATCCAGGTCATTCTGGGCCTTTCAGTGTGGAGTTTGTTTGGAGTTTTTCTCCAGTCAGTGCCTGTGATCAAGACCCTGGCTATGATCTGGAGTGGGGCGGTGGCCGCTGCGATTGGCTGCCCACTGTTCCCTTGAGGGATGGGTTAAATGCAGAGAATGAATTTCATTACATGTGACAATAAAGTACTTTTACTTGTTAGTTGCAGAGTATGAGGGCGTGCCACACTAGCAGCTAGGAGAACATTATAACGTGTGTTATAAAGTGAAGCACGTTTGTGTAATGAAGGTCCTCTTCATCGCTAATATTTTGCAGCATTAGTACATTATAGCTCATTATGTTACGGGTAAATAAAATGAGGCACAACAGTTTTAAATGTTTATTGGAATATATTAATGTGTTTTGTGAAAGTTGCAGCTGGTGTTGATTGGAGGCCAGCCCTGTCAAGAGAAACACATGTACCCAGTTTGCTAGTTTGGTTACCTCCACATGTGCAGTATGGTATCATCTTTGCCTGATTAACTGACTGCAGCTTAACAGTTGCTGTTTGTACAATAGTAAAATTTGTGTTCAAGTAACTCACCTCTGTTGTGTCTCCTTTCCAGAGTGTTCTGGCTAAAAGAGTCCCCAGTGTATCAAGCCCCATTTTAAAGGTTCCCGGGAGATACCATGTTTCATGTAGCAAAGGGGTGTTGGAGTACTTTAATTGATTGAATTGATTTAACTTGCTAAACTATGTTTGATTTTATTAGGTAATGTTTTATGGTGCATCTTGTCCATTTCATTGTGAGTGTCTTCGGTTCCGTTGCTTCTTGGAATTAAACAAAGTGTGTTTTTGTTCTCTGTGCTCTCAGATGTGAAGTTTGAGATCGACCTGCCTAAGAAACTGGTTTGGATCGAGTCCGACAAGGACGTGGAAGTCCTCACGGAGACACTGAAGAAATGCGGGAAGGAGGTCAAGTACAACGGCACTATATGAAGGAGTGTGCTGCACGTAGAACAGGTGCCACGATGGGGAGACAGGTGTTTCATATAGATTCATGCTTATGATCGCTGTAAACTTGTTTTAATCTGTAGGGTTTTTTGTGACCACCGGTAATAATGAAGTGTTAGTTATCATTATTTTGATTGTCTGTAAACAGTTTTTCTTGAATCAGATGACAAAAAATAGAATAAAACAGGTTATTAATATATCTCCAACAGTCAATTCACATTGAGCGTATTAATCCTGCAAGTCACAACATTTTCCATTAGCAATTGAACTGTTATGGCTTTACAAACCAGCTTACTTTCTCTATCTGTATGTATGTGTGTGTGTGTATTTTTTGTAGGAAATCATTGCTGCTGATGCAATGTGAAGATTTATGCTGGAATTCAAGTTATTTACTTGTCGTCAAAGGTCTGATGGAAAAACAGTGGAAGAAGTTAAATAAATTGTCAGTATAAAAAAAGTGAAATTTGCTTTAACACTTCCAATTTGAACTATATTTTTTCATTCAGAACACAAGAGTTTACATGCAAAATGTAATGAGCAAAATCATAATCACGATAAAATTTTGATTGATTACACAGCCTTACTGTTCCGAGTCAACTTGTCGTTCAAGCCGGAAATCGTAGCGAAGCGGCACACACACCGTTTGGAGATTGAACGACCCCCGACTTTCCTGTTTGTGTTAAAGCTGCAAAACAAACACAAAGCCAACTTCTTTTAACACATTTAAAAGTACATTCCCTGGATTGTAAAATATACTGTAAAGTATTGGCTACTTCTCCGTACAAGTTGAAGTTCAGTACTACTGCGTTTGTAGGATGTGACGTAAATTTAAAAGTCGTCCTTCAAATCTTCATCTATCGTGTCTCTCTTCCCTTCAGGGACCATCTGCACGATTCCTTTTGGTTTCATGACACTTTACACTACGGTAATCATTAATACCACAGGTCATATTTATCATCTTCTTTGATACATATTTGTTTTCTATTAAAGGTGCTCTAAGCGATGTTGGGTGACGTTACTTCTTGTTGACGTTCAAAGTATTTTCAAACAAAACGAGACTAGCTCGCCCCTCCCTCCTCCTCACCCCGTCCCCTCCCTTCCATGCTGCCACGCACTAACCCCCCCACGCCCAAATCCTTGTTAGTTATTGGCTGTAACACTGGTTATGTAGTCTTCGTGGTGCAGGTGGGCGGAGTTTATTTGTGTTGCCGTTGTCGACCCTGGGCTGTCTACAGAGGCCGCTTTTCTTTTCTTTTTTATAAACAGTGTGTTCTGGGGACAAGCAGCGAGCAGATAATGAGAAGATGTTTGCTGTATGTGACACAACAAATGTTGTAGCCTAAACACGTGTGTGACATTGCTTAGAGCACCTTTAACAACGTGAAACTCTTGTTGTAATTCCCTCTTTGTAAGTGACCTGAAATGTTGTGTACGCACAGGGGAAATAAAAGCATCTCTGCCTCACTATGTCCAGTTATTTGCTTTTCTATATCTTTAATAGTAATTATTTCAATGGTATTGATGATCTTTTTTTTGTTTTTAATTGGCATGAAACCAATGTACACTACTGGTGAGAAGTTTGGGGTCACTTACAAATTTACATTCCACTCCATTATAGACAGAATACCAGCTGATCTGAGTGGGGGGGGCTGATCTGTAATGCAGTATCTATATTACCCATTATCAGCAACCATTCATCCAACGCTCCAAAGGCTCATTCTGTTTAGTAATCTGATATCATTTTAAAAAAACAGAAATTGGAGTACCCTTTTACAATTATGTACGCACATAATGTAATAAGTTGGTCATTTCAGTCTGCTGGAACATCGGCATGTTTACCTTTATAAAATGAAGACAGAATGAGTACTTGTATGTTCTGTATCATATCTAGACATGAAAAGGTCACAGACACATCTGTATGCAAATTTGTACAGCAATACACATTGCATCAGATATGCAAGTTTGCATATTCAGGGAAAACATTTTCTTATTCCACATTCATAATTCATTCAGTCATAATACATAAATTGTGTAAAGTGTAGGCTTTTAGTGATATTTTTTAACCCTTGTGTGGTCTTCCATTCGACCATGCAGTCTTCCCGGGTCAAAACTAAAAATCAACACTTTATGACTTCTTTGACTCTTTTTTCGACATTTTTGGTGCTTTTTTTTAATACAGTACATACAGTATAATGTTTCTTTTCACTACCATTTATCAACACCACTAACACCAACTTATTACTAGCTTTACACTTATTATTGGAATTTATGGTCAATAAACCTCCTTTTTAGGAAACTACCTAATTCTTTAATTAAAAAAGCAGGAGTTATGAATTATTTAGACTAATATTAAAGAAAGGAGAATCACAGAAGGGTAAATGTCATTGTCAGTCTGGTTCAGGTTGGAAACATTTCAATTATTTTTTTCAAATGTTAAAAAATGTAAGAAAAACACCCAAAATTGGGAATGAAAGCAGCGATCCGCCTTTTATTTTACCTGTGAAGCGCGTTGTATGGAATCACCCGTGTTATTTTTGGGTAATCAAAATTAGGTAGTTAAAAAGAACCCATGTTTCTGATATAGAAATTTAGAAAACAGTCAAACCTGACCCAAAGACAACATAAAGGTTAAACAAAGTACCCAGCTGTTTGTGTTGATTGAGTTGCAACACCGTAATGTACACCATCACTGACCCTCACTGGGGAATTTCCAGATTAGTTCCAGTCTATCGTAATATTTCTGTCTTTATTTTCATTTAGGTCAGTTGAGATTACAATATCTTTTTCTAAATAAACAACCAGGTAGACATTCGACAAATGCCTTGTGTTTTCTGATATTGTGTCAGTGTGTCGCTCTCTCCAGCCCCCTGTGCTATCTTTTCCTTCCTGGAGGTGTGTAAAAGCCCAATTTATGTGCTCTCCCTTGCACGAGATCTAATACATCCAATACACGCTGAACCTCTCTGAACAAGAAAACATACAAAATTCTCGTAAGGGTAAAGAAATCCAAAGGTACATTAAAAATGTCAGTGTAAATTTAAAAAAAAAAATGCTGCTGAAACTCTCACTAACACTGTAAAAATGTTCAGGTTGCATATTAACTTGATGCTTTAACCACCAGGAGGCGCTGTGCCCACTTTCTTGAGAGCTTTTAATACTTTCACCATACCTAGAGATTGGCATGGGGGGATTTCCACAAGATCATCGCTCAATGCAAATCAAACCAGCTGTTAGGCTAACTGAAATAAAACCAGGCCAACCTCTAGGTATGGTGAAGGGTATGTGGTGATGGGGGGGGTATTTTAATTCCAAAGGCCAAGGGAACTTTATCAGGATGCATAGTATCCTGATCCATGTAATAACTGCCTTTAATAATAAAAATCTGCCTGCCTCTATGGGAATTTAACATAGGGGGGTGTATACTTATGCCCCCTGTATTTTAACATAGGGGGTGTATACTTATGCCCCCTGTATTTTAACATAGGGGGGTGTATACTTATGCCTCTGTATTTTAACATAGGGGGTGTATACTTATGCCCCTGTATTTTAACATAGGGGGTGTATACTTATGCCCCTGTATTTTAACATAGGGGGGTGTATACTTATGCCTCTGTATTTTAACATAGGGGGGTGTATACTTATGCCCCTGTATTTTAACATAGTGGGGTGTATACTTATGCCTCTGTATTTTAACATAGGGGGGGTGTATACTTATGCCCCTGTATTTTAACATAGGGGGGTGTATACTTATGCCCCCTGTATTTTAACATAGTGGGGTGTATACTTATGCCCCCTGTATTTTAACATAGGGGGGTGTATACTTATGCCCCTGTATTTTAACATAGGGGGTGTATACTTATGCCCCCTGTATTTTAACATAGTGGGGTGTATACTTATGCCCCCTGTATTTTAACATAGGGGGGTGTATACTTATGCCCCCTGTATTTTAACATAGGGGGTGTATACTTATGCCCCCTGTATTTTAACATAGGGGGTGTATACTTATGCCCCCTGTATTTTAACATAGTGGGGTGTATACTTATGCCCCCTGTATTTTAACATAGGGGGTGTATACTTATGCCCCTGTATTTTAACATAGGGGGTGTATACTTATGCCCCCTGTATTTTAACATAGGGGGTGTATACTTATGCCCCCTGTATTTTTACATAGGGGGTGTATACTTATGCCCCCTGTATTTTAACATAGGGGTGTATACTTATGCCTCTGTATTTTAACATAGGGGGGGTGTATACTTATGCCCCCTGTATTTTAACATAGGGGGTGTATACTTATGCCCCTGTATTTTAACATAGTGGGGTGTATACTTATGCCCCCTGTATTTTAACATAGGGGGTGTATACTTATGCCCCTGTATTTTAACATAGGGGGTGTATACTTATGCCCCCTGTATTTTAACATAGTGGGGTGTGTATACTTATGCCCCCTGTATTTTAACATAGGGGGGTGTATACTTATGCCCCCTGTATTTTAACATAGGGGTGTATACTTATGCCCCCTGTATTTTAACATAGGGGGTGTATACTTATGCCCCCTGTATTTTAACATAGTGGGGTGTATACTTATGCCCCCTGTATTTTAACATAGGGGGTGTATACTTATGCCCCTGTATTTTAACATAGGGGGGTGTATACTTATGCCCCCTGTATTTTAACATAGTGGGGTGTATACTTATGCCCCCTGTATTTTAACATAGTGGGGTGTATACTTATGCCCCTGTATTTTAACATAGGGGGTGTATACTTATGCCCCCTGTATTTTAACATAGGGGGGTGTATACTTATGCCCCCTGTATTTTAACATAGGGGGTGTATACTTATGCCCCCTGTATTTTAACATAGTGGGGTGTATACTTATGCCCCCTGTATTTTAACATAGTGGGGTGTATACTTATGCCCCCTGTATTTTAACATAGGGGGTGTATACTTATGCCCCCTGTATTTTAACATAGGGTTATACTTATGCCCCTGTATTTTAACATAGGGGGTGTATACTTATGCCCCCTGTATTTTAACATAGGGGGTGTATACTTATGCCCCCTGTATTTTAACATAGGGGGTGTATACTTATGCCCCCTGTATTTTAACATAGGGGGTGTATACTTATGCCCCCTGTATTTTAACATAGGGGGTGTATACTTATGCCCCCTGTATTTTAACATAGGGGTGTATACTTATGCCCCCTGTATTTTAACATAGGGGGGGGTGTATACTTATGCCCCCTGTATTTTAACATAGGGGGTGTATACTTATGCCCCTGTATTTTAACATAGGGGTGTATACTTATGCCCCCTGTATTTTAACATAGGGGGTGTATACTTATGCCCCCTGTATTTTAACATAGGGGGTGTATACTTATGCCCCCTGTATTTTAACATAGGGGGTGTATACTTATGCCCCCTGTATTTTAACATAGGGGGTGTATACTTATGCCCCCTGTATTTTAACATAGGGGGTGTATACTTATGCCCCCTGTATTTTTTTTAACATAGGGGGTGTATACTTATGCCCCCTGTATTTTAACATAGGGGGTGTATACTTATGCCCCCTGTATTTTAACATAGGGGGTGTATACTTATGCCCCCCTGTATTTTAACATAGTGGGGTGTATACTTATGCCCCCTGTATTTTAACATAGGGGGTGTATACTTATGCCCCCTGTATTTTAACATAGGGGGTGTATACTTATGCCCCCTGTATTTTAACATAGGGGCTGTATACTTATGCCCCTGTATTTTAACATAGGGGGTGTATACTTATGCCCCCTGTATTTTAACATAGGGGGTGTATACTTATGCCCCTGTATTTTAACATAGGGGTGTATACTTATGCCCCTGTATTTTAACATAGGGGTGTATACTTATGCCCCCTGTATTTTAACATAGGGGGTGTATACTTATGCCCCCTGTATTTTAACATAGGGGTGTATACTTATGCCCCTGTATTTTAACATAGGGGGGTGTATACTTATGCCCCCTGTATTTTAACATAGTGGGGTGTATACTTATGCCCCTGTATTTTAACATAGGGGTGTGTATACTTATGCCCCCTGTATTTTAACATAGGGGGGTGTATACTTATGCCCCTGTATTTTAACATAGGGGGGTGTATACTTATGCCCCCTGTATTTTAACATAGGGGGGTGTATACTTATGCCCCCTGTATTTTAAGGAAGAACATTTATTTATTTAAGATACATTATTCCTTCACATTGAAAATTGGTGTCCATAAAGGTTGGATTTTTCCTATTTTTTTTATTGAAGACATTAAGATCCATTTTGAAAAGATTTTTTTAATTCCTCTTTTTAGTCAAATAAAAAAAATAGTAGTGCAGTTTTTCATACTGGCGACCCTCGTGACTCAAACGTGTGAGGCACATTTCTGTCAGGAGCAAATACAGTTTGGGATATTCCGATGGGAGGGAGCGAGACGTGGAGAACACTCCTACATGAGTTTAATGTTTCAAACAAAGAGACCGGTATCATCATGTCTGACACGTCATCAGCTGTTAGGATTCACTTATGAATTGCAAATAACTGAACTGAACATCACTGAGGGCTCAGTTAGAAAAGCAGGAGTATCACTGATGTGCTGGCTTATAATGCGTGTGGCTGGATATTTCCTAGAGTGGGTTGTTTTGATGTTTTAAGTTATATAATCATAGTCTAGCATTGCCAGACCTATCTCCACAGCACTGTGGAGGAAGGTCTGACTAGCAGTGGCAATTTTAGACCCCTTAAATTTCATCTCAGCCCCACTAAAAATTATAATAAAAACAAATTAATTCTTGTTTTTTCAAATTCATTTTAGTGCTTCAAGTTAAGAGTTTGCTAACTTGCCTGTTAGTGACAGACGACAAACAATTACAGGTTCAAAGATATTATAAATGTATTTATTGTTAGCACCTCATTATCATTTCATTTGATTCTAACAGTCCATAAAAGGACTTGTTGTAGCTTTTTATATGTTCAATATTTTGCATTCATCCTCTGTTATAATAATCAATACATATATTTATTGTTATCTAGTAAAATTACTGATTTAGCAGGGGTAATTCTCATTAGGGGCTGAGCCCCCCCTAAAGGTCTGATCCTAGAATCGCCCCTGCTGGCTAGTCCACACAACAATGCAGGATGGGAGAAAAACGTGCTCTGGTTTATTGGCATTTCTTTAAACCAATCACAATTGGCTTGGCCTGCGGTGAGCAACTGTGCAGCTGCTGTTTAGCAGTGTTTTAACGAATCATAACGTCCAGGATGATGGATGCTCACCCAGCCAGGCTTGGAGAAGCCCTTCTAGGCGCTGCAGAGGGCAAAGAGTCCCTCGCTGGCCCCCCTCAGTCAGAACCAGCCGCCGAGGCAAACAGAGACTTATTGTGTACAGCACAAACTCCACAGATAACAGGGTTGTCAGTACAGTCACTGGATTCCTCGTGTTACCCTCCCACACACACAAACACTGTCTCTCTTCAGTGCATCTCATACATAATGGCCGCTCATTCTTCTTTTGCTGGGAGAAGCTGCAGTCGGCAGTTTTCTTTTCTTAGTTTGAATTAGAGCTTCTATAATATGCATGTATTATTATTATTCATATAGTTAGTCACAATGCTTTTCAGCTTGTATGACTTTTAATATCCCTTCCCTGTGTGTCCTCCCTGAAGGAGAGACTCTGTTAGTCTTTGCATAGTTCCTCTCAGGACAATGCCATGGAGTCTGAAGGAGACATTTGTTCAGTATCAAAGCAGGTCCAGGGTCAGGACCATAGCCTATCTCAAACATCCAAAGACATATTTTGTTTTGGTTCGGCTAAGATAAAAGACCGGTAGAAAACTTTGAGGCATGAGAGACAGGTGCAGAAATGTAAAAGGCTCCAACTTGTCTGTCTGGTGAGATTCATTGTTTGTTAAGATTAGACGTGTTTTCCAAAACAAGGCATTTTCCCCTCGAGGGGAAACAGGATATAAGACAGGGATGCTACTGTTTCAATTTTCACAAGACGTCACACTGGCACTGTATCCATGTCACATTGTCATTAGGGGCTGAGCCCCCCCCTGAAGCCCTGAGCCTAGGATCGCCCCTGTACAGCCAGTTTGCTTCTATTGTAAAGCTATATTTGCCTAGCGGGCTCCCATGTTTCTCTCAGTGACTAACACACTTTTGCTGTGTATGTCCAATGCTTCACCTAATGTCCTTTTGAATGTGATGACAGCAGGCTTGAACTTTCCAGTGAGTTAAAGCGCAGAAAGCCAAGACATGGCCAGGCAGCTTTATTCCTATAGGCCATTTTAACAACGAGGCAAAAAACATCCGGTACAGAAAAATATAAGAACATCTCAAATAGAATAAGACAGGTATGATAACAAGATTAAAGCAGTGCAAATTATACCTGAGCTTGTATCAAATTGTACTCAAGCACGGTACGAATCAAACGTACCTTACATGAACACACCTGTAGTTCCAATGAAGGAGAATCATAATGCTACAGCATAATGGTATTTTTGTTTGTGGTGACATTTTGGAGAAAGGCCCTTTGCTGGTTCAAAAAGACAGACAAGAACAACAAAACCAAGTCCATAAAGAAACGGTTTTGGCCTGTACAGAGCTCTGAACACCTCTGGGATTAACTGGAACACTCACTGGGAGGACCTACTAATGCTGTCTGAATGGGAGCAAATCCCTGCAGCATATAAGCGTATTAACCTGCTAAAAAATCTCTCTTTCTCTCATACACACACACACAAACACACACACGCATAAATCCCTGCAACATATTAACTCTCTCACACACTGTGTCCTCAGCTGACCAGTAACAGGTATATATGTGTCTGTATGTAGGTGAGTGTGTCCCATGGGTAGGAGTGAGGGTGAGGGTGAGGGTGGGGTGTAGTCAGATCCTGTCCAGGGTGCCAATGCAAACACACCCATCACCAGGCGGATACAGCCAGTCAGGGAAATGTGCAGTTTGACTGACGAGTGCAAATAGTCAGAGGACCCTGCGGCTTCCCGTCTCTCTGGGAGTCTTGGCCGTAAGGAAATTCATGTCTTATATTCCCATAATTCACAGCACAGGAGATGTATCACATAAATGCAAACTGTCAAGGGAATTACATCATCCTGTTCTGTACGAGTGTGGAGGAAAAGGAATCATATGTAGCTTTTGGTTTACCTTATTTGCATATAAACTGGTGAATGTAGTGGAAGCAATATCATGGACATAATCAGTCTGTTGGATACTAACAATGAACTCCTACACTTATGCTTCAGATCTAATACTGCACATACAGTATATATCTATATGCAACAATACTGATACCTGATTTTGGCATTGTAGGCTACATATTGTATATTTTTAGGGTTTGCACCTTATTGTTATCTTTCCCCAAATGCTGCACAGCAATTTCCCTCGGGATAAAGAAAGTTTTATGTTATCTTAAATTTATCAGGTCTGTATTATATATTGATCATAAGTTTCAAATTTGATACTGCCCTTTGTTATGCTACATATCTGAATGAAACTGATCTTTTGCAACTCGTATTTTTACCTTCTGAAAAAAAATACTTGTCATCAAGCTGTGAAACTTATTTGACACCAGAAAACAATGTTGTTGGATGAGAAATGGAAAGACAAGTTGGCTGAACAAAAATCGCCTCACACATGAGGGCTGAGGTCTCCAAACTCCATGTTCTGATATGAAAGATGAATGCAAAATGTTTCTGATAAGACAAATCAGGCTAAATCAGAAGTACTAGGTGTACCGCGGCTGTGCAGGGACTCGAGAACACTGCTACTCTTCCCTCTGTAACACCTGGCATGGGCGCCGCTGGGACATGTTCAGGGAAAGCAACAACACAAAGGCAACGACCGTGTTCAGCTGCCATGTTTTGGCGAGCACGAAGACAATTCCAGTTTTGATCTGCATTCCAAATTTTAAATAGTGTCTGAATCTGATCCACTTCAGAGTAAAAGCTCACAAGAACAAATCAGATTGGAATGTTACATGGATTATCTACAATTCCCACTATCAATACGATCTTGTCCTCATTCGTTACCTGCGAAGAGATGGATGTAATGTACACACAAAAAAAGCACAGGAAGGAGACACATCAAGCATATAAAATTGATAAAAGCAGAAGAAAACAGACCCTCAGAAACCCATGAGTAAACATGAACATCAACATAAACACAGATGCATCTGGTTTTATCTGAATAAAGAGTGGCGGCAGACTCTGTTGCAGCAGCCAAGATGGCATTGTAACAAGTCTGTAAGAGCCAAAGACACCCCAAGGAAAGATTAATGACACTAATAAGCAGAGCTTTTAATGTCAGGTTTCGCTTCGGGCTGATACTGCACAGGCATGATTGATGAATACTTAGAGAGTCAGCAACTCTTGAGCCTGCTAAAAGGTCTACATGTGATTCCCTTTTGTTGGAAGTTGTTATCGGTTCTCTGCACTCTGGACTCAAACATTTTGACATTTAAAGGTCCCATGACATGGTGCTCTTTGGATGCTTTTATATAGACCTTAGTGGTCCCCTAATACTGTATCTGAAGTCTCTTTTATATAGACCTTAGTGGTCCCTAATACTGTATCTGAAGTCTCTTTATATAGACCTTAGTGGTCCCTAATACTGTATCTGAAGTCTCTTTTATATAGACCTTAGTGGTCCCCTAATACTGTATCTGAAGTCTCTTTTATATAGACCTTAGTGGTCCCCTAATACTGTATCTGAGGTCTCTTTATATAGACCTTAGTGGTCCCCTAATACTGTATCTGAAGTCTCTTTATATAGACCTTAGTGGTCCCCTAATACTGTATCTGAAGTATCTTTTATATAGACCTTAGTGGTCCCCTAATACTGTATCTGAAGTCTCTTTTATATAGACCTTAATGGTCCTTAATACTGTATCTGAAGTCTCTTTTATATAGACCTTAGTGACCTTAGTGGTCCCCTAATACTGTATCTAAAGTCTCTTTTATATAGACCTTAGTGGTCCCCTAATACTGTATCTGAAGTCTCTTTTATATAGACCTTAGTGGTCCCTAATACTGTATCTGAAGTCTCTTTTATATAGACCTTAGTGGTCCTTAATACTGTATCTGAAGTCTCTTTTATATAGACCTTAGTGGTCCCCTAATACTGTATCTGAAGTCTCTTTTATATAGACCTTAGTGGTCCCTAATACTGTATCTGAAGTCTCTTTTATATAGACCTTAGTGGTCCCCTAATACTGTATCTGAAGTCTCTTTTATATAGGCACTGGTTGAGTGGTGGGTGGGCCAAATTCTCTGGGCGGGCAAAGCAGAGAAACTGGAGGTAACATTGCCCCTTATGACCTCATAAGGGGCAGAACAGGATACCCAGGGCTTGGTTTACACCTATCAACATTTATAGCCACTGGGAGGCCATAGGCAGGGTGGGGGAACGCATGTTAATGTTAAACCTCATTTTCAATTTCAGGCCATGGGACCTTTGAAATCCTGTTGGCATTCAGCAGCAGTGCAGTCTCCTATAGTCTCCTATTGTGTGTCTGCTGAAGCAGATTAAAAGCTCAGATAGTTATTTAGTGTTTTTGCTGAACAAGCAGAGAAGCATGTGTGTACCTGCGAAGAACATGAGTGAAGGCAGACCTTTATTTAAGGGTTGTACAGAAGCATTAGTCGCTCTAGCACCCTGGGGTGGCAGAGACAAGGGTGTGCTAGGTGTTGTGGATCTGAGCTCTCCTTCATCTCCTGGTTGCAGATGACTCTGAATCCGCCAAACATTAAGCGAGGCCAGCAAACGGTTAGCCTAGCTTAGCATAAAGACTGAACACAGCTAGCCTTGCTCTGTCCGAAGGTAAAATATCAGCAGCTCTAAAGCTCACTAATCAACTCCTTATCCCTCGCTTGTTTGATTCCTACAAAACCCAAGGTATTATTCTCGGTAACACCACATCTTGTCTAAACAACGTTTTTTGTTTTTTTCTTTCTCAGATAATGTTTTTATGGTCACTCACTCGTTTTATTTCAGGTGTCTTTCAGTACGTCCAGGCTAAGAACTGCCTTAAGTCTTAATTTAGGTAACAGCATGGCCTTTTCCTCTGGTGCCACCTTAGGAAAAATGTTGTGTTTATTGTGTCAAAGCTCTCAGAATAAGCAAAGCTGTCCATTTCATTTTTCATTCCTCCAAAGATGTGTTTTTTTATATTTAATGTGCATGAAAAAGTACCAAACTACTTCAACTTTTGATTACCCTGAACATAATAAAAGGTTAAAAAAATACCTGAATAATGCAATAATTTGCACATATTGCTGATTATAAACTCAGGGACCCTTAAGTCTCAAAGTTGAATGTCTAAATGTTCCTTTATTGCTGCAAGAAATGCCATTTACCTCGCCTAAACCTTAAAGTAAGTCATCATTTCTGAAAGAGCCGACTGAAAAGCACTTAGTGGTTCACTTTCTTTGGTAGTTTTAATGTAACTTAATGCTTCGGCCAGCTTCATTAGTTTTTCTAAAAGTACTTTCTGTTCTGCAGGAAGTGAATGTGTTCAGTGTAATGAGACCCAGCAGAAATGAAGATCTGCCCTCAATCCATCCACACTTCAGAGTAAAAATAAGTTTTATGTATGTGCTGAGAGCTGAAAGCACCTTAACGTTTTACTGCTTTGCCTGTAGTCCCAGGCCTCTGCTGTGTTCAGGCAGGTGTGTGTATGTGTGTGTGTGTGTGTGTGTGTGTTTGCATGTGTTTGTGAGAGAGAGATTTTTAGCATTTTAATACACTAATATACTACAGGGATTTGTGTTTTTATTTGTTTGTGTGTGTGTGTGTGTGTGTGTGTGTGTGTGTGTGTGTGTGTGTGTGTGTGTGTGTGTGTGTGTGTGTGTGTGTGTCTGTGTGTGTGTGTGTGTGTGTGCGTGAGTGTGTATGTGTGTGTGTGTCTGATGTCAGTACACTGTGTCCGAGCTGCAGTTTACACGTCACCAGACTGCAGCTGCTGACGTCTGCTGCTTGGACTCAGTCCAGAGTTTCCTCTGCTGTTTCAACCCAGAAAATGTATCTCATCCCACACTGTCTGACAGTATCATATATATATATATATATATATATATATATATATACTCTATTTTCCATTTGCTTCTTCCAGCTCTTCATTGTTTACACTGAGAGAAATATTCAAAACCTTGTGGGAATGTCACCACAAACACCCAGTTTGTAATACTGCAAAAGGCTCACCCATAGGTGTAATTTACAACCAGGGGTGGAATGTAACAAAGTGAATTTACTTACTACTTACTTAAGTACTGTTCTTAAGTACAAATTTGAGGTACTTGTACTTTAGTTAAGTCTTTTCTTTTCATGCCTCTTTCTACTTCTACTCCATAACATTTTTTCAGTGGGGTATTAGTACTTGTACTTAAGTAAAGGATCTGGATACTTCTTCCACCAGAGGTTACAACCCACCAAGTAATCAAAACTGGGCTTGTTTCAAAGTTTTTGTTCCTTTGTAAAGTTTTTGTCACTTTTTTTTTTTTTTTACCAAAGTTTTTGCCGCTTTTCCCGGCATTTGTCGCTTTCTCCGAGTTTTTGTTCGACAATTCTTTCAATATTTTTAAATAAGTTCCATCAAAACAAGTTCCTTCCCAAGACTATTTTGCAGAGGCATGTCATTGTGTCCGGGGCGTAGCGCCTCCCAAGACGATTGTATTGGTTTAAAGAAATGCCAATAAACCAGAGCACGTTATCCTCCCATTCTGGAATGTTGTGTGGAGTAGCCAGACCCTCCTCCGCAGCACCGTGGAGGAAGGTCTGGCAATGCAAGACAACTATCTAGTAATAGTAGTCTCATCATCTGATTGCATCTGAACAACACAATCAAACCACATGTTGTATCATCACCTGTACAGATTTTGTCTGACCATTCATTTTCGCTCCCCCTCCTGGATAATTATGTTTGTGCTGACTGTGGCTGATGTCGGACACCTACTGTGGGCGACAGCTTGTCCTTTACAAATCCCTACAAACCTGGACTGAAATCCCGGTGGTCAGGTAGTGAGCTCATCTGCTGTCCTGTGAGTCGGTGTAATTACAGCCTGTAACCCTCCATCAGGGTTTTGTCTCTGTGTGGCGGCTCAGCCACTCTTTTAAGGAACGACTAAATCACACACTTCCCTTGAACGCACAAACACTTTGCTCTGTCACATTTTAGGCATTCAGCTGCACGATGAATCCAGACCAAAGACCGAAGTGTATGGCAGGATAGTTAGATTCAATTCCTGGATCCTATTCTCATGATCTTTACTGACACCTAAAACTAGTTTCTAACTAACTAAACTAGTCTTTCCTCGAACACGTACTCTGTTTGGTGAAAGTTTTTTTAAAGGTTATTGCACAATCAACTTGATGTCTGATTTAATTTCTATTTTAATTTCTATTTTGTCTGGTTTGTCTGGACATGGGGGGCGCTGCACAATAAACATGTCATTTAATCATTTGAATTATGTTCACATAAGCAAAAAAATCACCTTAAAAAAATTTCTTCTGGTTGCTTTGTGCTCAACGGGGGGGAGGGCCAGTTTAACTGAAGGCAAAACACCTATCAAGGTGAACAGGCTCCCTCTCTGCCCTCGGCGGACAGTAGTAATCATTTTTAAGAGCCAGTGTGGCTTTATAGAGGAAATAGCGCTTAAACAAAAGTAGCTTTGATGTTTGTTATGGGTTTGAATAATCTGAGTCATCTGCTGCCTCCATCTTCTCCCTCCACACCTCCACCTCTCTCTCATTTACACTGTAACACACACACACACACACACACACACATTGTGAGGGCTACACTTTACTGCTCTTTTACATACACGTGAGCCTGGAGATCAGGGAGGAAGAAAAGAAATGAAACCTGTAAAAGTTATATTAAGAAAGGAACGCCATGGAAATGTTGGGGTGAAAATGCACCATATTTAAATGATCCTTCCAAATATTAATCTTTTTGTTTGTTTGTGAGCTTCAGTTGTATTACCAATGAGATAAGAAGCACATTTAACTTGAAGTCTATCTGTAATATTGGGTCACATGCAGTCAACTCAGCGCATTAAAAGGTTTAAATGAATGCACTTTGGTCCCCATGCAGCTTTGACTAATTGATATCAAAATGCAAATGTCCCGCTGAACTGAATAAATCAATGAAGTCACTGAATATTTCACAATCAGACACAACTTTGCAACGTTATTTCTTTTTCAGCAAGTATCTATAAATGATATCAAATATTTAAATAACATTGGGTAGAAATGTAGCCCGTAGACAAAGCAACAAGCAATAACTGGGCAGGTAGAACAGCTGTGTATGTGGCTATATACTGTACACCATTTTCCACCACTCCTCTTCACAAATTTCATCCAGTGTATGTTGTCTATTCCTTTTCCATGAACTTCCACTTTGTCTTTAAGTTTATTGTCCACAAAGAAACATTGTGATTTGCAGTCAGGAGAAACAATGAGCACATGCAGACTTGAACATAGCACACACATAACTGTGATATTTGTGGTAGATGTTGAGAGAACCCAAAAGCAGGACATGTGAGGTAAGATAAGCAGGTCTAAAGAATAGGTCAATAAAAAAGTTGGTCTATAAGCCCAAAAAAGGGAGCAGGAAAACAAAAGCCATGTGGCTAGTTAGGGGGAACAACACAGGACTTTCATCCAAGAGAGCGGGGTTTGTGTCCTGTTCATGTCCCCGTTCTTGTCCCACGTGTCACTAAAACGTACATTTTGTAACCCCACCCATAAGCTTTTCCAATCCCTGACTATCCCGTTCTTGTGCTGCATGTCAGTTAAACGTACCGTACGTCCCGACTGAGAGCATCAAATACTGATGCTAAAAGTTCAGACCAAGAGTCTCTAAATATGACGCCAAAGTGATAGACAGGAGTCTTGAGAGCGTCAAATAGTGACGCCAAAAATCCAGACCAAGCGCTTCTAAATATGATGCTAAAGGAGACTTTTTGCCTAAATAACAAACGCCAAAGTCACCTGACCAAGCGTTGCTTTTTGCCGCATAGGGAGTAAGAGTTTGTTGGGTGTGCAGACAGATACTGACCAGGAGGAGGAGGAGGAGTAGTGGAGTTGGGGACTACAACTGCTGGACAGGATGAGTACAGTATGACAGAATCTGGATGACCCCCCCAGGTTGTCATGGTCGGCTACTAGTTGTTCAAATAATGCTGGTTAGTGGGGCAGTCAGAGAGTCAGTGTGTAAGCATTCACGCAGGAATGAAAGATTAAAGAGTTGAGTGTGTAGTAACGGTCGCATGCAAGTCCATATGGGACTAAACCATTAGAAAGACTCTACAATTGTGCATTCAAAATACTGGGCAAAAGGCAAACTAGATCATATCATTGTTCCGTCCCATAGACTGTTAATTATAGTGGACAGAGCATCCGGTTTGGCAACTTGCTGCAAATGCGTAAGAGCCTTAAAGCTGCATTCCATCTGAATTCCTGCAGGGGGTGACATGTGCGGTTGCAAAAGGAGGTCTGTTTCTGTAGAAGTCTGTGAGAAAGAGACCCACTTCTCACTGGATTTATTACCGCAGTCAACATTTTCATAATGAGTTTATGCTCTCAATCGCTAGTTTGAAGTCTTCTGCAACACAGAATGGTGTTAATTTTTTGAATTATGGTCTAGGTTGATTTTAAAATCGGCGATAAAGCAGGGGGTGTTTTAGGGCGTGGCTATGATGTGATTGCCAGTGAAAGTGTGTAATGTAACGCAGAGCATAAGCTGCTCCTCCCTCTCGTCTAAAATCGTCACATCTGCAACCATGATGGCTGCGGCCGTAACGGGAAACTCAACGACTCACAGCAGAACTCCACAAACCAATGGGTGACATCACACATGCTCTGTCCATTAATATACAGTCTATGTTCTGTCCTGAGAGATCTGAACATGTTGAGATTCTACAACTACATTGCAGTTTGGGTACAGATGGATATGTCTTATATATTTATGTGCTTTATGTATTTTAATGTGGCAATGCTAAAGCTATAGTGCGTAGTTTCTGTTGCCGCCATGAGGAATTCTAAGTATTGACAACATTACTGTTGTGCATTTACATGACACAAGCCTTCCATAATCACACATGCGCACTCACCCCTCCTCCACGCAGTTGCTAGTAGCCAAGGAGGACACGGAGGATTAAAAAACATGATGGACTCTTCAGAAGAGGTCATTATCTTCTTGAGTTTCTGTGAGCGAAAGTCGCCGGACGACAACAATTTCTAAACATAGCCATTTTAGAAATACAAAGTTTTGTGGAGCTTTGTAGCAACTCATCTGGCAATGGCTTGCATGTAACGTTCACTAATATTAAAAAGCTTACACACTAAAGCTTCAATGTTTTTGTGATTGTTTAAAAAGCCTTTCTAGGGACGGGTATTGGAAAGTAGCAATAGCTATAAATGCTGTGATGCTGTACATTGGAGAGATGTGGTAGCATCTCTTCCTGTTCAAATGAACATGAAATGAAAAAAAGGAAATGAAAAGGACAATGAAGTGACAATGACCTGACAACACCAAGTGTATGATGTGGACGAGAGAAGTGTGTGTGACTGCATTGGTTTCATAGTATTTCACAATGTTGCTCCTTTGGCCTGCGGTGTCTGTGAGCACATAAGTAATATTACATTATGATATTATGGTCTTTAAGATCTCAACGTGGTCAAACCTGCAGCGCTGCAGATGGATAATTTAGCGGCAATTGAGAAAACATAATTGCAGCTTCATCATCTCTGTGAGACATGTTAACTCAAACACAGAGAGACAACTGCCACGTATACACAGAGAGAGAGAGAGAGAGAGAGAGAGAGAGAGAGAGAGGGTGTGGAGGGGAGAGGGGTGAGGGAAAAAGACAGAACATGATGTGAAAGGGAGGAATTAAAAGATAGAAAAAGAAGACAAACTGAGGAATAAAGGGAGGATGGGTGAAAGAGAGCATGAATGTGGGAGGAGGAAAGAGAGAGTCTCACTGCATAATGAAGCCTCCTTCCCTCCTTCCCCTCCTCCTCCTCTCCTCTCCATCATCGGCTGGACTGTGGCTTCCAGGCAGAATGGAAAACGCCACGTTGCATTGCAGCTTTTTTTTTCTTCTCTTTTTTCTCCTCCCCTCTGTCCCGTTTCCAGCTGTTCACCACATCAGCCTTGCTGTGCTCTGTGGGAACAGACAGGAGCAATCCACCAGCCAGGAAAGGAAACAGTGTCTGTGTAAAAGAGCGTGAGGAATGGATTTAGAGCTTGATTGCTTCTGTCTGTCTGTCTGTCTGTCTGTCCGAGGACGGCAGGTGTTGAATCATGAAGCTGGGCTGTGATGAGGCAAATGTTCCACAGGCTGAACGCTGTGGATTCTCCAGGGGACTGACTGTTTTTCACTGAGTTACAGTCATACTGAATAGTCACAGCTTTAACATGTTAACGAGTAATGGAAAGGCAAGACTTCATGCATCGGGCCCAGGAAATATATATAAAACATGCAAACTGCTTTATGGTTGGGAGTACACTCTCTAGTCTTCATAAGATAAATAACCACTGATTTAATGTGTACTAAATACCTGGAGCCTTTAAAGCATCACTTGTTTGTTCTGTATTGTACCTCTTTATATAGACTTTTTTTTCTACCAAATGTGTTTTGCGTTGGCCAGAAACAATTCAAAGGGGGCACATTATTGAAAAAAGTTCTAAGGAACAGTGTTGCCACAGTTACTTTGAAAAAGTAACTTAGTTACTTTACAGATTACTTGATATTAAAAGTAGCAAAGTTAGATTACAAGTCACTTTATTTTACATTCAGCAGCTGCCGACAACACCCTCTGAAGTCTCTTTTATATAGACCTTAGTGGTCCCCTAATACTGTATCTGAAGTCTCTTTTATATAGACCTTAGTGGTCCCTTAATACTGTATCTGAAGTCTCTTTATATAGACCTTAGTGGTCCCCTAATACTGTATCTGAAGTCTCTTTTATATAGACCTTAGTGGTCCCTAATACTGTATCTGAAGTCTCTTTTATATAGACCTTAGTGGTCCCCTAATACTGTATCTGAAGTCTCTTTTATATAGACCTTAGTGGTCCCTAATACTGTATCTGAAGTCTCTTTTATATAGACCTTAGTGGTCCCCTAATACTGTATCTGAAGTCTCTTTTATATAGACCTTAGTGGTCCCCTAATACTGTATCTGAAGTCTCTTTATATAGACCTTAGTGGTCCCCTAATACTGTATCTGAAGTCTCTTTTATATAGACCTTAGTGGTCCCTAATACTGTATCTGAAGTCTCTTTTATATAGACCTTAGTGGTCCCCTAATACTGTATCTGAAGTCTCTTTTATATAGACCTTAGTGGTCCCTAATACTGTATCTGAAGTCTCTTTTATATAGACCTTAGTGATCCCCTAATACTGTATCTGAAGTCTCTTTTATATAGACCTTAGTGGTCCTCTAATACTGTATCTGAAGTCTCTTTTATATAGACCTTAGTGGTCCCTAATACTGTATCTGAAGTCTCTTTTATATAGACCTTAGTGGTCCCTAATACTGTATCTGAAGTCTCTTTTATATAGACCTTAGTGGTCCCTAATACTGTATCTGAAGTCTCTTTTATATAGACCTTAGTGGTCCCCTAATACTGTATCTGAAGTCTCTTTTATATAGACCTTAGTGGTCCTCTAATACTGTATCTGAAGTCTCTTTTATATAGACCTTAGTGGTCCCCTAATACTGTATCTGAAGTCTCTTTCCCATAATTCATCCTTGGTGCAGAATTGCAGACACTAAAGCCAGTCCCACAGTGAGCTTTCCTTAGTATGTGCCATTTCTGTGTCTCTAGCTATTGGGGGGGGGGGGGGCAAGGTGGAAGCTGGGGGTGTGGCCTCTTTGTGACACTTTGCTTGTTTGAATGCCATGACGTCTCTCTCTCATGGGTGGGCCAAATTCTCTGGGTGGACAAAGCAGAGAAAGGGGAGGTAACCTTGCCCCTTGTGACCTCATAAGGAACAAGATTCCCGATCGGCCCATCTGAGCTTTCATTTTCTCAAAGGCAGAGCAGGATACCCCCGGCTCGGTTTACACCTATCACCATTTATAGCCACTGGTGGACCATAGGCAGGAACTCATATTAATGTTAAAAAACCTCATAAAATGACATTTATTGCCATGGGACCTTTAAACAGCATACAGTAAATGGTGCACTTGTGTATATATTATTGGTGTATTATTGGTGGTGTTCTGTTTTAACCCTCGTGTTGTCTTCCTGTCAAAATTGAAAATAAACACTTTAGTTAACGCTTTTTTTCAATGTTTGTCACTTTTTTTGACATTTTCAACACTAACTTATAGGAAATTATACCTAATGTTTGAAGCAGAAATTTGGAATTATTAAGACTATAAAATTAAAGGAATGGATGTTGATGGATAATCACAGACTTGAATATGTCAACTTTTACTCAATACTATTTCAAAACCACTTCAATTTTTTCTTCAAAAGCTATAAAATTGAATCACCCCAAAATTAATGAAAGTAGAGATTTGTACTTTTGAAGAGCGTTGTGTGGAATCAATCATGTTATTTTGGGTAATTAAAAAAGAACATTGATATAGGAAAATGGGTCAATTTGACCCGAGGACAACATGAGGGTTAAGTAAAATTATTTTAAAAAATGTGCTATGACAGGCTTAGCTTTAGTTGTACGCATCTAACAATCACTTAAGATAATACTTTCTTTTTTGTTGCAGATTCCAGTTCGATTTCGTAGAGAGTCAACATTAAGCATGTTAAGCCCCACCTATCAGGGCAGGAAGAGAGAGAGAGAGGGTGTAATGGGAGGTTTGAGTGAAGGGAGTGAGGAGGGGTCTGTGTCCAAACTGGGACGTCCCACTGGAAATGTCTTCTGTGTGAACTGGTGGAGCCGTTAGATTGTCCTGGGCTCCGCACACAGCTGACTCTTCTCTTCTGTTATCCCTGCTCTGCCAAGTTAAAGGTAAGACTCTGTTTTTATCATTTATCACGGGACACAGGCTCTGGTGCGACTGCTCTGTAGAAGACTTGTAGGAAGGAAATTCCTGGCAAATGTAGGCTTAAGTTATCATAAACTTGCAACAAAACTACACTTTTATGTTGAGGTTGAAGTTTTCTTCTTAAGTTGAACTTTAATACGGGCTGCAAGATTTGTGATAGAGTCAAGGTTGAAACTTTCTTGGTTTTTAGTCATTAACCAGCCATAAAAGTAAAAGTTTTGCTTTTGAACTTTTTAACACACTCTAAAAGTTAATTCACATTTCTTCGTCAGTTGCAATAATTCAAGACAAATGTGACAAAAGGAACTCAAGCAGCACAATATTTTCATCTCAAAGTTTAGCACACACAGTTGACCTGCTGTGATCTCAAACTCCAATCCATAAGGAAATTTGCACACTGGATTTTCTATAATTTAACTTTAAAACGACTGACATCTGGGTTACCAGGCAGCTACTGTGGCATCAAACCTCAGTGAACAATCTCCTCTGTCATTACTGCCAAAACAACTGCAAGGAAAACTGCTGCCTGCAGGTAAACACGCTGTGATTATGAGGTTTTATTCTCTGTGGAAGTATTGTGTGCCACATCGGCAATAGGAAGACAAGGAGGAGGGCTGCGGGGAGGGTGGTGGGGGTGGGGGGGGAATTAAAGCTTTGGGGAGGGAGAGGAGGGAGATGCAGACGAGAGGAGGGAGATACAGACGAAAGGCTGACATGGTAAATGATATATTATGTTTTACAGTCTTTAGTTCAGATGGAGAAACTGCTGCAGTCTCTTTGTTTTTGGAGATTTCCCAGTTTTGTACATGCATTCTGAAGAGTTTATCCCTGTGAAAATAAAGTGACCGAACAAAAAGAAATACATGAATCAGGATGGAAAGAAAGAACGGAGAGAAAAGTCGTGGAGGAATGGGATTCCAACAAAGCCCGATAGAGCAATAGGAACTTTTTTTTTCCGACAAATATCTCTCCTTCCCTCCCTCCCTGCCTGTAAGTCTCCCTCCCTCCCTGCCTGTGTGACTCCCCCTCCCTAATTACTCTCATGTTAAGGAATGCGGGTTGCCATGGTGATCGATTACCAGCTGTTTGGAGCGCTCTGTAGGTTCAGATGCCTTCAAGTGTCGGCGGACGTCTCTTGAGCTCACACAGAGGGAGTAGAGAGGGACTTGTAGAAAGAGGCTGAAGTTCTTGTCCACTTTGGTTTGGGGCTTTTTTCCCATGGTTTGTTCTAGAGATGTTCAAATACCGATACCAGTATTGGGCAAGTGTCTGATACTGCCTATAATGCTGGTACCAGTATCAGGAAGTACTGAGTCTATGCAGCAATCCGATACCACGTAATTGAGCCCTGAAGAAAATCTACTATAAAGTAGTTTATTCATGCTCACCTTAAATGTGAGTTTTAACCCGTGTACGTACAAGATGATTTTTATGACATCACAACTAGCTTGAAAGCCAATTGGCAACACTTTACTTGAAAACATCTACATAAGAGTGACATGACACTGTCATGACACAGTCATACCACATGAACCCTAACCCCAACCCCAAACCTAACCATAACTTGTCACGACAAAACCACATGACACTTACTAAAAGAAGTTATGTCAGGACCATTTTTGACTTGTTTATAAGGTTTATGACACGTTCATGACAGTGTCATGTCACTCTTATGAAGATACCTTCAAGTAAAGTGTAACCAGCCAATCACGGTCCAATATAAAGCTGACACAAGCGTGATGTGGAAACCTGAAGCCTCCTGAAAAAATGGCCAGCTAGATTTGGTATTTTCCCCATGTTGTTACACATATAAAACAATTAATCTACTGTTGACCCATTTAAATCCAAGACACCTTGTTTATGTACAGAGACATGCAGTGAAAATATTCTAGATGTTTCAGCACATTTAATAACAAGAATCTTAAGTAAATTGGAATGCCTCCGATTTTCTCCTTGCAAGCTGTTTGAGTCCAATTAGATGCTCTGAAAACACATTATACTCCATTCCTCTCCTCACCCCTCACCCAAAAGACTAATTCTCTTGGTTTCTTTTGATTCTAAACAAAACTCTTGTTTTCTCGTCACACCTGTTGAGGAAGACCAAAGAACAAAGTGTCTGCATTAGTATGACTGAGGTCGAGACGGAGCGTCTCTGGGTGCTCAATTGTTGAGGTGGCAGGTCTGGACCAATGTGGGAAGAAGGGGAGGAAGGGGAGGGGGGTTGTGGGTAGTGGCATTGGAGCTGAGGATGCTGGGAAAAACCAGGCCAGCTTGGCAAATGTCTAGAAAAGCTCTAATCCCCCGACAGGAAGTAAGGATTGTGCAGCTGTCTAAATGCTATGTGGAGAAGAGGGATCTGGAGTTTATTGTCAGCAAGAAGGACAGGAAGAAATAAAGAAAGGGACAAAGAAAGAACCAGATCATGGAGTGAAAGACTAGGACAGGAAACATAAGTTTAGAAAATAAAAAAAGAGGAGAATAATAGAATTGTGTGATTTCAGAGAAAACAACTCTGTCCTGTTGAGATGGAAAAATTGTCAGCGGCTTCAGGTTTTTACAACTCATGCAAGCAGTTCTACTATTCATTTCAAACCTAAAACATAAAGACATCACTCCCTGTGACTGCAAAGTGAAGCTAATGAAAAATCATTCTTGAGCTGATTAAATCACTGTTGTTAGTGATTTAAGTGCAGCAAAAGTGACATTTATGTAACAGAGTTTTGGTTTATTGTTCATTCATTTTTCTCTGAAGCCACATAGCGCTGAAGCCTTCTGGCCTCTCCCAGTGTACACAAAACAATAAGACTGAGACAGGTCACTGGAGATGTAAAGTCATTTCAACCACAGATTTGCACCAATGAGACTTTGACTGGCAGAGGAGGTACGATGACAGCAGCATCGAGGTGTACAAAAGCTGCGTTATATTGTTAACAGTAATGGCAAAAATGTAAAAAGCCACAAAGGGACAAGAGAGCAAAGTGCAATCAATGCCAAATTAATGTTTTAAGATAAAATTTAAATTACAAATAACCCAAACTGTAAAAAAAAAATACTGTTCTTGGAAGATGTATTTGGCTTTTATTTTGAAAGACACAATACAATAATCCTGGCTCACATCGGATGGAAACGGGCTCAGAGCAGAGATTATCGCCTCAAGTGAAATTCAGTGGAAAACAAGAAATAAGAAGGTCTGTCCTGATTGGGGGGGGGGCTTCCAAGAGGTCAGGTTACATATATCCTGACTTCTCTTCTCCTGTTCCTATGAACGCTCGTCCACTCCCCTCTTCTTGATTGTGCTCTTTGTGGTTGCTCTGAAACTGCTCTTTGTGTAGGCAACGTAAAGAGTCCCCCCCCCCATACTTCGTCAGGTGTCTCATTGCCAGTTTAGAAGGTAGCTCGGTCAGACCGGGGTTGATATTTGAGCTATAAACTAGCTGCTGCAGGTTGCTAAGATCAACCTTTTAATTGACCAAGATTGTGGACTTTACCTCTGAAAAGTACTCATGGAAAAGAATCTGTCACTGGGGCTATAACTTTATAACAGTTTATAATTTCTGTTCTCTGACTGAGCTTAAAAATAGATTAGAAAGGCTTTACTGCCAACCAAAGAGCACCTGCTTGACCTTTTACATTCCTGTTTGGTCCCAAAAAAAGTCAGTCCACTATGAAGACAAAGTGGTGGAAACCATAGGAGAAGAGTCTTCTTTCTTGTCTAGGATTTTCCAACTGACACACGTTCTTTTGTCTAAACAAAAAAAAACACACATTCTCCCGTGTGACGTGTTCAAATTGTATGTTATAGTATGAAAACTTATGCACAACAATTTGTAAGATATCCTACGACTTCACCGCAACCGCCTGCTCTGATTTATTGGCATTTCTTTAAACCAATAAAAATCGTAATTTCTCCTGGAAAAATAGCCTCGGGACGGAAGTTGTTTGGGTGGAACGTGTATGTTTTAAAGGTTGTTTTAGTCATTCAACAGAAAACTCCGATCGGACAGATAGTCTAGCTCGCTGTCTGGATTTACCCTGCAGAGATCTGAGGAGCAGATAATCATAGTCCTCATAAACATCTCGGCGCCATGTAGCAGTGCTTCGGCTGTGCTTCCACCCAATATAGTCCCAAATCAATATCTGCCTAGGAAATAATCTACTCGTAATCTGCATTGCTATTTGTACTCATTGTGAATACCCAGGCCACAAGAAGTAATTAGGTAGTTGTTGTTTGTTTGTTGGCTCAGTTTTACTCAAAACATGCTAACCGACAACATAGGATTCCATTCACTACGCTAAGCTAACTAGCAGTGGCACTGCCGCTGTTGCACCGGACTAAAACAATGCATGCACTAAGACAAAAAATGTGTTGGCCCACCTATCTACAGCTAGGGGAGACTGTGATAAGCCCTATTTCAACCAACAGAGGCGTGTTCCTTTAGGATGATAACAGAAACAGTAATAACTTTGGATGGTATTTCATTAACTACAAAGCTCAATACAGACAGAGGAAATCACTGTTTCTCCTCCAAGCCTCTACTGAATATTTGCCTCTTCACAGTCCCTTTGCATGCCAGTGCTGTTTGTCTGCACTGGTTGCTGGCAGACGGACTGCTACAGGTTGTTTTTCCAGGCCTCTGGACCTGTTATGTCACAGAGAAGAAGAAGAAAGAATTTCTCTAAATCTGCTCCCTTTTTAAGAGCTTTTGAAGCAGAGGGAGATATTAGTGGGAACGTTAGAGAGATTACCAGCAGGGCAGGTTGTTTTCGTCCATAGGGAGTTTACACTTGCTTACCTAACTAACCTCCCAAATTAAATACATTTGAGGAGAAAAAGGGCCCCTTTATGAGCCTGAAGTTTCCCGTTTAGCCTCTACCCTGTTTGATTATGCAGGCAGCTTTCCAAATAAAATAATTTGTTTTGCTGTTACGTCAGTCTGTCTGGCCCAATGACTCTCTGCCCAAACAGGAATATGTTAAAGCGGACATACGACAGGAACACCGCGTCCCTCCAAATCAAATACTGACCCACACACCTTTTTTTTGCAGATGACACCCTTTATTTAAATATTTCCCTATTTGCAATCTCATTAAGTTCTCTCTCCCAGTCAGACACGCTACCTATGTGTGTCAGAAGTTCTTTTTTTAGAAAACTTCCCGTCAGCATAACACCTTGTTTTTATTTTCAGATGAGCTTTTTAAGTACAGAGACGTTTCCATGTGTGCAGGTTATTTGGAGGCGTCACTGTCTGCGTCCTCTGCCCTTGGTTTCTGTATTTTTCCAAATCCAAGCCATTTGACGGTGTATTGCAGACATTTCTGGACATTCATAAACAGTGGTCACCATTGTAAAGGTCTTGCCTTGACTCTGCATTTTCCTCCGACAGGTGGAAAAAAACAAGGAAATAATAATCGTGTTGTGTTGAGTTTTCTTCTGCGGACATATTCATCTCTCTTGTTTAAATGGCCCTCGGAAGTAGCAGTTAAGGAGCATCTCTTGTCCTCCTACCGTCATCTTTCTGCCAATCTGGGACTCAAACCTTCTTCCTTTTTAGTCACGATCGTGTTATCCTCGCCCACATCTATACATCAAAACAGCTGTGGAGACCCGTGATGTGATTTATTGTCTAGATAGTTAACATAAGTCAGAAAAATCCAAGAAAACATTAAATGTTAAAGAGAAAGTGTAACAACGGAACTTGTACGCTTCATAATAAATATGAACATTTTTTTCCTGTTCTGATTATGACAGATTATTCTATGAAATTTTTTTAAAGATTATTTTTTTGTTTATTAGTGACAGAGGATAGACAGGAAAGGGGGAGAGAGATGGGGGACGACATGTGACAAACGCTCTTACTGGGTGAGCTAGAGGCTGCTCCAAGTTTTTAAAACAGTTAAGATGTTAAGACTAAAACAAATTTGCTTTATAGCCACAAGATTAAATTAAATAATCCAAATCAGCTTGTTTTTTTGTTTTAAGATTCTTTTTTGGGCTTTTCTGCCTTTTTTGAAAGGGCAGCTAGGTGAGAGAGAGGGGGAAGACATGCAGGAAATTGATTCGCACCCTGGAGCTCTGCATCAAAGCATAAAGCTCTCAGTATATGTGCACCTGCTCTACCCACTGAGCCAATCCGGCCACAATCAGCTTGTTTTTGTCACCAAACTGTGAAATAAGTATGAAACCGATCTTGTTAAAGCCACGAGAAGTTTTTTCTCCAAACATTGATACAACTCAAAAGTTTGGATTAAGAAAAAAAACGTGTCGTATTAATGTCAGACACATGCATGATTAATGTAAATTGGGAGACATCTTCCAATGCTACCATGTAAGTCACCAACACCCTGTAAGAAAAAAGGGCCAAGGTGGTTGCAGTTTTGAAGTGTATCATTTGAGGATGTGGCTCTCCTTTCACAAACTTGCTGTTGAGAAATAATACTGCATCTGGAATACACATCAGTCATTTCTGAATGTGCACTTTCACAGTGTTTGTTGAGGGTGACAACAGAAGACAAATGCGCCTATAGGCAAATAATCAACAATTCATCCTTTTTTTTCAGCATTCTTGGATTTGTCAAACATGTCAACACCCATCACATCTAGCTGACTGTATGCAAACTTTACTCTTTTCACTGCATCTGTCCAAACACGTTGCCCTATTCAGACGCTTTGCGTCAAGAGGCCCTCCTACATGTTTTAGGACGCCCGGCAACCAGCCAAGCGAAGTGTTTCTACAACCTTGAAATGTCACGTTCAGTTTCCCTCAAGGCGATGTTTTTAGAGCTGTGGCATTCATCTCCACATCCCCCTGAATCTGAGTTGATAATTGCCGCACATGTAAAACAGAACAAAGGGAACAACTTCCCAAAGTTTAATGTTCTATGAGATTGGATGGCTTAGTTTTAATGATTTATTGTTGGTTCAAACCTGCTGCACTCTTATCCGAGGGGCAAGAATTTCACCTATTCTCAGCCCTGTTATGTAAATCGCATTATCCTCCGCTGATCTCCTGCAGCATTCACTATACTATACACTGTATACTGTACTGTGTCAGCTCACCACCGTGTTATTTCCCTGCATGAGGAACTTCCTAGGGCTTAACAGAAAAAAACAGATACGGTCTGTTGTCGTGAAGCAAACTCCAGTTCTTTTTGCTATCAAGCCAAAGATAATGCAAACAACATAGAGGAAACAGGGTTAATGAAAAGAGAGTAAGAACTTTGATCTTTACAGGTCTGCCTCCCGAGACACTTTAACATACCCCTACATGCCATACGTCCTTTGATCTTAGGAGGACAGAGATCGTTTCTGGATGTCTGGGTGAAACAGCTTACTTAAGGGAGGTGGAGAGGGAGATAACGTATAGAAAAAGAGGAAGGAAGACCAAGCAATATCATGCTCCATTATGGAATAAAGAAGCCCTTATTTAGTCCTTCAGACGAGACATGATGAGGGAAGAGAAGCAGGGATGGAGAAAGGGTTCTGTGTCTCTGAACAATGAATGCTCAGACAATCAGATGGAGAGGAGAGCAAGAGAAGATAGACAGATAATGTGCTCATCTTATAGGAAATTTGTAAAATTCATATGTATTCATATTAAAAAGTCATGTTTTCCATGAGATTAGATGGAAAAAGGGCTGTGAAAGTGTGTAAACTTGAGAAAGAAACAAGGTTTTTGTGTAAAAGAAAACAAAATTCTCGCTCATCTTCTTAATGACAAACACTCCCCCAAACAATGTCTATTGGCCTTACAATTATACAATGCTGGTCGGGCTACTTGGTAGTAATAACATAAAAAACAGGCTTTGTGTGATGAACATGAACATGTATGACGTGGAGTCACTGTTATTGAAGTGACAATATGTTGTTTGCATATAGTTTTTTTCTTACTATTGCTGTGATTTAGGGAAAATCTGATACTACATGCTTGTAGGTGGAGGCTTTCATCCAAATCACAGATGAACGCAGTGGGAATTGAACCTTCCTCCACCCATTCAACTACCCAAATTCACACATCAGGGTTAGATTCTTACATATCCGTCATGGGTTTACAAATGTAAATATGGCTTTAGCAAAGCTGTATGGAAAGTCAATTTTTCCCCAAATAGGAGTCTGGTGGAAATATGAGGAGTTAAAGTATGTTGCAATAGGCTGTGAAAGTGCATATAAAGACAGAAGCCTGTTTCCATCCAACGGCAGAAAGAGAAGTTAACCCAGCCTGTTCCAGTCGTGTTCCTGAAGCCTAATTTAGTGCAATCAGCTTCTGTGCTCGCTTGGATTTATGCTCTAGAAGTAGAGAAAATCCCCACAAACAGCCAGAGGCCATTTCAACACGAGCTGCCAGTAAACCAAGCAGACACTGAGGGTTTTGTTTGGGGAACTGGAGATCATTCATTAGTCTGATAGAGAGAGTTGTGTTACATGTTGTGTCCAGATGCTTTTGTTGTTTTTAGAATGCAAGGCTTTGTTCGTACTTTATTCAGATTCAGATTCTTTTTATTGATCCTGGTTCTTATCAAACCACTAATTCTCATTGTATTTAAAGCTATAGTGTGTATAGTTTCTGGCGCCATCATGAGGAATTCTAAGTACTGACAACAAAACTGTCGGCAAGCCCACATGATACAACCGTGCCCCCATACACAGTTGCTAGTACCCAAGGAGGACAAGTGGGATTAAAAGAAACTTAAGTAAATAGATAAACTTTAAAAATGTGTGTATTTTCAGTAGTTTTGGCTGTCAAGTAGTTAGCTGTTTTATGATCCTTGTTGGTAATTCAAGAATTATCTAAACATTTTCAGTTGCCATGAACAAGTTAAATATTGTCTGTTTTATGCTTGATTTTAATTCTTAGCATTTGTTGATTTTTTGTCATTTTGACTAGAAGGGGAGATTACAAAACTACTACATTCTTATACTGTGCAATACTATTACTACTTCAAAGAAGAGGGCAAGTTAGAAAGTGCATAACAAAAGCAAGTTAATCAGAAAACAGTAAAGACAGACTTGTTCTGATACATGTGTATTGTAGTAATGTAAAAGAGCTTTTTCCCAGAAATTGATGAGCAGAATTTGGAAACAAGTTTATATATGAATAAGTGATTCCTACGATAGGTTTTTTGATTCTTAAATTGCCCTCTAAAAGGAGGCTTTATTCAATAGGTGTTCCTCAGGGAACCCTCTGAGGACCTCCTGTGGGTGCACAAATTGCAATTGTCCTTTTAGATAAATTCAAGTTGGGTTTCATTTAGGGACAATATTTATTTTTTGTTGAAAATTTACAACAAAGCAAACATAAAACTAGATATAAGTTTATTAGTCTATGCTTTATAATAGCTTTTTGTTGTATGAACGTGACTTTAAAAAGATTAAAGAAAATAAAAAAGGGTTCACTTGTCTCTCTCTTTGTCTCCACAGACTTTGAAGATGAGGGTGTGGATCATCTTCCTCCTGTGCCTGGCTGGCCACGCCATGGCTGCTCCTGTAAGTTATACTGTGTGTGTGTGTGTGTGTGTGTGTGTGTGTGTGTGTGATATTGATTGATATTCTGTTCATGTCAGGGGCATAGCACAACATTCTGGGCCCTGTAGAAAGGCATTCTCCATCGGTCCCTCCCCACATCAGCAGCTATTCATTCTAGCATCTTTTTTGGCCCTCCTCACATGAGGGCCTTGTGTACTCAGTCCCCTTTTTCCCCCCAGTCCGACGCCCCTGGTTCATGGATAATTGTGTGTGTTTTGCATTTGTGTGTGAGATCATTGTCTGCTTCTCACTTCCTTCACTCAAGTGTTTTTTTCTATGGGCATACACAGGCACACGTGTGTTCATGTGTACAAGTTATAATGTTTAATAATTTTCTGTGTGTGTCCCAGACTGAGGAGGAGCCCGTCGTGGACGAGCTAGTCACCGAGGAGCCAGTTGTTGAGGTCAGTGCAGATGTTGATCCTGTTTGAGAGTACACCAGTCATGTTTTCTTTTCTCCTTAAAAGCCGATTTATGCAAATTAAAGTTAAATAATTAACATCTGAATCAACCTCATTCAAAGTATTGCAAGAGCGTAGATCTCTGATGCAGGTTATGGTGGACTGACACATATGAAAAACATATTTTTTACTAAAAGATAGCTACTGGAGCTGATTACAGATTCACCAGATGTTTCTTGTTATTCTTTTGTCACTTGTCCAAAATGTCGTGGCTGGCCTCCAAGAGCAGAATCTGAACTATTTCATTGTTCTGGTAAAATAGATTCACCTTAGTGGTTTTCTTAGATGTGTGCACTCAGTTTTCCAGTGCAACAACATTTTAGATGAGCTCACTTTCAATGTAACTGCCAAATAAAGTAAATAATGTGGATAAAGCGTTGTTTCGTACCCTGTGGATGCCATCTGTGTTCCCAGAACTCAGCTGTTACTCTGGTGTGTACAATGTTATAATAGTTGATAGAAATAATGGCCAACTTGTAATAAACCGGAACAAAACTTGGGCTACTCTGTTGTTTATGCTGTCGCTACACTGATTGTTTTGGGAAAGTCGACCTAAATACATCTGGGTTTGATTTGGCATCTGTGACGAAGCATTGCCTATGTTTAAACCCTAATGAGAGTTACTTTATTCTTCTCAGATTGTTTTAGTTGATAAGTGTTTCCCAAAGAGGGTAAAGTCTTCAGTATTTCTATCTCAAATTTTTCTTCAGACTCATATTAAGGACCCAACCTCCAATATATCTGAAAGGTTCTCAAGTTTAGCAAACATGCATCTGTAAGAAGAGTAAGATGAAGAAGTCCCTGATCTCAGGATGTGATGTGTTGAATCCTAGATCTGGATATTTACCAAAATCTAATCCATCTGTTCACCAAATCCCAAATTGTTACCTCAGACACTTTTGACAAATCCAACAAACAGAGAGGGATAAAAAGATGAAATCCTTCCTGCCCACGCCACGATTTTGCCTCTTAAGGTGAGACAAAAAATGGTTTGAAAAAGAGACTCCGTTACTTTTCTAAACAGGGCACAATGTCCGTCACAGCCTGCAAACAATACTAAACTCCCAAAATATAGCAGTACAAAACCGTCCAGAGTGAGCCTTCAGAGAATGTTTCCCGCTCCAGAGGTCCAGCGGGACCAGAGATCCCACAGCTGTTAATTTTAGCCAGTCAGGAAGCCATTACGTTGTTTATGGCTTCACCACATGTGGACCCAGCTGCTTGTTATTGTTGGATATTATGGTCATGCTGCTCCCAGACTCTATTTGGCCATCAGGGAGGAACCTTCTTTAGTGGTGACGTTTAAACCTTTTCAGAGGAAAACCAGGGATATTTAAGCGGTTTGCTTTAAGTGGACGTCAAGCAGAAATAGACTTGAAGACTGATGCAGGAAGTAAACATCTGAGAGTTAAAAGAACGTTGAGTAGCTTTTACAGTTTTCTTTCTTCACTATGGTCACTTTGTACCCCAGACATTAAATTCCTCTACTTGTGACTCGTAAAGCGTAAATTCCTTACAGTCTGACCTCTGACCTTTCCAGGATGTTGCCCAGGAAACCGAAGTGGGCGTCAACCCCGTGCAGATTGAGATTGGAGACTTTGATGAGGCCATTGAAGTTGTTGAAGAAGAAGAAGTTGTCACTGAGAGTAAGTTCACAAAAACACACACATAAACTTGTTTTTCAAATCAAATCAAAATCTAAAGATCATTATTTGTCCCGTGAAAGACCTTCATTTGTGGTCAGGCACATTCAGACATAACATACAACAATACATAGTCAAAAATCCTACCTAAGACTAAATAAATACTTATAAATACTAAAAAAACTAAAAACCCTAAGGGTAGGCGTGGACTATGGCGGTGGGTAGTCGAAGTCTGGAGCGATGGAGGATACACACTATGATAACACTGCATTTACTTACATCATTTCCCAGGAGACTTAAGCTAAATGAACCCCAACCATCCCATCCCTAGCCCTAGATTTAATCAAAAAAGAAAATCTTAATCATATGGTTTGCCTTGTGGGGACCAGAACTTTGTCATTATTTTGGTTGTAAGTCCCCCAAATGTGACAGTGTGAACATATTTACCAAAAAACATAGCCGTACATTTATTTCCATTGTTAAAATTTGTGTTTTGATGTTTTATGCTTCATTATAGGTGTTACATTGGTATTTTAAGCATGGGCGTCGATTTCGGTGGGGATGGTGGGTATATCTATCAGATTTCGGGATGATTCATTTTGTACCCACCACTTTTTTTTGAATACCTTGAGCTCAATTTAGTTAAAAAAAAGTGCATAACACATAATTAATGAGCAACAGATCCTCAAATCCACAAAAACGCTCCCACAGGGCAGACCCAGTCGTTCTGCTCCTGCAGTGTCGGGACATTCTAACATGCTTGATGTGAAAAAGCTCAACGTGGTTTAATGCTCCTAAACAACAATCAATCATTACCAAATTTCTCTTGGCCATATCTTGTCATGAACACTTAAGCATATCTTACATTATCTCATATAACGTTTTCTTCTTCATTGGCGCTTATGGCGAGGAAAAAACTTAACGATCAATGATCACCAAATTTCTCTCTCATATTGCTCCCACTGAAAACTGTCAAATTACAGAAATTTGGTGACGATTGGTAGTTAAAGTGGACGTCACTAACGTCCACTTTAACATTAACATAAATCATAAGTCAAACTTAAATATAAATCCTGCAGACTGAGACATTTCTATGATTCCAGCAGGTATAAATGTGTCTGTTGCTTTACACATCGACCTCCTCTGAAACACATTATGACAATGTTTGATTTAGCATATGGTTCCCTCCTCTGTCCTCCAGCTACACTTATCTGGGTAGACTGGAAAATCAAACATCCATAATAACAGACTGCCTCATTCTGTGAGGAGACGGCTGTAATTACATGTTCCAGCCTGCTTTAAGAAGCAGCTCAGCCCAGAAACCAAGTCACAGGCAGCAACGGGACAAAATGTACAGATATTAAGTTCTGCTGAGCAGTGTTAACCTAACCCTAACCCTAACCCAGGGTTGAAAGATTAACTCCTTTACATATGTTAAAAGTAGCGAATACCACCATGAAGAAAGGCCCTGCATTTAAGATTAAAGCATTGGTTCACCCAAATTACAAAAACCCTGAAATCTTATAGTTTTGGTTGAATGTGTTGATATTTTCACATAACTGTCACTCAGTTATGTCCCTCCACGTCAACACAAGGGGGGTGACAGATGCTAACAGTGTTAAAAATTACATTAAAGATATTCAACAGCAACAAGTTCTGTTTAAAAACAATTTCCGGTTTAACTAGTCATTAAAAAATGATACTAGGTAAATCATCACTGAGTCTTTAACCAAATAAGGCACAAATTCCATATCTTCATGCAATTAGCGCTGTCTCCATTCCAGCTGCCTCCAACTTTAAAGAACAATTATTATAATGTTAGTATGCATTGTATTGCAGTACCATAAAGCCTTTTCAAGAGGTATAGATTTGAGGTTTGTGGTTCCGACAACGTGTGGTTTTATAGCTGAAATGTTTCTTAAAATAAAGAAAAGCATATTAAATAAGTTTGGATTTAGCAGTCAGAAACATCTGTGCACATTTTAGTACAATATAAAGCACGGTCTCATTACTAAAAGTGTCCCTTTTAGTACAGGAACCAAACTAAACCTCGGCTCGGCTCCAGTCTAACAGTTTCATTTTTCCATTACTTCTGTCCTTCACAACTCAGCCTTTTCAGGACTGTGATTTACTAGAGCGGCTGGAGTCAACCACAAAGTTTTTTTGTTTATTCAGTAGTTCATTTCATAATTATAGGTATTAATCCTCTCACATAGAAATGGTTTCATTTGACTTTGGAAATAATCCTGCAGTAAAGGACTCAAACTATGTGTATGGATTGGGTCAAGGTATTTTTCACTCAGGTTGTCACGCTTGCAGAGCAGGCAGCGGGAGAAGAACCCAGACCTGGGAATGATGCAGTAAAATAATTAATTAAACAAAAGTCCAAAAACAGACAGGAAACAAAGAAAACTCCAAATCAAGTAGAAAATCCAAAACGCAAAAGCAGTAACACACACTATGGAGTAGGTTGGTACTTTTTGACACTGGACAGATGACAAACTGGTCATATGAAATATAACTATTGGACAAAGATATTTGTAAAACCTAGCGAAGCTAAATCTTCCCTCCAATTATGTAGGCTAGCTTTCAGCAGCAGTTGCATCCAGATTGCCAGTGAAAGTGCGTAAGGTAGAGTGTAAGCAGCGTTGCAAACTCTCAGCTAACGTCACCGTCAGATACCGCCCGACAGTCTATGGCTCCTCCCTCACTCCTCCCTCTCGTCTAAAATCATCACATCCACAACCATAATGGCAAACTCAACGACTCATAGCAGATCTCCACAAACCAATTGGTGACATCCCACATGCTCTATCCATAAGTATTAACAGTCTATGGAAGTTACCTTACGAAATAAAACAGGAAACTAAACAAAACCCAAGGATCATGACACAGAAGCAGTTCTGAATGTAACTCTTTATATTCTTTTCACAGATGCCTGCCTGAACCACCACTGCAAGAAGGGCAAAGTGTGTGAGGTCGATGAAAGCAACACCCCAATGTGTGTGTGCCAGGACCCCTCCACCTGCCCCGCTGCTGAGGGAGAGTTCGAGCATGTGAGTGTGCAAACAATCAGCCCAAACACTTCTTTACTAAACTTGGGTTGAAACTAGAGATGTTCCTATACCAATACCAGCGTTGGAAAAGTCTCAGATACCTCCTAAAATGTTACAATCTGTATCAGAAAGTAGAGTTTATGCATCGATCTGATACCACTTAATTTAGCCCTAAAGAAAATGTAATTTAAAGTGGTTTATTCTGTTCTTTTTCTGTTAAGAATCACTGTCAAATTGAATGGTAAAAGAAAGGTTGATGGAATACATTGTGTTTATGTTTCACAAAAAATCAATCAATCAATCAATCAACATGTATTTATATAGCACTTTACAGCAACCAGCAGATACCCAAAGTGCTTCCTATCAGAAACCAAGAATGAAACATAAAAAACAGTAAAATCCGAAAAGGTTACATAGAAACAGGAGGAGGAGAGTGACATTGTCACACCACTACTACATATCAAACGCCATTCTAAACAAATAGGTTTTGAGTTTGGACCTAAAAAGAACTACATCTGTAATAGTGTGAATATCAGGGGGTAACTTTTTCCAGAGTCCCGGGGCAGTAACCTGAGCCAGGCCAACAACAACGATAGCAATCATTTCACATCCATACATGTATAGTGGTATATAGCTGTTAAAAAATAATAAAATACAGTATACTGTATGTACTGTATTTTTTAACACACTGGTATCAGATGGGTATTCGGTATCAGCCAATAGACACGTTCAGGTATCGGAATTGGCAAAAAATGCTATTGGACCATCTCCAGTTGAAACTGTGAATTTGTGTTTTTCCGCGCCGGTGAAATCTCAGCGATGTGAGAACTCATCTGTTTTTCTCAGGTTTGCGGAACCGACAACAAGACCTTCGACTCCTCTTGCCAGTTCTTTGCCACCAAGTGCGCCCTGGAGGGAACCAAGAAGGGCCACAAGCTGCACATCGACTATATCGGACCATGCAAATGTGAGCTCCCACACTCTTCTGCTTGTGACATTCCCAACTCTTAGTGTAGAAGAGTTGCCCAAAGAGTTTAATCTAATGTCCTCCAAACCATACAACGATAAATAGGTCATTTATTCTTACCCTCTTATATGACTCATAAAAGTGTTTTATAAATTACCGCCCAGTGGCAGGAAAAAAACCCAGCTCTTCGTTGGCTATCACAGCCGTTTATTCTGGTAAATAACACAACAGTGTTTCACAATCACAGCCGTCACTATAAAGAGCTCCAGATTGCTAAAAAGAAAAGAGATTATTCCGTTTACTGTTGCCACGGTTGTATCAGAAAAGGTTTTCAAGCTAGGCTAACCAGACTAGCAAGCTAGCGCAACGTGGTGGGCTTTTTCATTTAAGCTAAAACAAAAGAAACCTAACAAAACGGGTCTCTTATATAGAATATGAGACCTCCCATGTGGATGTACTACATGCATACATATTATCAACTATAACTGTAACAGTGGAGCTCAGTATACATGACTTACCATGAAGCAGGCTACTGCAGCCTGGTGATGGTGTGGAAAGTCTGTGGAATAGCACCAATAGATGGAGTCTCATGGAAACTACTAGCAAATGAGAAGTTACCTTTTAATGGCAAGTGGATTC
This sequence comes from Etheostoma perlongum, assembly GCA_026937815.1. Classification (NCBI taxonomy): domain Eukaryota; kingdom Metazoa; phylum Chordata; class Actinopteri; order Perciformes; family Percidae; genus Etheostoma; species Etheostoma perlongum. Next base: position 29,299,262 of record CM049380.1, read on the forward strand.
ATTAACTCCGCTACACAAGCCTTCCGTGGTTGCCGCACACGCCCTCCTCCAAACAGAGTCAAATGTCTTTATTTATGTAAAAGAAATAATAATATATAATAATTTTTTGGGGGTGGGGTTTGCACGGACTAGTTTGATTATTTGGGGGGTTGTAACCCCCCCACACTCCCTGTAAATTATGCCTAATCATTTATCTGTTTGTTCGTTATTGAGGAATCAGATGTATCTTCATGTATCTTAGCTTTATGCTAAGCAACTAAAGCTAACTTGACTCTTTGCATTACTGAGACTGATGGGCGGGGTCAGCAGAGGGAGGATCTGTACGGACACGCAGGACACATTTCTTCCACTTGACACACACACACACACACACACACACACACACTCAGTGTGAGGACATGAGACAAGGCTGAAAGGGTCAAGTGGAGATCAAGGTGGTGCTCAGTACACCAGAATAAAACAGGATGCCGGTTGTTAATTTGTGATATTTTAAGGATGACAATATTTACTTGAATAACGCTACGACAATGATGTTATGCTGACATGTTTAAAGGCCAATTAAAACAACAATACTTACTAAACTGTTTTGTTATATTATATCCCAATGGACAAGAGGTCAGTTTTATCTTTTTTGAATTTCTAAAAAAACATCATATATCAACAGGTTTCAGTTTAATATACATTTTTATTGATTCTAACTAAAATATAAACAAAGTGCTACAATAAAGATCAATGGTCAAGTATCAATAAATCCTAGCAACTTCGTTGCAGGGCAATAAAATCTTGAATCTTGAAACCAACCAAAATGATGCAGTCAATCAACAGCTGGTAGAGTGCGCCCATTCCAATAAGTTCAATCCTTGACGCAGTGGCCGCAGGATCAACTCCAAACTTCATGTCATTTCCCTAGAAAAAATAAAGGCCCCCAAAGAAATAATCTTAAAAAATAAATTTGAAACTGCTCTTTTTCCACCTTCATTATTTAACTTTTATGTCAGAGCGATGTTACAGTGTAACATAGTGGGCTAAAAGTTGAATTTATGGCCCGATATGTGTGAGTTATCACCATGAATAGTTTTCCTTGATGCTGACAGTTTTGTCCCCGCAGACATTGAGCCCTGCATGGACAGCGAGCTGAACGAGTTCCCCCTGCGTATGAGGGACTGGCTGAAGAACGTCCTGGTGACTCTGTACGAGCGCGACGAGGACAACAACCTGCTGACCGAGAAGCAGAAGCTCAGGGTGAGTCTGCGGATTCCCTTCTCTGCCTGCATGTTTCGGTGGTCCCGCTGTAATAGGTGGAGGACCTGATTTAGGACAGGCTCATTGCTTCCCACGAAAGTCAACACAAAGCCAAGTCAAATCAAAGGTAGCGCCGTTTTGTATTCCTTTCTCAAGATATAGATGTAATAACACAAAGGACTGCTTTATTTCTATATAAATTAGAGATGTACCGATACCAGTAACAGATAAGTCTCTGATATTGCCTAAAATGCTGGTATCTGTATCGGAAAGTACCAGAGTTCATGCCCCAGAGTTTACCACATCAGGTACCACGTAATAGAGCCCAGACGAAAATTTTAAGTAGTTTAATATGTTATTTTTAACATTCTGACTGACAAACTGGATAATAAAATAAAGTTATGTAGCGTTCATTGTTTGCGTTTGTTCATGTTTCACAAAAAGTTAAACCTGAGCCAGATAGAGATAGAGATCATATCAAAGATAGAGATCATATCACATCCATACAGGGATTGTAGTATACAGCTGTTAAAACATAATAAAACATATGACACACTGGTATCGGCTCAGTATCGGGAAGAAATAAATGGTATTGAACTATCTCTAGTATAAATACTTCTGGAAGTGGAGCAACATTCGGAAATTGTGATTTTTAGCTTTGAATAAGGGTTTAAAAAAGCAGAATATACCCTAATGATACAAATAAAATATCATATGAACTACACAATGCAGAAAATGTGTTCCTCATGACGGTTAAATACCGTGCTGTGTGTACTGTATGTATTTCTTATCTGTAGGAAGATACTTTGGAACATAATCAAGGTGTATTTGTTTTTGTCCCTTTTTTTCAACAATTTTGATTTTTTTTTTTCAATGTTCACTGCACTAAATAACACTAACTTATTAACTTTAGTTTTACAGTTATTGTTGGAATTTATGGTCAATAAACCTCATTTATAGGAAATTATACCTAATGTTTGAGTTAGAAAAGCAGAAATTAGGAATTATTTAGCCTAAAATTAAAGGAATGGATGTTGATGATAATCACAGACTGGAATATGTCAACTTTTACTCAATACTATTTCAAAAACACTTCCATTTGTTTTACAATGCTATAAAATTGAATAAGACACCCCAAAATTAATGAAAGTAGAGATTTGTACTTGGCAAAGAGCGTTGTGTGGAATCAATCATGTTATTTTTGGTAATTAGAATTAGGTAGTTAAAAAGAACATTGATATAGGAAAACACAAATAGCTCACAATCAACATCTAAAGAATGCAACTTTAGGGGTCTGAAAACGTTGGGGGTCTATGAGAGTTTATGTTTTGCTGATGTGGATGGTGTCCGTCCAATGTTTCAGGTGAAGAAGATCTACGAGAATGAGAAGAGGCTGCAGGCCGGCGAGCACTCTCTGGACCTGCTGGCTCACGACTTCGAGAAAAACTACAACATGTACATCTTCCCCGTCCACTGGCAGTTCGGCCAGCTCGACCAGCACCCCGTCGACGGGTACGTAGCAAGAACAAGTTGAAAAAATGAAATCACTTCAGTATAGCAAGACTAGTCTCGCATTGCCAGACCTTCCTCCACAGCGCTGCGGAGGAAGGTCTGGCTAGTCCAACACAGCCCTCCCAGGATGGGAGAGAAACATGATCTGGTTCATTGGCATTTCTTTAAGCCAATCACAATCGGCTTGGGCGGCAGCGAACCTTTGGACAGAATTCAGGTTATATTCTGACGAGTCAGCACACGTAAGATCATGCAAACTAAAATACCCATGCTGCTCGGGCAGTGGTTGAGCTCGTGGCAGACGGAGCTGATTGGTTCTCTCTGTTCTCACACCACAGCAGCTGGGCTGATGGAGCCAACTGTCGCCAGCTGCTGTTCGCTTTATAACTACTTTTAAATGATGATGTGGCTAAATGCACCACCAAGAATCCAAATTTACTTTTCTTCATTTCTAAATAAGAATTTCATTTATGGCAACATGCAGGAGATTCAATGTGGACAAAGGCAAGGTGTTTTGAAGGTCCCATATCATACTCATTTTCAGGTTCAGTCTCTGCACTGACAATGCAGTCGGGGAATGACTGTAATGGCACGGTAGCAGCTCTTTCTACCTATACTGTGTGTATATATACATATATAGCAGTGACATCACAATCATAAAGTCCTGATGGCTTGTTTAAAGACCCAGTTTCTAAATACAGGCTGTGTGCATTTCTTTGTGGATTGAGCGTTTTTACAGTTTTTTTTAAATATCACCTAAACCTGCTTTATATTTTAAATGGAAATCTGGAAATCTCACTTCTTACAATATGGGACCTTTAAGTTGACAATGGTTGGTTGATCACCAGCGTCTTCTGTGATAATGAGACAACAGTTTGTCTTCATATTTTCTGATATGTCAACAAACTCACAAACCAGGTTTGTCATGATCATGTTGTGCTCAAAAACAGAAACAGGGCTCCACCATAGCTGTTGATCATCGTTTCCTTGTTTGTCGTGTCTGTATGCCACCAGGTACCTGACCCACACAGAGCTCTCCCCCCTGCGCGCCCCTCTCATTCCCATGGAGCATTGCACCACCCGCTTCTTCGAGCAGTGCGACGCCGACAGCGACAAATACATCGCCCTTGACGAGTGGGCCAAGTGCTTCGGCATCAAGGACCGTGAGTATCGACTGCAGCGTGCATAAATACTCAAATACACAAAATAATTCCTTAAATATTCACGATTTTAACAAACCTTGGGTTGTGCTTCCAACGACCATGAACTTAATTTTGAAAATGTTTTTGAAAACTTTTTTGTCTTTTTTCCATCCAATGTTTTTGTCACTTTATTCAACTTTTTTCCCCATTTTTCATGGTCAATAAACCTAATTTAGTTTAAAAAAAACAGAAATTATGAATTATTTTGGCTAATATGAAGAATAATGGATGTTGAGTGGATCACAGGTTATGTCAATGTTTAGTTTCAGGATACTGTTTTGAAACCATTTAAAGATTATTTTTTTTCCCAAATGCTATAAAACTGAATAAAACACCCAAAATTAAATGAAAGTAATCATTGATTTGACCTGCAAGATGGAACGTACCCATGCATCCATGTTATTTTGGGGCAATTTGGTTGAAAGAAACCCATATTTCTGATATGAAAAAACTTTGAAAACGAGTCCAATTTCATACAAGGACAACACAAGGGTTAAAATATGTATTGTTAATTGAAATTTATAATATGAATTAGAAAATCTGTCACCTATATTATATGTATTATGTGATGTATATGATGTTCAAACACTGACGTAATATATTTTGTGCAATTTTGTAGTTTTTGTGCTTCTTAATTCATATATAAATATATATAAATATTATGCACTAGGATTGGGTTTAATGTTGGGGTTAGGGTCAGGGATAGGGTTGGGGTTGGGGTCGGGGTTAGGGTCGGGGTCGGGGTCGGGGTTGGGGTCGGGGTTGGGGTCGGGGTTGGGGTCGGGGTTGGGGTCGGGGTTGGGGTCGGGGTTGGGGTCGGGTCGGGTCGGGTCGGGTCGGGTCGGGTCGGGTCGGGGTCGGGGTTGGGGTCGGGGTTGGGGTCGGGGTTGGGGTCGGGGTTGGGGTTGGGGTCGGGGTCGGGGTTGGGGTTAGGTTCAAAGGTTGCAGCGCTATCTGGAAGGAGATGTTGGGGCTTAAAACATCATCAAGCAAAGAGGAATGTTCTGAGTCAAAGAATTCTGAGAATACTCTTCTTTTTTTTTTACTTGAAAATAAAAATGTTTAGACTTTATAAAAAAAGTCTGAATTCAGACTTAAAATGTAATTGACTTCTGAGTTTAAGGTCAGAATTCTGACTTTTTTTTCTCTGAATGCTGACTTTAATCTCAAAACTCAAATACATTTGTCACATCTGGCCCTCATCCTCTTCCGTAAGAATATGAATATGTGCTGATGGATGTTTTTGTGTGTGTGTGTGTGTGTTTGCAGAGGATGTGGACAACGACCTCATCATCTAAGCTCCTCTGAGCCGCTCCCAGTCGCTCCTTACGGGTCCAGGTGCTGATCCCTAACTTAAAAAAAGAAATCACAGTAACGGTGCTAATTGCAAATTCTTTTTTTTGTTTTTTTGTTTTGTTAATAATGACCTTTCCTACCTATACCACTAAAAAAAAAAAAAAAAAGCTCACAAAAGAGAAATGTGCACGGTCTGTACTAACATCACGCGTTCACGTGACTTTGAATTCTCTTGTTTGTCAAAACAAAACACCCAGTAATAAAAAACTAAAGACCTCTGATGTAAATGTACGTTGTTGACAATAGTATCTATATGTTTATGATTTGTTTTTAAATCAGAGATCAATTTTAATTAAATTACTGCGAGGAGACAAAACTGTAAAGTGGAAAATAAAGTTTCTAAATAAATGCTCCCTCTGCTTGCTTTCTACAAAACAACGGTTTAGTTTTTGCACATTTTTGGTGTTGGACTCATTTTGTGTATTTTTACTTTTGATCTTTGGACTACTGCTTTAAGAGTTGTACATTTTTATTTTACATATATTCCAGACGAGGGTGTGTACTGATATTTGAAACAATAAAGAAGATATATTGTTTAGAGGGGTGGGAATCTCGCAGCCTGAGAGATCTTCACATAAACATACCATGTTTCTAGTGACACCGAGGGCACGAGCAAACTCTTTTCCATGAATAAAGATCTGCAAAAATCTCTGCATGCTTTCATATCTTTCTTCCTCTTACTCAGGAATTTTTGTTGACATGATCTGACAAGGATCAGCATGGCGCCACGAGTCATATGGAAGGCCGGTTTGTTTACGAGAATACATAAGACATTTAAAAACAGCAAGAAATGAAGAATACAACAACAACAACAGAAAGAGGCAGAGCCATAGAAATAGAATAGAATAGACATTCATTCTAACATTTCCTTCAGGATGAATAAAATATCTATCTATCTATCTATCTATCTATCTATCTATCTATCTATCTATCTATCTATCTATCTATCTATCTACCTATCTTCAAGTGGAATAGGCCGTTTTAAACAGATATGTTGCAATTTGAAATGGAGGGGGGATGAAGTGATGTTTCTAAGTTGGGGTGGTAATGAATGCTCTGGTCCCCGTGATGGTGAGATGGGCGGAGGGGGCCGACAGGTGTATGGAGGAAGAAGATCTGTGGGAGCGGGACGCTGGAGGAGATCAGACAAATATGGGGGGGGCGAGGTTATGGATGGCCTTGTGTGAAAACAAGAGGAACCACACAGATACGGAAGTGGACTGGGAACCAGTGGAGCTGTTGGAGGACAGGAGTGATGTGGTGGATGGAGGGGGTTGGAGTTATGATGCCTGCAGCTGAATTCTGGTCCAGTTGAAGTTCATGGAGGGACTTGTGAGGGAGGCCGAAGAGGAAAGAGTTGCAGTAATCCAGACAGGAAGTGGCGAGACTGTGGACAAGTGTGGGGGGGTAAGGGAGGGGCGGAGGCGATTGATGTTTCGTAGGTGGCAGTAGACAGACCGGGTGATGTTGTTGATGTGGGGTTGAAAGGATAGGGTGCTGTCAAGGATGACACCCAGACTCTTAACCTGGAGGGGGGGGACAGAGGCGTTATCAATAGTGAGAGAAAAACTAAAAACAATATATAAGAAATCTGAAAATACATAAGAAATCTCTTTATAAGGAGCATACCCTCTGGTCTCATCCTCAGTGGTCGCTTGCTTTGTATTTTGTGTCTCTGAACGCAGCAGAAAGGCTTTTAAAACTAATTTGAAATCCAATCACAGCGGTTGGGGTTAAGGGCCTTGCTCAAGGGCACCTTTCCCCACCCAGGTTTGATCCTGTCGGTCTGGGGATTGAACCGGCTACCTCCCGGTCACAAACCCGCTTCTTCACGTCAACAACCCAGGGCGTTTTTTTCTCCCTCCTATCCCAAAATGCATCTGTGGTGTAGCTAGACAATTTACTTCACAGCGCTGTGGAGATCCATGTGCCAGATGTCAAGCTTTATCCTGGAAATGTACTTCGATACCACGGTTCACCTGGCCTGTTGAATAATTCCACGGGAGGTGTGATTGGTTAACACCCCTCTCCCATTGAACGTCTTCCTCCATGCTGCCTGCCAGCTGTCGCCGCCTGCGACCTCTCCATGGTCCTCATCACAGATTTGTCGCCTCTCATTGAAAATAATTAGTATGCGCGGCCGGCGGCTTTGCCTTGCTTTTGGTGTGGTTTTCCCCACAAGAAAGTGTTTAATCAGACAGTAAGTGAAAGCATCTGTGTGGATGTACCGTCATAATGTAGGGCCTTTATAACAAGCCTATGAGCTAATAAAACAAGAGCCTCAAAACTGAAAAAATAAAAGGTTAAAAGAGGCATTTTCCCCTTCATAATGTGCACTGCTGAAACTAAATTGAGCTTATTGTGCACAAATGTACTTAGATTGTGTTAGTAGCATTTGGAAATGTGACTTTGTGGCTTGAAAAACTGAAAAGGACACGACCTAAAGGACATGACCTATGGCCTTAACAAAGATGCCATACATAAAACATCAGAAAGCAAACCAAAGCACACACTGTGAATAGGAGAATTTACAATATAACTACATGGCTGACATGTCGTTGCCTTTTGCTGTTCAAAGTGTTGAAGGAAGGCCTCTGTGTGTGGTTTCAGTTACCGGGTTACACTTGAATGTTTAATCCTCTGGCTGTGCACAAAGCTGCTCATGGTCCCCCGGGAGACGTGAGAGGGAGAGACGGAGCACCTTGTTACCATCCCCGCCCGTTCATCCAGACTCCAGTGTCAGGAATGTGAAACAACAGCCGAGCCTCGTCCACAAAGCCCAAGTCCCTCCTCTCAGCCACAGCAGGGACAAGCTCCACGGTAGAGAGGGCGGGTTTGGTGCTGTAACTTAATACTGTTTTTTTAAGTAGAAGGCCTTTGCTTGGAAAGTTAATCTTTTATCTTTTATCTTCTTTCTGCTGGGGGACGTCACCGCTAAAAAAAAAAATCAAACTCTCTCTGTGCTCTGATACAGAAATGTGTATTTAAGTTATTTTATGCATGCAGCCACTCATATACAAGATTGTACTGTGCGTAGAAAGATACACTCGGAAGGTAGAGTTACCCATTTCCTTACTGACAGTGATCTCAGTCTTTCACTGATAACGATTATATATTTTATGCATGAACCCGTGAACTCAGTGTTTTCTCAATGTTTTTGGAAGACTTTGCTGAACATATTTGGCTGGGGAGGTTTAGGGTCCCCCCCCCCACCCCAAAAAAGCTATTACACATAATTTTTGATGTTGGAAAAGCTACATCAGATTTTGAACAAATAAATAAATACTAAAACTTGAAAAGCTTAAAGACAAAACTTGCTAAAGAAGTCCACTGGTGGGCGCCTGGGTAGCTCAGCAGATAGAGAGCGCGCCTATATTTAGAGGTGTATTCCTCGACGCAGGGGCCGCAGATTCAACTCTGACCTGTGTCCCTTTGCTGCATGTCACCCCCCCTTCCCTTTCATGTTGTCAGCTGTCCTGTAAAAATAAAGGCCTTCTTAAAAAAAACAAAAATAAGAAGTTCACTGGGGACCAACTTCAATCATTAGATGTAAGATTTCTGTCTATGCAAGTCAGAAGATTATGTGGCATAAAACAGATGCAATGTTTAGGATTTGGCTTAAGTTGTGACAAAAAAATGAGTTTTCTTAGGAGACATTGGTTTCTCCTCTCTGTTTAACACTTTTAACCCAGTTAAACAGAAGGAAAAGGTGCATAATTTCACGTTTTATCTCTGCTACGGACAGTTTTTGTGTGTACACCATAGACTAATATACTGTCTATGGTGTACACACTGTTGACTGCTGTTAAAAAAAAACATCATATAACGTTTTGTCGCCCCAAAGCGGGGGGAAGGCTCAAGTGCACCGCTTACTGCCGATTGCTGCGAGCTTAAAAAGATACGCATTTATATATTTATGTCCGGTAGACGCCAGCCGGTGAAACCATCGCACCTTCAAACATTGCTGTAAGATGATTGGCTCAGTTGAGATATCCAGGTAGCGACACAGCCCCCCAGGATTGGTTGTGATTTAGAAACCCTCGCAGTTACCGTCAAACTATTGGTGGTTAGTTCATAAATCTTTAATTTGATTGGCTAGATCCTTGTAAGGGGCGGGATGTCATGTTCGGTTGTGGAGCTGAAACCGGTAACCTAGCACTCCAGCACGTTGTGAAGCCTCTGAGGTGATTCAAAGAAATCACTTGTTTCTAAATCGACGATTTTTTTTGATAATTGACCCACTGGTGAGTTGTTGCTTTCCATAAACTGTAATTAATTTTCGTAAAAAAGTCGCAAATTGTGTTTGGTATCGTGTTCGGTAGATTAACCGGGTGGCTTTTCGTGGCTCCGTCTACATCCCGGTGTGGGCATGGTGGCTGCTTGCATTCTGTAGCATTAGCACGGCGAACATGCTTAATTAAGCAACCGTTGTGGTGTTAATGTATTTGAAATAACCAGCAGAATATGAAGTAGCTGTTACTATGTTAAAATTGTCGGGATATAGCCATAGCCATCACTGCTTGGTTTCACATTGGTTGTCCAGGAGTTACCCACCGCCCATGTGTAAGCCCTCACCCAGCTCTTTTTCAGCCCATTTCTGTTCTTTAACCACCTTGCTGTCCACATGTCTGCTTGACGGGTTTGTCCCCGTTGTCCTCTAGCTACCCGGCTAACGTAGCTCAGCAGGACCGAGACGCGATGCCGGGGACCGGCCGGGACACGTGTTGGGGCTGCTCCTGAAGCCGAGCTATATAAGCGCGTGTGTCCTAGTTTAGGGGCCGTGTGCTCGTACGGTTTAGCTCCGTTGTGGGCCAGCCAGTGCGCCATTTAATCCCGGGTTAAATGTGGAAACTGCCCCAAAAGTCTGACCGACGTGCGGAGGCGCCATGACTGCTGATGAGCGTGTGTAGGCCGGTCGAGACTGTGAATGGCACTGCGAGCACTGCGTGGCCTTTGTCTGCATGTCATGCTTTGCTCTTCTATACACGATGTTTTCTAATAATAACTTATTTATATAGCACCTTTTAAAATAAATAAGTGTACAAAGTGCTATGGCAGACAATGGAAAGCAAAAGTAGGATATACAGAGCTAAACAGTGGACATAATTTAGGTAAGTGAAAGTAAGGCAAAAGACTCAAAACATAGGTAACGTTAGAGAAACTACAAAATAAAACAAATTAGAAATAAAATGGAGTGAAGCCAATGAGTACAACAGAGTTTTAAAATGAAATGGCTGCTGCAGTGTAGCGTGCCCATATATGTAGCCTACTCATTCTTCAAGTAATCTGTTAGCTGGTGAGATTAGATCAGAGATCCCACCTTCAGCCCATAAGAGCGATTTGGCTTGATGGAGCAGTTAATGAATGCTGCTATGGTGGTTGCTAAGTGTGTGCCAGGACAACAGATGGCTCTAGGTTGTATGGACAGGTGTGGCAGACAGTCCATTAAAAAGCATTAGTTCCTCTGTTTGCAGAAAGACAATACCAGTGTGTTTGAAATGTTTTAGCTTTGTTAAAACTCATCGTGGGGACTTGGCGCTACTGTTGAGGCTGGTGATATACTATACTGTACTGTATAGACCTCCTTGTCTTAAAACTATTCAATACATAACTGAGCACAACCACTGTAGTACATTAGTACTGTACATTGTGTCAATCCTACATACACCATCCTACTGCCATAAATGCACGCTAAGTCTGCGGCTCTCCCCATCAATGCACAATTTACTCTTGTTGGACTTAAGTTTGCCACAACCTACAAACCAACTGTTTCAAGAAATGACTGACACTTATTTGTGTTGTTCAAAGATTTGCATTCTCAGTAAGACCCAGTGGGCTCGCAGCTGGGCGCAGAAGACTTGCCTGCTGGTTTTATTCTTTCATTGGCTTGTTGACGGTAACAAAAACATCACCTGCCTTATCACAACTGTATTTTCCTCTTCCTTTCAGACAAGAATGGGTTTCAATTGCTGTCAACATAAGTACAGGGTGTACAAATAAAAATGTACAGAGAACGGAGAAGAATACGGGCCTGTTGGAACAGGCTTTAATCAGTGGCCAGGGTGGGTCAGTGGTAGAGCAGACGCACATGTACTTAGAGGTTTATGCCTCGACGCAGAGGTCCAGGGTTCAACTCCGACCTGGGACCATTTCCTGCATGTCTTCCTTTCTCACCTAACTGTCTTGTCAAATTTAAAAGTGGAAAAGCCCCAAAAAAATCAGTGAACCGCTCTTCCTGATATGTCATCAATCCATTTAATTGATTGATTGATTTTGAAATTGTACACGTAGGGTAACGGACAAACCAGTGAAGGCAGCAAAGTGTCCTTAAGATAAGTGACTTATAAGACACGCTCAGGTCAAAACGTGTGTCCTAGTTTTCACTGTGGGCCGTACATCCTGTCATTCATCTGCCACTGAAGACCAGGGCGGCACCTAACGAGTATTTTCAATGTTTATTAATCTGCCGGTTATTTTTTCGATTAATGGATTAGTTGTTTGGTCTATAGAATCCAAATTGTAAATGTCGGGAATCCAGATAGTGCAGTTGGTAGAGCGGGCGCCCATATATAAGGGTTTACTCCTTGACGCAGTGGGCCCGGGTTCGACTCCCGACCTTCTGCCCTTTGCTGCATTTCATTCCCTCTCTTCATCTGTCCTGTCAAAGGCCTAAATGCCCAAAAAATAATCTTTAAAAAACAAATTGTAAATGTCAATCAGTGTTTCCCAAAACCCAAGATGACGTCCTCAAATGTCTTTTGTCCACAACTCAGACATTCAGTTTCTCACTGAGAAAAGAAACTGCAATCAGTGGATTTAGATCTTTTCATTAAAAGACTCAAACGGATTATCAAAATATTTGGTGGTTAATAGTTGACAACTAATTGATTAATCTTTGCAGCTCTACTTAAAACATTTTGCCAGTCTTTTTCATTCATAGTATTTACCTTAAATAGAAATCTAACAGAGCAGGAGCCTAAAATAGCTGTAAACAACACCAAAATAAAATATCCTGCATATTTTCACATGTTTAAAGGCTAAATTAGAGCTGGGCAATGTATCAATTATATCTATCATGCTATGAGACTAGATATCGTCTTAGATTTTGGATATCATAATATGGCATAAGCGGTGTCTTTTTCTGGTTTTGAAGGCTGCTTTACAGTTGAACTGTTCTGTTATTTGCCTTTACCCACTTATTCATTAGATCCACATTACTGATGATTACTTATCAAAAATCCCACTGTAAATATTTTGTGAAAGCACCAATATTCAACACTACAATATTGTTGCAGTATCAATATCAAGGTATTTGGTAAAAAATATTGTGATATTTGATTTTCTCCATATCGCCCAGCCCTTGGCCAAATAGTACCCAACCTATACAGAAAGCCCCTGGCCATTACTTTAGTCCATGACTGTCATTAAAAAGGGTGTGGGGGGGTGTTTTTAGGGATGTAACAATTACCGGTGCAACGGTAAACCATAACAATTAGTTTTCATTTAAAATATCCTTATCGCGGTGGGTTACCACGGTGTGGAAATCTGTGTTTAATCTTTCCCGGCTTCATCCCAGGCTCCTGAAGGTGCCTACAACATGCGTCATGTTGGAAGGAGGAGATGACAGCACTCGGGACATTCATCAGCCTTGTTAAAAAAGCCCATAGTTACGACACGCTCTCTCCTGAGATGATTGACAAATCGGTGATGAGAGTTGTCGCTTTGATCTCCTGCCAAGCCCTCGCACTCAGACAGGACAAGGGGACAGACCTTTGTCTTTATCATTCCTTTTCTGTTTTGGACTTGTTGAAGTTATGTACACAGCCCAGAACGTCAGTTAAAACTATTCTGTAGCTCGCTAAACTGCCCATGTTACGACGTGACTAATATGTCAGAGACATCTCTCTCTCTCTCTCTCTCTCTCTCTCTCTGTCTGTCTGATAGATAGATATAGATATAGATATATATAGATATAGATATAGATATATATATATATATAGTTTACTTGTGCAGCATCGTGTTGATATTCAGGTTGTTGGCTAGCAACGTGCAGTCGTCAGTAAACGGACTAGCCAGGGGAGCCACATGATTGGCTATTAAAAGTGCATTACACCGTTTGCTCCAATATGTTACATTTATGTTTAATTATTACTAGAGCCTTCCCTAACATTAGTTATTTATAAGTTCTCACTAAAGTAATAATTGGTTTTATTGTTACAACAGAACAGAGGAACATCAAAATATAAATTTCTGATAAATAATTGTATAAAAACAACTTAAGATATGAAACTTATAGTCATTTGAACAAAAACATAATCAGTATTGCCAACAGGGACGTTGTAGAATGCCCTCTGGTTAAATATTCATTTATCCGAATCATTTGTCATTATACATGATTATAAATACCAAAAGATTGGGAAATGCCCAATATCGGCCCGCCGATGCATCGGCCGGGCTCTAATTATTACAGAAACATTAACGTAATTCTTAGTATTATTTCTTGTTATATGCCGGTGGCTTTAACATTTAGTTTTGGTAAATAATGTTCATAGTAAGTCAAATTTATTATTTTACTGATATTTCAGAACCACATCCAACTTCTCACGTAACGTCAAATTAAACGTCGGTTAACTTCATGTTGGAGTTGTAAATGAATCACAGTCAGACATCTGTGGTGCTAGATGGTACCGAACCCCCGACAGCAGGCCCGTGTCTCAGAAGTTTTCAATAATTTTAAAAGCCTATTGTCTATATTTTTGTAATATAATAAACACTGTTACACTTTTTGAAACCATTTCAGCTTGTGTAGGCCTGTCAGTGTTTTCTGAACACACTTTTAGAAATACCGTGATAATACCGGACACCGTGATCATTTTGGACACTATAACCAGAGGTTTTCATAGCGTTGCATAGTGTGTTCCAAATGTGCGTTGGGTTAATTTGTGAAGAAGGTGAAGGCAGCAGAGGAATCAGTGCTGTTAAAGTGGCTTTGAGTGCAATGACTGTGCACTTCTGATTTTCATCAACTCGCTATGAAAACAACCGTCCGATGTGTGGGTGTGTTTTCCCTGCCCTGGGCGGGCTGTTTTCATGTCAGTGCACCCAGATGGGGCAGTAAATGCTCGTCACTCAGTCACTTTGCAGATCAAACGCACTATTGCCACGGGCATTTACACATGGTCCAGAGAAGCAAATAACAAAATGAGCTCGTAACGTGATGATAGCTGGATATTGTACACTGTCGTGACATTAAGAGGTCACGTTTACCTGACCTGATTTACACTTCAAACCGTTGGTGGGATTGGATCTGGCTGCTCTCCCAGCAGGACGGCCGGATGGCTCCTCATCACACAAATGGAGATTCTCAGACTTGTTACGGCTGCGTGTGTGATACAAGGGAGGGCAAAGTGTCTTTTAACCTTGTTGTCTTCCGGTAGACTATGAACCCCACCACTACCACCGTTATCCAAACCACTAATAGTTAAATCATTTTTCTTGGACTTCATTTATATGAATTTATTTTTTCTTTAAAAAGCAGACATCATGATTTTGACTAATTGCTAAGGTCAGAGGAACACATGTTGATGGTTGATTGCGGATATGTCAAAGTTTACTTTCAGCGTGCTGTTTTTGAAAGGTAGTGACCTGATCATTCACCTTATGAAGAGCGTTGAATGGAACCAACAGTTTTTATTTTAGGAACACTCAGCTTGAAAGAAACCCAAATTTCTGATGTAGAAACTTTGAACCCGAGGACGACAGGAGGGTTAAACCATTGTGCATAGCAACAAAGGCACAAACGTCTGACTTGTGTTTAGCTCGTTGGTTACCACAACAGTTGTCATAGCATCCTGTCACCCACTGGGAGTATTTTACACTTCAAACTACTGCTGGAACAAGTCAAAGTTACTGTACTCATTGGAAGAATTTGGTAACATTATTTATTTTCATATTTTGGGATAGAATTAGGGATTCACAGAACATTTTTCACTATTAATTGTTGGTCTTTTTACAATTTATCTTTTGGTCTTTTAAGATGTCTGATAATTGTGAAAAGGCCATATGAAAAAGAAAGGAATGTATTCTTCCTTAACCGATTTCTGAATTGTGGAAGCGTTTTGTTGATGAATAGGTTGATTAACGGAACAACGGTTTCAGCAGTAGCTGTATGAAGGCATTCATCTTATTCATTTTTTATATTACCCTCCTTCTCGCAGAGACTTCCAGTTGACCAAAGAAATGGTGATGGAGAAGCCAAGTGCCCAGCTGGTCGGGCGAGAGTTTGTCCGACAGTATTACACACTGCTGAACCAGGCTCCCGACTACCTGCACAGGTAAGACCTTCACCTGTTCTGTTTTCACACGGTCATTGGTCACTTTGTTCTGTTTCTGCCCCGTGAAGGCGACCATTTGGTTGCAGTATTCTGAATGGAAGTCTGGCATTTTACACTATATTAACATGCATGTGCGAGCGCCCCCTCAGTTTAAACTGTCCTCCCTGTCACAAATTAACCTTTTGTCTTTTTGCTCAGGTTTTATGGGAAGAACTCCTCCTACGTGCACGGCGGCCTGGACAGCAACGGCAAACCAGTAGAGGCAGTTTATGGACAATCTGTAAGTAGGCTTCATCTGGCAGAAAACGGCTCTTAAAAACGTTATTTCCATCGAGTGGCACTGCACTCAACTCCCACGTTTTAACGCTGAGTGGGGGGGGCTACAGAGCTGAAAGGTTTACTGGAGCTGATTTTTTATTTTATTTTTTTTTTTCCCCAAAAAAAGACTTAGGTTTTATTCTCTTGTTCTTTCTGCAATTAGGGAGTTTTAAGAAATTGACAATACGTTTTATTTTTAATTTCTGTTTCAGTTCCCCTCAAACGTAGAGTTTACTCCTTCCCATTCAGTCTGTCTTGCTCAGGTGCAACACCTGAATATAAAAGTATTTTCTGCCTTAAATAAGAAATGCTCCATGGAGTCTCCAACTGCAGCAGGCAACAGCGAAATGCATGTATCTATGCAGAAAGGATGTGTCCTATTATTAAAAACATTATAAAACACAGCCTCAGCGGACAGAAGTAGTACATTTACTTGGAAATTAGTCAGAGCAGCTCGTCACAATGTCGGAAACCCAGACACCCTCTAAAGTCTTATAAGTTGGCAGGAAGTGGGAGGAAAAGCCACATAGGGGAGGGGAGGCTGGTTGTGTAAATCACAGTAGCTTAAAATAACAATTGTTTAATAATGCACAAATACCTGCGATGTTGTTATTTTAAGGTAATATTACCCAGCTCTGGACACAGCCATCTGTTTTGAAAGCTGTGCAGAATACAGTGAAGTCTGAGTTTTTAAGTGGTATCAAATAGGGCTTACTCGTTGACGTCTGGAAAGATGCAATTATTGAGCTTAAACAGTGGGGAAAGTTCAATAAATCAACAGTTAAAACACTGAAATTAGCCTTAATACTTAAAAAATATTTTTTCATTCAGAACACAAGAGAAAAGAAGAGCTTACTTTAGTCTCTGAATAAGGCTAATGATTTATGCCTTTTTACAATAGAAGCATTTATCACAAAATATCAAGCAGGTGGGGGGGAGCCAAAGCATTTAAGAAAAGGATAGGGAATACACGTAGTCTACTGATATGAATAACCACTCCAGTGAAAGCTTTGGGTCTTCTGTCCTGGTTGACAATGGTTTTCTTGTTTCTGCAGGAGATCCATAAGAGGGTGATGGCTCTGAGTTTCCGTGACTGTCACACCAAGATCAGGCACGTGGACGCCCACGCCACCCTGAACGAGGGCGTGGTGGTGCAGGTGATGGGCGAGCTGTCCAACAACATGCAGCCCATGAGGAAGTTCATGCAGACCTTTGTACTGGCACCTGAGGTTTGTAGTTCACTTCTGTCAAACCGTAGAATCAGATCTTGCATGCGTTTGTGTAGCTTAATCAATAATGCTTGGTGTTTTTTAAAAGGGTTTTTCCTTTTTTCTATAGGGTACCGTCGCAAACAAATTCTACGTTCACAACGATGTGTTTCGTTACCAAGATGAGGTGTTTGGCGACTCTGATTCTGAGCCCCCAGAAGGTGAGATAACAGCCAACCTTTCTATTGTCATTGGGATTTAAAGTCTTGGTACGTTAGCTTTTCCATTTTTCTTGCCTTCTCATCTTCTCTATAGATATGATCCTTCTGGTCCTGCTTTTATTTGGCTAAAGATAAATTAAGTTGACGAGTTTCTCATTCATTCTTTAGATTGCACGTGTATCAGCACTGTAG
Source organism: Etheostoma perlongum (assembly GCA_026937815.1). Lineage (NCBI taxonomy): Eukaryota > Metazoa > Chordata > Actinopteri > Perciformes > Percidae > Etheostoma > Etheostoma perlongum. Next base: position 29,316,847 of record CM049380.1, read on the forward strand.
CATCATCATTTAGGTACTTTGAACTGCCATGTCTTTGACGGTTAAAGCTGCTGAACGAGTTGAAGAACCTCAGTGTGTGATGTCTGAGAATATTAGGTAAAACGTTTGGTGGCTGAGATGTGATGATTGCTAATGGAAAGCCACTCTGCCAATGTATGAAAGAAACTAATGCTGAAGGGTCGGCAGAGTACCTCAGATCTTTTGTTTGAATACAGATCTTATTACGCCATCTGTTCTCCCTGAAAATGCCTTGATTCCAAAAGTATCAGCACCAAAAAAACAGGGACTATATTTTTTCCATTAAGAACAGCAGGATGCGGACGTGACATTTCTTGTCCTGAACACGTATTTTGTTGGTATTTTCAGAGTCTGAGGATGAGGTGGAGGAGATCGAGGAGAGGGTTCCCTCCCCTGACATTGCCCAGGAGGAGTCTGCTCCCTTCTACGACCCGACACCCTGGTATGACTCATGGGCTTACATTTCCGATGCTTTAACTGCCTTTTTATATGGTTTTATTTATTTCCATTGTCGAACTGGCAAAACAAATGCACTCTGATATACTGTGTGTACACTACCGGGGTCACTTACAAATTTCCATACCACTCCATTATAGACAGAATACCAGCTGATCTGAGTGGGGGGCTGATCTTTGATGCAGTAACTACATGGCCCATTATCAGCAACCATTCATCCAACGTTCCAAAGGCTCATTCTGTTCATTAATCTGATATCATTTTAAACTAACTGAGAAAACACTGAAGAACCCTTTTTGCAATAATGCAAGTACATAATGTAATCTAGAAACTACTGCCCTGGTAAAAAAAAAAAGATGCAACTGATCTCAGCTGCTATTATGTCTACAATGGAGTGCAATGGAATTTCTAAGTGACTCCAAACTTTTGACCGGTTGTGTAAGTCTTTCAAGCTCTTTAAAATGTAGACTGTTTGCAAAGTTCAAAGAACACTCGCAACACGTGTCCATTGTTCAACAGCACAAGCAGCAATGTTTTTTGTGTAACCGTCCCGTACTTTCCCCCCCGTAGTTCCGAGCCGACGGTTCCTGGCGACGAGGAGGAAGCGGCGGCCGAGAGCCCGGAACCAGAGCCGGAGGTGGAGAAGGAGGCCGAGCCCACGTGTGTGGAGCTGAAGCAGGAGACGATGCTGGAGACACAAACAGACGCAAACACATCCGACGACCAGATGGAGAAAGGTCCCGCTGTTGCCCCGCCGACTGCCGAACCTGCTGCCGTGCCCGCCGAACCCACCCCCGCCGCTCCAGAAGAAAACAGGGTAGGCCTGAACCTGATGCCTTTTAGTGAGAAATGTAGAAACAATCAACTGGTGCACTAAACACATTGCAAAATGCTGCGATTTACGAGAGAGACTCAGTTTCAAGAAAATACAGAAAGTTGCACTTTAAAATGTAACGCACTCTTTTAACTTTTTTATAATCAATACAAAATTCAATTTGTTCAATACGCAGAACTGAGTACACTTTATTGCAAGTAATATCGTTATGTCGCGATATTCAACACAGTATCGCATGTCGCATACTTTCCTCATATTGTGCAGCCCTAGCAAGATGGGAGATGGAATAAATATTATCTTTTATTGTCCATCAGGCCCTTATTGTTTTACTGTGTTTTGTCTTCCCACAGCCGTTCTCCTGGGCATCCGTCACCAGTAAGAACCTCCCCCCCAGCGGGGCTGTCCCAGTCTCAGGAATCTCCCCACATGTTGTCAAGCTTCCCCCCACAGCACCGGTAGGTTTGCTCACACCTGGTCGCTGTCAAAAATAAAATGGTTTATCATCTGCCAGATGAATAAAAAGGGTAAGGGGCTGTTACATGGTTAGTTAGAAAAACTGACATTTCCCTTTTTGTCTGTGCCCTTCGTTTACAAGCGAAGGGAGAATTCGCCTCTGAAAACTGAACAACTCTGGGTGGAGATTTTGGAGATCGAGACAAACGGAGGTTTAAGCAGCTGAAGAAATGATTTGTTGTTGCTCTTTAGGGGATTCTGATTGGCTAACGTGGGCTTGAGCTTCTCATTACACTGCCGCCTACAGGTTTGGCGGGCTCTTGACGGCAAATACACACAAAGGGACGTGTAAACAAACACTTTCTGAAAACGGAGAGATTGAAATGTCCGGTTATGAAAATAGCTAAAACTCGTGAGAAAAAGTTGGGATTTATATTAAGTTTTTAAGAACTCTTTTACAAAGCGACCGTGGCTTTTAGCTTTGTCCTGTTTCCTTTTGGACCATGCATCTCTCTGGTATCCTATGAAAAGATGAAAGCAGACGGATGTACTGACAGGAACCCGAGGACTCACAGTAGTCTACACACTTGTGTTGAATTTCCCAAAAAAGTCCAGTCTCCCTGAGTAGAAAGGAAGGCAGCAGGACAGGGCGCAGACATCCCCTGCTGGCTGGTACTTTTCATGATGGTCAAAAGGTGTTTATTTTCCTGAAGTTAAGTCCAAAACCCCAACAGCAGAAAATCAGCTCCCTTTCTTTTTCCTCTTCTTACAAATGTGTGTTGCTGACTCTTTCAGCCCAGAGCCGAGGTGAAGTCAGAGTCCCAGACACCAACACAGAGACCACAGAGAGACCAGAGACCGAGGGAACAGAGGCCTGGAGGTCCTCCGCCGGTGCACAGAGGGCCCAGACCAGGTACACACACACACACACACGCTACATCCAGTGGTTAAGTTACACACGTTCATCAAGCAGTAGGCGGCCAGTGTAAACCAAACCGAATCAAATGGGATGTGTTGTGCAGAATGTGGCACTGGGAGGAAACGTGACTGCAGGTCCACAAAGTAAAGTGCAAGTGCAGTATGTGTGGCCTGAAGTCAATTCTAACCCTGTTGACCTGTAGCAGGCAACACAAAATGTCTGCCCAGAGCACACTGGAGCCAGTCCGAGGCCAGATGCTGCACTGCTACCAGCTTTACTCTGAAGGGTTGTGACATTTACACCTAAACACCTGTATCTTTATTTATTTATTCAATTGACTAAAAACTTCTTTTTAACATGACATCTCTCGTTGCTGTTTCTAATTGTTATGTGAACAGTGAATACACTCATTAGTAGATGATGTTCTCACAGAATATGTCCCTCTGTTGAATGGTTTCAGTTCGGGAGGGGGAGCAGGGTGAGACCGAGGGCCGCAGGGTGGTCAGGTACCCCGACGCCCAACAGCTCTTTGTAGGAAACGTCCCCCACGACGTGGACAAGACGGAACTCAAGGAGTTCTTTGAACGTAAGTCAGTTTTGGTATTGCTGTTAAGAAGCAAGAGCTTCTAGATTTTATTTAAATTCTGAATTTAAAAAAAAAAGAACAGACAATTATTCACAACCTGTGGATTTATCATATTTTAAAAAGTAGCCCTAGGTGTATTACGCAGTGCACAGTACAATGCTGGCTACTCGTGTAGTAAATGTGTCTCCCCCCCCCGGCCCAGAGTATGGTACGGTCCTGGAGCTGAGGATCAACAGTGGAGGGAAGCTACCTAACTTTGGTTTTGTGGTGTTTGACGACTCTGAACCTGTGCAGAAGATTCTCAACAACAGGGTGAGACAACTCTTCAGGCTAATGACCTTTTTTTAAATTTATTTTTAATGTTTATTGTTCTGTTGCTCCACCAGTTTGCTTTTTTGCTTAGAAACCAGTTCATATACTTGAAATACCGTGAGGTACTTGTTTTAGTAGGTGTTCCTCTGTTAGTATGTTATGGGATTTACATCTCTGAAGGCCTTGAGTTTTTAATTTGAGCCTGGGACAGTTTGAGGTTTAATAGGAGAAAGGTAACCTTTATTATATTGATTTGTCTCCCCGTCTCCTCAGCCCATTAAGTTCCGTGGCGACGTCCGCCTGAATGTGGAGGAGAAGAAGACCCGGTCAGCCCGAGAGGGCGACAGGCGGGACGTGAGGCTCCGTGGGCCAGGCGGTCCCGGCGGTCCCAGAGAGAGAATAGGAGGCGGTGGAGGACCCCGAGGCCCCCCCACTCGTGGAGGCATGGCACAGAAACCTAGCTTTGGCTCCGGGCGGGGCGCAGGCCCCAGCGAGGGGCGCTACCCTGCCCAGCGCCAGTGAGGGCCCCCTCTGGGCTCCAACTGAGTGGTTATTGATCTACTACTGCAGCAGGAACCAATTGGACAAACCTTTCAAATAGAAACACAAAACTCCCTTCTTTACATTACAACTAGGAGCAAAAATTAGTAGGAATTAGTCAAATAACTCAGTTTGGGTTGCGACAAACACACACATCCACCCACCCCCTGATTTCTGACTGGTTTCCTCCTCGTTCTTTCTCCTAAATGTGAGCCAGTAAGTATTTAGATTGGATTGCTGTTGGTAATTGACGCAGGTTTGGTCGCGAGCTTTCACCGTCAAATCACGCCAGCTCCTGCTGAACTCAGCAGTCTCGACATCTGTCTCTCATAAAGATGGCTGCCTCCTCCTTCCCTCCATAACCTGGTTCTTCTTCTTCTTCCTCCTCACCTGTTGCTTTTGTGTTCCTCTGAGGAATCCAGAATGTCTCTCCTCTCCCCCCCCACCTCTTCCTCCTCCTTTGTCTCCTCCTCCACCAACACATGTATTATCTGAACTTTTGTCAATTTTTTGTTTTTCATGCTGAACTTGAATTTATTTAGAAACAAATCGTAACACGCAAACACATGAAAAAAGGGTAAATACTACTTGAATTGGGTATTAAAAAACCCAGAGGTTAGTTTTTTTTCGCGTTCTCTCTCCCTGTTTCTTAAAGGAACGTGTACTTTACTGCTTGGGCAATCCTGTGTATTGCTGCCACCGTTGTATCTAGCGATGGATCTGTCTTATCTTTTTATTCTATCAGGTCAAGAGCTGAACTGTAGTGGTTTTATTTGAGAAATGTTGGCTTGTAATATGTGGATTCACAGACGCATCTGAATGGAGCATGTATCAAATCATGTATCAAATCCTGCTAGGCTTCTACTACCGATGCACTTCATTGTCATGTTTAAAATGAGCTCACCTGCCGATGAGAGAACTAAATTAAAAGTGATTTACTGTTTTAAACCGTTGTTCTGTTCTTGTTTAATCTCTGCACCGTGCTTGTCTGGAGACTATGTAATGTACACTGCTTTAGATCAGATTGCATGTTATAGATTCATTTTACTTTGTGTCATGCATTACAAGACACCAAACGTCTTCCGGAGAAATATATTTATGTATATACCTGAAGTTATGAGGTGGAAGGAAAACACTTTCATAGTACAGTACAAGACAACATTGTGGCAATAAAGTTCTTATAAATGAACATATAACTAAGTCAACACAAACAAAATGACACATTAGTAAAGTAACGGGTATTTGTTGCAGTTCATTGGACATGTATCTATTTTTCATATTCCTAACGCTTAATTCTGTCCTGTATGTACTGATTTGTAGGTTTGTCACATCGCTTTGTCATTCTACGGAGGATGTAAACTGCCAAAATAAAATGCATAAATTAAATACATAAAAAAATAGGAAAGTCAATTTAATAGGGGAATAAATACAAAAGGTAAAATAATTCAAATTCAGTTTGTCAACATGTATTTTTGATAATATGCAAAGGAACAGAAGTTATAAATGTAGTGGTGTAAAATATGCAATATTTGCCTCTGAGATGAAGAGTGAATGCATCGAAGGTGCAGAAAATGGAGCTACTTCTACTAGTGAGGCAGGGTTGGTAATGTTGGAAAGTATCATCTCCTCGGGTTCTGTCTAACCCTCCCCCGGCCCTCAGACGTGCACGAGTACCACTGCTTTGCCACTCTAGTCTTTTTAGCAGAGCAGGCGCGTGGTTGAAAGTAACTGCTGAGTTTTCTGTTCTCCAGTTCACTTGCAGTAACTCCAGCAATAAAACGCAGTGAGCTCAGGCTCGTGCAGGAGGGGTGGAGTAACCTACCTTCAGTCTCCGGGCGAGCTGGTCAAAATCGGCAGGGCCGTCTACGTCATCGGCCGCAACATTTGAATATCCCCCCCATCAGAACATACGTACAGTGTCTATAGAGGGTTTTCACCCACGTGGCGTTCTGGGCACTAACCCGGATGCGCGGCCATATTCGAGCCACTCAGTGTAAATAACTGAACGGAGTACAATGGAGTATTGTGCACTTTGAAAACTTTAAGTGAATGTTCCCATGTCTAAACAACAGAAAAGCATCCAAGATGCAAAGTCATATAGGGAAGGACTTGGACCTTAATGAAGGCGATATTTTAAGAATATTTTAATAAAGGGTTTATTGGCGGTGCAGATCCCTACGAGTTGCCTCCCTCTTCTGGGATCCATGACAACCCGGTGATTCTTCCTTCAGTTGCACATCCTGATATAGTCTACCTGGTTTTTTACCGAGCCCACACACAGCTGCAGACCTTAAATCCTACAAGGGTTTGGAGGCCTATAACCAGACGGTGTGTGGATGGGGGAGACGCAGTACCAAGTCAACGACTGTGTGTTGTGAAGGCCAAAGTAAGTAATGCAATAACGTCTTTAATCACCCTAACCTTAACTGTATGACATCATTGCGATACTCAAGGTGTTGCCAAGTGACTCAATAGTTTTTTTGTTCATTCCAAAGAGCCCCAGTTTGCTCTCTACTCTATCTGACTGAGTTTGAGCTTTGCCAACCACAAGCGCCTCCTTTCCTCTGATAACTTCTGGTATTCCTCTCCCTGGTTTTTTATAACTTTTGGAAGTCGACCATCACTAACAATCTGTGTGTTTTTCTCCATTTTTCCTTTCCTCTTCACTCAGAGAACACCCCCCCACCCCCCAATGTGTTTCTGCTTCATTTTAGAGTTTCACGCCATGACTTTTCTTTTTCATTTGACCTGCTCATTTCTTTCCGGTCACCTTTTATTCAGTCCAACCCTGCCTCCAGCTGATGTAAATTACACACACAGATTCCTTCTCACGGCGGATCAAAGCCTTTGACTTTAGACACTGCTTACATTAGTATTCAGCAGCCAAGTGCTGACCAGCTGCAGGGTCACTGCTGTGTAACTGACGCTGCCCTTTGACCTCTTTGCTGATGCAGCCCGGAGAAATAACTGATTTCTCAGAGGAGGATCGATACAGTACCAGAAAAGACGAACGGCTTCAATAAATCACCGAGACCAGTTTTAATGTGATGGCGTTTCTGCAGAGGCTGCCAGATCGCAGAGTGGAGTTGCATGCTGCATTCAGGAGCCGCTGCACTTTTCTCCAAGCTGTGAAATCAAACACCACTTCCACATGTGCTGTCATGAACCTCACAACGCTATTTAACATCTTTTGTCATGTGCAAAGTACACATTTCATTGATCAAGTCTGCCAAGAGCCTCCAAAAGGTGAGAAGAATCCACTGATTATGTAGTCACTTGAACAGAAATCTGCTTAGAAGCAGCAGTTAGAAATAAGTGTACTGTATGTACATAAAACCTACAGTTACATGTCAAAATACACTTGCATATACATACATTTTGCATTAGATTACCGAATAAATAAGTAAAATACAACTTGAAGAAGTGGGGGTGGAGCACAATCACAGAAGACTTGTATCATGTGGACGCGCCGACAGTGTTGTCATAACTTAGAATTCCTCATGGGGGCGACAGAAACTACACACTACAGCTTTAATAATGTAATAGGGCAAAGTATAGATTCATTGTTGCAGCTGAAACAAGTCTTCCATAAGTAGGAAGGAGCACGCAAATCTTATAAAAAGGAGCCCACTTTTAGTTACATTTTGACACAGAACTGCTTCTTACTTTCTTTTGTTCCCTACTTCTGTGGCTGCGATATTTCAATTTCAAATCAAGTAGGCAAGTATAAAATTTTTTGAAGTTTCTGCTTTTTGTTTTGAGCAGCCTTAGCCTCGTTGAAGGTCCCAAAGCAACAGAATAAAGAAATGAACACAGATTTTATTAAAGGTGCTCTAAGCGATGTTGGGTGACGTCACTTCTTGTTGACATTCAAAGTATTGTCAAACAAAATGGAGGCTAGCTCGCCCATCCCTCCTCATCCCGTCCCCTTCACTAACCCCCACCAACCCCCACCCCCAAACCCTTCTTATGGCTGGAACGCTCTTTTATGTTTGGTAGTTTGGGGCGGCTGTGGCTCAGTGGTAGAGCGGTTGCCTGCCAATTGGAAGGTTGGTGGTTCAATCCCTGGCCCTGCAGTCCCATGTCAAAGTGTCCTTGGGCAAGACACTGAACCCCGAGTTGTGAATGTGTGTGAGTGTTTATCTGATGAGCAGGTGGCACCTTTTACGGCAGCCTCGGACACAGTGTATGAATGTGTGTGAATGGTGAATGTTTCCTGTATGATGTAAAAGCGCTTTGAGTAGTCGTTAAGACTAGAAAAGCGCTATATAAAATACAGCACATTTACATTTAGTGCAGGTTAGCACAGTTTTGTTGGTATTTGTAGACTCTGGGCTGTCTACAGAGACCGCTTTTTTTACAGTGTGTTCAGGGGACAGGCAGCTAGCAGATAGTGAGGAGATGTTTTTTACAGTGTGTTCTGGGGACAGGCAGCTAGCAGATAGTGAGGAGATGTTTTTTACAGTGTGTTCAGGGGACAGGCAGCTAGCAGATAGTGTGGAGATGTTTTTTACAGTGTGTTCAGGGGACGGGCAGCTAGCAGATAGTGTGGAGATGTTTTTTACAGTGTGTTCTGGGGACAGGCAGCTAGCAGACAGTGAGGAGATGTTTTTTACAGTGTGTTCTGGGGACAGGCAGCTAGCAGATAGTGAGGAGATGGTTTTTACAGTGTGTTCAGGGGACAGGCAGCTAGCAGATAGTGTGGAGATGTTTTTTACAGTGTGTTCTGGGGACAGGCAGCTAACAGATAGTGAGGAGATGTTTTTTACAGTGTGTTCAGGGGACAGGCAGCTAGCAGACAGTGAGGAGATGTTTTTTACAGTGTGTTCATGGGACAGGCAGCTAGCAGATAGAGAGATGTTTTTTACAGTGTGTTCTGGGGACAGGCAGCTAGCAGATAGTGAGGAGATGTTTTTTACAGTGTGTTCTGGGGACAGGCAGCTAGCAGATAGTGAGGAGATGTTTTTACAGTGTGTTCTGGGGACAGGCAGCTAGCAGATAGTGAGGAGATGTTTTTTACAGTGTGTTCAGGGGACAGGCAGCTAGCAGATAGTGAGGAGATGTTTTTTACAGTGTGTTCAGGGGACAGGCAGCTAGCAGATAGTGATAAGATGTTTTTTACAGTGTGTTCAGGGGACAGGCAGCTAGCAGATACTGAGGAGATGTTTGCTGTATGTGACAAAAAATGTTGCAGCATAAAAAACGCGTCACATCGCTTAGAGCACCTTAAGACTTTAGGGATTTGCATATGCTATTCATGTCTACATGCACAACATTTCATCTTGACAAATTAATCCTGGCTAAAGAGAATTACAAAAAATTGAAGTGTTTTTGAAATAGTATTGAGTAAAAGTTGACATATTCCAGTCTGTGATTATCATCAACAGCCATTCCTTTAATTTTAGTCTCAATAATTCCTAATTTCTGCTTTTCTAACTCAAACATTAGGCATAATTTCTTATAAATGAGGTTTATTGACCATACATTTCAAAAATAACTGTAAAACTAAAGTCAATGTCATGTAGTGTTGAAAACATCCAAAAAAGCGTCAAAAGTGTTGAAAAATGGGACAAAAAATAGTGAGAAAAGTTAAAAACATGATAAAAAAAGCCTCAGCAAAAGTGTTAGTTTTCAATGTTGACAGGAAGACAACACAAGGGTTATTTCATTCCACTACAATTTTCTAACTAGCCCGGTGCGTTTCCTCCCATTTACGGGGACCCCACTTTCAAGGAGATCTTTGATCCTGATTCCCACCGGTCCTGAACTACGTAGCCCTGCACACACGACCCTTCTTCCAAAGAGAGAGACCGATTTCTCTCAGCCGTCCATATGTCCCGGGGCTAATCAGGACCTGAGAGAGGGAAAAGAGAGCAAGGTGGAGAGCGCGTACCACTAAGAAATGGAAAACGACCCACAGCAGGTGGATCATATACAGTGTGACTTGAATAATTTGGTACTGTGAGCCGAATGAATGATTTCAGCTCAGCCCTGTTAGTAAAACAGCCACGGCTCGGCTCATGTATTACCCACTGAATCCGGATACACAATCAAGCCAGGCCAACGGCTCTGTGAAGGTTTTCATTGATAAGAGATACACGTTTGACCATTTCTGCAAAGAGATTCATTCCCACCCAGAGGTTAGACATGTACGAGCATTCTCGCCGGTCTGTCACTGTCTGATGAGTTTAAGCTGCTCATCTGGCCTTCAGTTGAACACATGCATGCTCAAGTGAGCTATTCTGGATGAGAGGAGCAGTTTGATGCAAGCAATGGAAGATTTATCTGATTATGTTGGGATGATGAGCTAGTAAAATATCATTTCTGAAAGGCGATACTTCTATTTTTGTAATGATTATGTTCAGTAGATTATAAATTTGACCTAAAATGTATTCAGACCACTGCTGTCTGAAGATAATTAGATGTGTGTGATGAAGGCTGGGCATGATATTATTATGATTAATTACCACACCAATGGGTCGCTTAAATTGTTGCGTTGACTCCTCTTTGCTCGACATTTATCATGCTATGAAACATCAGAGCAGGTTCTAACATCCCTGTGTCAGCCTCCTCTTACTACTGCCAAGGTCACGTCATAACCACTACGGCCACTAGAGGGCGCTGCCATCATAACCGTTACTATGGGTTGGAATTGCTGCCTGAACAAACGACATATGTGGCCGTATTTTGGGGAACTTATAGATTTCTAGATATTGAAGTTACCTGCCTTTCTTCATTTCTTATTAACTTAACTCCAAGTTGTTCCATTTTAGAGTTTTTTTTGAAGCAACTACTGTTTTCACAAAGAGAGTGACACCGGTAAATTCTCTCTCTCTCTCTCTCACACACTCACTTGAACTCAGGATGAACTGATAAGTGTGTGGAGGACAGCGCCTGGAGCTTGCTGAGGGTGTGTGTGTGTGTGTGTGTGGGGGGGGGGGCAGATTAATGGCTGCTGGAATAAAACAATGAAGTCACCACATCTAATAGTAATGATGGTGGTTAGGTCAAAGGTTCAGGGTCTTGCTCAAGGACAAGTGGCCCTTAATGAAGTCCTTAATGAAGTCATTATGTCGCAGGTTTTGAGCCCGTGACCTAGCAGTTACAGTGCAGACTGCGTCGACACATGGCGAGCTCGTATGTGCACCCGTACTGGGTGTTCAGTGGGAGAGCAGCCCTCCTGATGGGAACAGACACGTTATTAGTATTTCAGGCTTCCAGCATGTTCTGGTCCAGCTGGCAGCAAGACCCCCAACCACACAGGAGACAGGAGCACACACACACACACACACACACACACACACACACGTTTGCACTATACTTGTGAGGAGCCTTATTAAATATTCCCTACTTGTTCACCTTATCAGAACTACGCGTCTCACCCCAAATTAAGCTAACAGCTGAGTGAGGACTGGAGCAATGTATAATTGTCCCTTCAAAAAGCACTGTCCAACTTGTAACTACATAGTTGTCTCTAGTACACATTTATCTTGTCTCCAGAATGTGACTAAAGTGTGATGTAGTCCCTTTTACACATGTATCACAAAATACAGACGCTTGGTCGGGGGCCTTTGTCCTTGTTATAGACGCTAAAAGTCTCCTGTAGCGTCTTATCTAAACACGCTTGGTCGGGACGGTTGGCGTCCCTTCTTATGTTAAGGAAATGGTCGTGGGGGGGTTTACGCTTCCGTGACACGCGGGAATAATGAGACGGTAAAAGAAGAAAGCAACTTTAGGAAAGGTGCCACGCGGGGGACGAACCCCGGTCTCCTGGGTGAAAGTCTTGTGTTTGATGTGCTTTTTTACAATGTTTGTCACTTTTTTTTGACATTTTCAACACTACCTAACTAAATATTAACTTTAGTGTTACAGTTATTTTTGGAATTTATGGTCAATAAACCTCATTTATAAGAAATTATACCTAATGTTTGAGTTAGAAAACAGAAATTAGGAATTATTGAGACTAAAATTAAAGGAATGGATGTTGATGATAATCACAGACTGGAATATGTCAACTTTTACTCAATACTATTTCAAAAACACTTCCATTTGTTTTACAATGCTATAAAATTGAATAAGACACCCCAAAATCAATGAAAGTAGAGATTTGTACTTGCCAAAGAGCGTTGTGAGGAATCAATCATGTTATTTTGGGGAATTAAAAAGAAGATTGATATAGGAAAACGGGTCAATTTGACCCGGGGACAACATGAGGGTTAACCCCGTGTAGCAAAGCTCGGGACGTTACACAAACACGCTGAAGGCCCTTTAGACGTTGACAGCCACTGTCCAAACGTCCGTATTTTACGAGTTTGGCGTGAGAACGGGTTGGTGTCACATGAATTTGACACTTAAGCATCTTGTTAATGCGGCGCTGTTGGCTCAATGTGCAAAGTTCACTGTGACCACAAACCAAATCAAATCTAGGGCTGCACAAAAGTTTGTATTGTCATCGCGATATCTCAAAAGGCTGCAACATATCACAAAAGACACTTCCAATCTCAGGTTTTTTTGTGCTAGTTAGAAAACTGCACTTTAAAATGGAAGTGTCATTTTTTAGTGGGGCCTTTTTTATATTTAATTCAATGTTCAATTTGACAATGTTAGAAAGGATGTTTTAAATTCAACAACCAATGTGTTGTATTTTTAGCAGAACTCAGTACATTTGGATGTGTTTAATTATTGCAAGTATTATTGTTATTGAATATCGCATATTTTCTTCATGTCGTGCAACATTTGTTTGTTTTGGATCATATCGGTCTTTGTTTTTCTCTGTATTTTTGGCCTCAGGACCAAAACAAGGCTATATTAACCAAAAGAAAGCATATTAACCCATTACGTATGTCTAAGATCAGTCTGAACGTGCTTTGCTGCATGACTGGGGATGGCGATGGACGTCAAGGGAAAAAAACAAAACAAGGTAAAAGTGATGAGGTTTTGGCAAAATAACAAAAGAAGCAAAGGTTTGCAGGCGGTGAACGATCCATGCAGGACGAAGTGTCGTCAATGCGTGAGCAGAGAGCCCAGGGGCCTCGGGGGCCTTAAAGACCTGCACACAGGTGATTCCTATCACATGGTTATCCCTGCTGCAGTCTGAGCTGGAGGATCTAGAACTACAGCACATAGAACAAACACCAATCCTGTTTTAATCTGCATGGGAAATGATTTAAAGGGCTCATATTATGCTCATTTTCAGGTTCATAATAGTATTAGAGCTTGTACCAGAATAGGTACTGTATATGTGGTTTAATTTTCAGAAAACACCATAATTAGTGCAGCTAGTCAGTTGCTTACATCCATCGCTAGCAGCTAAGCGAGCATTATCATGGAGCATGGGACATGATGGAGTGTTTTGTGCTCGTCGTTACAGCCAACAACAGAACACTTTCCGAGGTGCTTTGACACGGTGTCTCCTAAACCGGTGTCTCCAAACCGATAACAACATGGCGGATATCCGAGAAGATACTGCTGTACCTGGTGGGTGGGGACTGATACTGTACATATGCCCTGATGGGAGGGGGTGGTGGGTGGGAATATTCAAATGTTTCAGCCAATGACGTTGACGGCCCTGTCGATTTTGACCAGCTCACCCGGAGACTGTTGAAGACAGAGGACATTCAGAAACCGTATCTCACTCTAAACAGCATTGATGGTTTTTATTCCAAGTTTGTATGTGTGTGGAAGCACCAGAGACAAAAAAACACCCCAAATCCCAGAAAAAGTGTTTTTTATCATAATAATGGGCACTTTAAAAACAGTTGTCAGCGTATCTCACATTTTATTTTTCACAACCTCATGGTACATGGCCAAAAATCTATTATTTCCCCATTTCATTTTCTTGAAATTAACTTCTATTGACCAGAGACTCTCAATAGAACATTACAGATCCATTTATGCTTTAAAAGGACTCAAAACAGAAGAACCTTCTACCAGGGAATATAATGCGCTCCCTTGTTTGCACCAGTGAAGGCTGTATTTCTGCTCTTTAAAGGCCAGACAGAGACTTTCTACCGATGCCAGAGTACAAGAAAATAATTCAGGCACGATGTAAGATGGTGTGTGTAGGACTATTTCCGAGATTTTCTCAGAGAAAAATATAATCACACAAAATGTAAAAGATGAACAAATCCAGACAGCAGCTGAGTGACATGCCTAACCGTCTCAGGAACGACAGACAATAAAGACACCTTGCAGCAAAGATTTATTTGCAATTTTTAATACTTTTTCTTTAATGATTACACAGATCCTTGAGTCGAGTAACAGAAAGCAGAAGATCCAACTCCAACAACCTTGACAATGTTCAAAAACAGGTAAAGAGATTTTTGTTCAGAAAACCTTTAATCGTTAATAGAATTAGTAGTATGACATATTTCAATAAATATTTAGATATATACAGATACAGCAGAAACGGTACATTCTTTTTTTTCTCTTCAAATTGCTTCACATTTTTTTGTACAAGCCAAAATATCTGCCATTGTATTTATATTCATGCAAAATATTGTTTCTCAGATTAATGAAAAATAAAAAAAAGGATTTGCTGAACTTTTCTTAGTTTATTTTTTTTTTCTTCATTCTGCTTTGATGTGCGCTCTCAGATTATAAGCATCGTGATGAGCATCGTAACTTTTGCAAATCAAACGGGTGCACTTTGTGCCAATACACAATAGAAGCAAGTAAAGCAAAATTAAGGCCATTCCAACTTGTGCAAAGAAAATAAATAAATATAATCATAATGTTGTTTCCTTTAGTTCACAGCAGTTCAGGAGTCACTGTATTTTCCCTTCTCCCTCAGGGCATCGGATTATACAATACATACAATAAAATACAAGAGAATTGAAACAAACCCCCCCCCAAAACCAATAGTCATTAATCATCGACAAATCAAACCATGCTACTTTAAAATCCAGTTCAGAACCTAAGGATTTAAAAACCTCCGAAAATGAAATCTTTGTTATCAGTCCGTCCGTATGCATCACATCGCAACGTAATGCAATATAAACCCCTCCCTCCCCCAACCCATACAGTATAACAATGATTAATACAATGATGTGAGGCCTATGACAAAGCTTTAAAATGACTATGATACACACAACACCCACGCCTGAGGAAAGGGTATGAATCATGTAAAAATGGTAGTGGAATGAATTCCCGATATGCTTATAGGTCCTCCTTTTTAGTTGCATATTCAACCCCCATTTGGCACGAGAAGATATGTACGCAAGCTTTAGAAAAATGGACGCCTGCTGTTGGCAAAGAGGCTGATGGACAGCAGTGCTTCCGACTACTTCCAGATGCAGTGTCTATGGCACGGAGGGAAAAAGGAATCATCGTGGTTAGACTGAGCCTGCAGACGCTTCCCAGTCGGGATTAGGCCGTGATCAGAGAGGAGGCTACACACTAAGGTGCTTTCAATTATTAAAATGTCACTCTGCAGCCCTGACGAGACTTGAGATGGCGCCGCTTTATAATTGCACGTCCAATGTCAACTCTATTAACTTGTTGTTCAGCGACCGTTTATTTGAGCGTTTGCAATGATATTGTAAGGGGCTGCCTCTATCCCCAGCTCCTTTGCATAACCAAAACTGCACTTCTTTTTTTAAACTTTTTTTTACTGTTATTGGTTTTTACAGAGCCCCTAACATCCCAATAAATATTTTAATGTAAATTTAAATGTATCACTTAATGCACAAGATATATTTCTACTAGAGATCTCTACTAAGAAAGCACTCTGTGAGCTTCGTTGGTTCACGTATGAACAAATCAGAATGATAAACACATTCTGCGCTACATCTAGCAAATACAATTGTATTTCTTTAACAAAGTATAGCAAAAATAAGCTTTTTTGGAGCATTTGTTGGCTTTTTAATTGGCTAAATGACATGGCTGCTCTTCTGCTTTTGCTACATTGCTTCTACGTACGCAAGTGCAAGAGTCAATTTTGACAGCAAGATAATTTTCAGCATTTTTTGGAAAAACAATAAGACTTTTTGTCAGAGCTAGCATTAAAGAAAGACCACAAAGGAAGGTTGTAATGTGGCCCAACAAAGAAACACTTTTGGAAAGTTGCACACAAATTAAACATGAAGCTAGCTAAACAAGCATGTTTGCTAGCTTAGCTAGCTAGCTAGTACTGTGCCGGCTGAGATACGTTTTGCTACATTTTCTCTTTAAGGAAAATTGACATTTGGAAGTTGCGCACAGACTTAGTAAGTAAATTTACTAGTTTTATTTCCATAAAGCTCCATCTGAAACAAAGCCATCTAGACTGGCTTCAGGGTGAGTCTAGCTTGCACATTTCAGCAGGCTAACCTACAGTTTCAGAAGGATTAACCATGAGAAGTTAGAGATTCCTCTTTGAGCTTGTCACCATAAAGCTGAAAACACATCTTATGTCCGTCCAGGCTTCGCTATTTTGTTCCTTGTCTCTGATGGTTCGCGTCCTAAATGCGACATGTAGCTGCTGTAACCAAATCATTAAAAAAATAAAGCATCCTTAGATGATCATGGCCTTAAAAAGTGTAACTGTTATCACAGTATGTGGGAACTAATTCTAGAAATATATGCATAGTTTTTGTGATGAAGCGTATTCCATGGCACTTTCACTTTAAGTTAAAACATGAATGGGAACAGAAGGATGTGGCATAGCCCTTCGGATCAGTCTTACACACTCTGAAAGCAACTTGTTTCATAAATTCATAAAAATGACTATTATTTATGCTCTCCTATACGCACATGTTGACGTACTTTAAGAATAATCTCATTTTAACAAGACTAATCTGTACTACTAGATCCCAAACGTCAGTGTGTAATTTTTTTTTTACTTGTTTAATATGTTTAACTATAAAGGAGATAGGAATTAATGGGTAGCTCGGTGACTATTCAAATAAAAATAACCAGATTTCTTTAAAAAAAGAGTAAATACTAGAATGTAGAGGGCAAAATGCATGTGTCATACCAAAATATGCTTAAATATTATATTTTAATCAATATAGCTGAAGTTAATATGGCAAAACCCAATACTGCATCTGGTAATTATATTACGAAACAAACCGTATATGATATCGCGTCCTGCAACAAATCTTGAACAATTGCCCCACGACAGCAGCAGAAGGCAAAGAGGAGTACGTCACACACGACAAATAAGAAGAAACTCATCTTTGGTTTTTGCGTCAAAACCAAGTTGGACTGGGGCTTAAACATTGTGACAGAGGAAATGTTCATCAAGATCAGCTGTTGTTTTACTGGCACTGAGCCACGTTCTCCTGGATGTGGGTTCTAAAATAAATATTCCACTGTGCTTTTATTGTGACATTAATATGATTTAATAAGCCTATGTCATCATCAAGGAGGCACAGGAACCCCACAGGTTGAAAGTATTTTGTTTGCCATAAGCGTGAAATATTTTCAACTTCACAATAAAAGTCCAGTCGATTGTTTTATTTAGAAACTCTGGACTCCGTATGACTGAGGGGATTTATTCTGATCATCGGTTCCAAATTTAACATGCGCAAGTTTTGGTTTCCGTGGAGACTTACAGGCCCTTTGTTGGAATGCAGCCACGGAGCGCAGTTTATTTTACGTTGTAAAAGCCCAAAATAAAATGTTCCTCTTATCTGTGAAATAAGCATGTGACTCATTTGAACTCCGCCCCTTAACCCTCCTGTGGTCCTCAGGTCAAATTAGACCCATTTTCCAAATTTTTCTATATCGGAAATTTGGTTTTCTTTCTATTATACTGTCCAAAAACATAACGTGGATGGTTCCATATACAACCATTACTCTTTAGAAGTAAAATAAAATGATCAGTTTTCATTGAATTTGGGTCTTTTATTCAATTTTATAGGGTTTGGGAAAAAAAAGAAAACCGTCACAACAAAAAATGCCGGAAAATCAACAACAACATCGGAAATTTGGGACCATTTTTTTTTTTAAAGTGACAAAAAATTTGAAAAAACTTTACCAAAAACAATCATTTTAATTTGAAATTTGGACCCTGAAATAAAATGTAAGTTGCATGGTCGATGCGAAGACAACACAAGGGTTAAAGAATCAGAATTGTTCAAATCCAACAACGGCCACCTTATTCTTCGCAGACAAGAGCAAACCGTTTCAGTGAAGTGGCTCACTCAACGCCGTTTGGTGAAGGGATAGTTCATCATTTTGGAACATTAAATTATTCTTTTTCTTTGGGAAAGTTAGATGAGAAGATGGATAACTATCTGATGTGTGCGGGTGCCCGGATAGCTCAGTTGGTTGAGCGGGCGTCCATATGGAGGTGTACTCCTCGATGCAGCGGGCTCGGGTTCGACTCTGACCTGTGGCCCTTTGTCATTCCCTTTCATGTCTTCAGCTGTCCTGTATAAATAAAGTGCCCAAAAAATTGATCTTTAAAAGGAAAAAAAATTCTGGTGTGTGTTTAGGAGCCGGGAGGCTAATAGCTTAGCTGAACACACTTTTTAAATGACCAAATTGAGGACGGACATTCAAAAGACACATTTGCAATGAGAATTGAATAAACCTTAAACTCAGTACAAACTAACTAAGTATGTATTGTTCATTTTAGGTTTTGTCGAGCGTTGCTACAAACTTGGAAATGTCTGTTTGACCCCGCTTGCATTAAAAACCTCTCTGTAAATGTCTGGTGTTTATGAAAGAAAATTGCGTGGCAGTTTTTGAATAAATAGGTAACAAAATCGACGCAGACAAAATTTGAAACATCTGTTTTGCAGAAATAAACCCTTTTATCTTTGAATTTCTGCACTTTTCCAAGTTTTGACTGGCCTGGATGTTTGATGCTGATTTCTACAGAAAAACATTTCTCCGTACAGTAACCTGCGTGCATTGGGTGAAAGTCCCCAGACAGGTTGATCACTGTGTTTTATCCTTTTGGCTTCTCCATTGACAGATTGGTAAGTCATAGACTGTTAATATTAATGGACAGATTAGTGTGACGTCACCCATTAGTTTGGAGATCTGCTAGCCCTCGCCCGGTGAGCGGGAGGAGTGAGGGAGGAGCCTTAGACTGTTGGGCGGTTGCTGACTGTGAGTTGGCAACATTACATCACATGTCCTTTAGCTGATGCTTTCATCCAAAGCGACTTACAATTGGTATATATGTCAGAGGTCGCACTAGGGGTTAAGTGTCTTGCTCAGGGACACATTGGTTGATGTATCGCAGTGGCAACGCTGCTTACACTATGTTACACACTTTCACTGAATTGTTTGATTTGTCTGAATTTGTCTGAATGCAACTGCTGCTGAGAGCTAGCCTACATAATTCAAGGTAAGATTTAGCTTCGCTAGGTTTTATCATCATAGCCACGCCCTAAAACACCCTCTACTTTATCGCCGAATCAACGAGACCATAATTAAAAAAAGAACATTATTCTGTGTTGCAGAAGACTTCAAACTAGCGATTGAGACTATAAACTCTATGAAAATGTTGACTGAGGTAATAAATCAAGTGAGAAGTGGGTCATTTTCTCATAGGCGCCTACAGAACAGACCTCCTTATGCAACTGCACGTGTCGCCCCCTGCAGGAATTCAGACAGAATGCAGGTTTAAGGCACTTCCTCATTAGCAGCACTTCGCTGAACCGGATGCTCTGTCCATTAATATTAACAGTCTATGGTAACAGTGGGATGAATGAGCCAGAAGACAACTCACAGAAAGGTTGCGTTTTGGAGATGGGAATTGCTGAAACAAAGGGAAAAAAACTATAATTGCATATACTGATCATTGCATAGAGAAGCCTGGCGCAATGTAAAATAGCAAAATGTCTTCTGATAAATCGTCAATCAAACCAAATGACCTGCTGAATGATCCAATCCTGTCCAACATGGCTATGGCGAAAAAATAAATCTGTTTTTTATACTCCATGTTCATGATGATGCAGCTTTTCATTAAAGATGGTGTTTGTAGCTAGAGTTGGTGTGTGAATGAGATGGAAATACAGTTAATTAAGGTACAATAGGTGCTATAATCAGTATAATTTACTACATATGTCCTCTCAGCTGGGGAAAGGGTGGGGTGTCACATTAAGGCGGGGTCAAAGCAAGGAAGCACTAATAAGATGTAAATATTTCTGTGGTTCAGTCCCGACGAACACAACAAGGAATGCTAACGAGGGTATTCATTTGACTCTGTCCGGGATCGATTCGCTCCAGTCGATGAAAACAAACTGATCTCTCAGGGATTTAAAAAAAAAAACAACAACAAAAAAACCCGCAGAAGCCCGTGAGGCGACGTCGCTCGACATCAAACCATTCGCCTTCCTCTTGACAAAAAGGTTGCAGCTGCGGAGCGCCGCGCAGCCACAAGCGTCGCGTTTACTTGGCACATAAATTAAAGATACAAACCAAAAAGAACAACAAATGCAATATGAAATAAATTAAAGACAGGTAGAGGAACCACAGATAAATGAGATATTTTGTCTCAAAATCTTCAGCACTGCTCGTCCAGTGTTTCATTAAATCATTTTTTTTTCTCTTTTTGTCCAGTGGTATGATTGACAGCGACAGCAGCAAACCTCAAGTGTCTCTGCAGTTCAAGGTGTCGTGGTGTTGGCGGCGGCAGCGGCGGGGGCGGCGAGGAAAAGTGCTGAGGAGTGCTTGCAATACACGTTTGAAGCAAATCGAGATATATAGAATGCGTGATCCTTGCATCGCTTTATAAATGGAAGCACCGATCCGCCTTCCTTTCCTTTTTGTGGGGTGAAAAACCCTCATTTCCAGATGCCCATCTTTGCAAATAAAGTTTATTTTTTTCTTCTCCCATTTATGACAGATAAATGAGTATATTACACTGCTGTATGCTTCTGGCACATCCCCCACCCCGTCCCAACATCACGTTTTTTTCATATAGAACTATATATCTTCACACAAAAAATAAAACCCTTAAATCAAATACAAGACTCTTTATAAGGACCCTCTCGTCTTCTTTCTTTCCAGCCTGTCCACGGTCTCACAATAGTCTGTGTTTAATTTATAAATGTTCAGCTTTTCAGTAATATATTGCCACATTCATATATCATGCATTTTACTGCATTGCTATTGCACTGGTCCGGATTATTCAGGAGGTGTAAAGAGCCGGAATGAGTTGGGATTTAAGGGGGCAGGAGAGGAGAATAATCGGGGAAAAGAAAGCCAGAAACATCTCAAATAATGTCTAGTGGGTGTCAGGGTTGAGGAAGGCGACTGCCACAAAAAGCAACTTATCCTCGACCAAACGAGGAAGAGGATAAAGGAAGACAACGAGGAAAGGAGGCGTGGCTGGCGTGAAAAAAAGGGGCAATAATCTTCTATTGAAGTCATCTCTTGCTGTTTCCTACTTTCGTTTTGTTTCTCTGCATTCTCCTCTTCGCACTGTTCTCGCCCTCCTCCTCCGCCTCTCCACTACTGCTTGTGGATGTCCTCGCTGCGGATGATCTTGTAAATGATCCAGTAGAAAATGTTAAAAATGAGGAAGACGAGCGGGAAGGCCACGCGGGACACCGTGTCGATGCGTTTGGCCCGGCCGATGAACAGCTTCTTCATCTCCTCGATGGTCTTCTCGGGCGCGGCCGAGGCCGGCGCGTTGTTGTTGTTGCCCTTGATGGCCATGCCGTCTTTGGCCTGCAGGCAGGCGGGGCCCATGCCGTAGCCGGGGAAACTGAAGCGCCCCTCGCCTGTCTCATCCTCCTGCAACACAGGCCAAGACTCAGGCTGTTAGGAACCAGAGAAAGACGTTACTATTGGAGGTGTGTGTGTGTGTGTGTGTGTGTGTGTGTGTGTGTGTGTGTGTGTGTGACATATTCCAAAAATATTCCAGATGACATGAAGTGAGCATGAAAAGTGAGAAAGCAAAACATTTCACAAAGCATGTTTGTGTCTGAGTTAAACTAGATATCTTACTACATTACTGTGGTTACATTCCCTGTTTATATTAATTAACTAATATTAATTAATATTAGTATTGTTACACCCCTAGATTTATTGTATTGATGACACAGCATAATACAATACACTGATGTGGATCGATGTATCGATTCAATGACCGACCAGTGAAAGACTTAAAACTTTTAACTCCGCCTTCCTGTTGCATCACAAGCAAATTTGAATTCTGGAGAAAACACATGGAACACATCAGTGATTAAACAATATAGTGACAAAAACGTGGATAAGTTGTTGATTTCATTAGAAAAGGATATCAATAAGTAGTATTTGATGAATATCAAAGTATGTAAGATATGTTCATTTCTGTTCAGAAAGCAAAGCTGCTTTATGATGTGACATTTGTTGTGTCACAGCAGTACATAAACACAGTTTTCCAATGGTCAGGTGTGGCTGATTGATTAGTATTTGTCCACATGTTATGAAAGAGCATTGAGCACATTTGCCTTCTTCATGGTTAGTCATCCCATCTTGGATTTAGAGGACTGGAAAAAGTTGAAATCAGAAATAAAAAAAAGGTTTATTGCCACAGAAACATACACTTACAAGGAATCTGCGCTGGCGGTTGGTGCGTACATAAACAAACACATTACAGTTTTTCTGAATAGCTAAAACACTTGGGGTCCTATTTTAACGTTTTGAGTCTCCAACTAACCCAACCAGGAGCAGCGTGCAAACAAGAGGACAACTTGTAACCTCCACACAGAAAGTGCTCCAAACAGTGGATTCATAAATCATGAGCTCAACATTGATCACACAGCTCGTGTCTCGCCTGTGTAAAAGTCATCAATACGAGATGCAGCTGAACGGCGAGCGTGTTTATCTCGCCCGTCATGGAAGATCGAGAGGGGTGAGTCGGGGTGATTGTGAATAGATTGAATTGATTGACAAGCGCTGTAGCCAAGGTTATGGCGCGTGCGTGCCGTTTCCACCCGAGCGCGGTGAGATGTTGAAAATCCTATCTGCTCTGTCACCCTGCCTTTTCATTACAGGAGACACAATGACGTGCTTATCTGGTTCAGAGACCAACACAAACACTGTGATGTGCTAAGAGGCACTGAAGGTGTGTGTGATTGTGTGCGTGTGTGTATGCATGCATGGAAACCAAACTAGGAAAATAACAGGCGTTTCAAAATACCCTACAAAGTTAAAACAACAGCCATGAAATTAAAAATTAGCAGACAGAAAGCCCTCCAATGATAAGGAGTCATCTTTGTTTGGATTCACATTTGTAATAAAAGTCGATGAAAAAATCCATGCATGAATGCGACTTCCCTGTGGGCCTGCGGGAAAGCCTATCAGCAGGGAATCTTTCCAGTGCATTCTGGGTAACAAAAAAGGGGCACTT
Source organism: Etheostoma perlongum (assembly GCA_026937815.1). Classification (NCBI taxonomy): domain Eukaryota; kingdom Metazoa; phylum Chordata; class Actinopteri; order Perciformes; family Percidae; genus Etheostoma; species Etheostoma perlongum. The sequence continues at coordinate 29,340,245 of CM049380.1, forward strand.
AGTGATCACATAACAAGCAGGGATACAGTCTGAAGCAGGAGGAACTGTTGGCAGCTAGGGAAGTTAACGCCTGACGCAAAACCTCTGCAGCCACACCAAATCAACCAGCTAGTAAAAAGAACCAGCTTCTAGGCAAAATGAATAGTCAATAAACAGAATAAAGGTTGAAAAAGGCAGAAAAGACTTTGAATATGCCGCTAAAAATCTGATTAAATGAGGCAAAAGAGAGTAAGTAGGGGAAATGTGTCTGTGTGCTGTATGTGTAGCATTCATAAGTGTGTGTGTGTGTGTGTGTATATGCATTTCAGTGTGTGTATGTATAGATATGTGTATGTTTCAGACCACCAGGTAGCGATCCATTTTTAGCGCCCCATGTCCCCGTTCTGTCCTCGCATCCACACCAAGCCATCTATTACTGTTAATACACACACACACACACACACACACACACACACACACACACACACACACACACGCTGGGTGTCTTACACATTAGCCACGATGCTAACCGACCTCTGGCTGTCCTTCGGTGACGCTGCTAAACTATTACAGATGCTCTGCTTTATTCTCCCTGCCATGTGATTAATGTGGAGGGTGGAGGGACGTGAGGAGGAGGCGCAATGAAGGAGGGCGATGGAGGGAGGAGAAGACGTGATGAGGAAAAGAAAGAGAGATTGATAAGGGAGGAAGCCCTGCAGCCTGACAGATGCACCTAACGAGTAGTATTTCATTGTTGATTAATCTGTCCATCCTCTTCTCGATTAATCGATTAGTTGGTTGTAGGGCTGTAATCAACCAAAGAAAATCTTGGTCGACTGAAGTCCTGAAATTTCGACTAAAAATCGACTTGGGGGGGCAGGACTTGTCCTTGGAGGCTATTTGCAGTATATTAAATAGTTTTTTAACTAATTATTTTGCACTGAAATGACACTCGTCTGTCGGCTCTGACAGCGCTGCATCAGCTCTCTGTGCATGTGAAGCAGGGGTGCTCTGTAAACACCCCCATTAGCAATTAGTGCTTTCCACCCATAGACCGTAACGGTCTATGCTTCCACCTGATTTTGGTCGAGCCAGAACGTATCGACCAATAAATCGACCAGTCGACTGGGAGATTACAGCCCTAGTTGGTTGGTCTTGAAATGTCACAAAACGGTGAAAAATGTCAATCAATGTCCAAGCTGGCGTCCTCAAATGTCTTGTTTTGTCCACAATTCTAAGATATTCAGTTTAATGTTAGAGTATTTTGACTTTTTGCTATAAGAAAATGAGTCAAACTGAGTCATTGATTATAAAAATAGTTGGCGATTTACTTAATAGTTGACAACTAATCAATTTATATTTTGCAGCTCTCTTGAGACACTATTTCAGTCAGATGCCCCCCCCCAACTGAAACTAAATCTCCTCCATTGGATGGCCCGGGTGATTCATTACATTCATGCCTAATTAGAAACCCTATCTGTTAAAGTATCAAGGACTGGGCTTGTACAGTTCATAGATGGATGGAGAATGGGTGAATAGATGGATGGATGGATGGATGTGTGGATAGCTGGATGGAGGAGGGGTGGATAAATGGATGGATGGATGGGTGGGTGGGTGGAGGGAAGGACAGAGGAGATAAGCAGTTGGGGAATGGAGCTTTTGCCCTTAGGCTTAGACAAGGGAGGCAATTTATGGCTTGGCTTTAGGATGCAGCATACTCCTCTTTTCCTCTCTTTCTTTCGCTGTTGTTCTGCTTCTTTCCTCCGTCCCCTCGCCATTATTCTTCCCCCGCCCTCCCTCCCTCGGCATTTACAAACCTCACGGCCCTTTTTGCAGAGCACGATTTTCAACAGTGATTAACTCGCAGGTCATTGAATATGAAACACACACACACACACACACACACACACACACACACACACACACTCCACTCTATTTTCACCGGTGATAAGATTCAGGAAGCAACAGCTACATGGCAACATCACAACAATTGAGAGATGAAGTTCCTCCCTTTCTGGTGGACCTCCATGGGATCTTATTTTAGATAAAGTAGTAGTTTACAGTCAGAGACCTTTCTGATGCGTTGTATGCGTTTTTTTTGTCAATTTAAAATCTCATTTTGCCAGTCAAAAAAGTGTGTGTTTGTATTAAAGCTGTTATAATTATAGGACTGTGAAAATATGTAATTAAGCTACACAACCAAAAGTTGCTTAAGAGGCGTCTTACTGAAGCTACGACATGAACATGAAAACACATTAATTGAACATTTTACAGATGTTGCACATGTCTTGAAAGTGATCTGGGCTTGGTGGAGCTGCTCATGACCTCAATATTTCTAACACAGGGGCGACCGCCTTGGCCTCGGCTACAGAGCTTTGTGACAGCGGGTCAGGGGTGGTCTCTGCCCTGTCACTGACACATAATTCATCTTCTTGCCACAACGAGCACAGCTGAGTAGTTCTTCACAAATGCAGGGCTTGTACTTCCTGGACAAATTAAAACTGGCTCAGCATCATCTTGTCCCTTTCGTCGTGTGAAAATCTATCAAAGTAACTGAAGAAATTGTCATAAATTTCCATAAGGTAATTCCATCACTGGGTGAACTTATACAACAGAAGAACTGCAGTGGCAGGGCAACCAGGGCAGCCACCAGGGGAGACTGTGTTTTAGTACGGGTCTCAGTACGGGCCTCAAATTATTGGAACTGGCTTCCCTTAAAACCACATTCAAGAGATGGCTTAAAAACCATCAAAACTGTAATCACCCATAGCTGGTTTACCCTTCTTTGTATTGTACTTATTTTATATCTATCTTTCTTGCATTCTTTTGTATTAATGGAATATGATGTGTTGGCCTGCCAAGGGACTACAGATGAAAATTAGCTTACTAGGCACATTTAGTACATTTTGATTGTGAACAAAAAACGTCTATTGATGTGCATTGTCCCTTTTGAATGAACAAATAAAATAAAATAAAAATGAATGCAACAATTACAGCAGCATTTTTCTTTTGCATTTCAGTGCGGTATATTCATGGAGGTTTATGTACAAGGGCCTTTTGGATCAACGCATTCCCATGAATGTGATATTGTATGAAAATATATGCACACCAAAGCGTATGCTATCCGGCGAAATAAGGAGACTGCATGCTGACCCGTGTCGGCGGGTGGTCACATGATGCCGGCTGGCTACGAGCTCCATGACGCCGAGTGGCAGTTGCTAGCTGTTTACTGTATGCCATTACAGAGCTTTGTGACGCCGGCTACAGACCTCCGTTGTATCAGCAGTAGTTGTTGGTTCAGGTACCCGAAAATAGGTGACTCTGAGCCAGGTACAAAGCATCAAGAGCTGCCACTCGTTTTGGCGAACATTACGGTTATATTTAGTCCACAAAATATGAACGTTTTGCCACGACGGACGTTAAGATTAGGCACCAAAACGACTAGTTAATATTAGGTGAATGATCATGGTTTAGATTTAAAACACTCCTAAGCAACATGCATTTGCTGGGTGAAAGGCTTTAGTTTTCCCTCCGCTCTCTGGCCCACCAATCCTCCCCGACCTCCTCCATTCACGACTAGCCGTGTTCTTATACAGAGGCCGTCAATGTAGTGAATACAGAAAAAAAAAAACGGGGAATGCTTATGAAGTACAGTGCTCAACTTTTCGCAGCTTGGTTCATGACTGGTTCATGAGAACGTGTTTTAATAAAGCCCCTGGAATGATTGAGGGAAAAGAGGAGTGAACAATATCAAGAAAAGAGGAGAAAAAGGAAATTGGGCAAGAGACAGGATGGAAAAATGGAAGGAGACAGGAAGTCAAGTAAAGAGATAGGAAAAGAAGGGAAAGACAGAGCTGAATATCCTGATAAAAAGAGAAAGTAAGAGGCAGAAATGAAGACAAAAGAAGAGAATGGAAACGAGATAGGAAGCATTAAATTAAAAGGTGATGCAAGAGAAATATGGTTTAAAATAAAGGAGCGAGAAAATGGGGAAAAGTTGAGAAAAAACTTCAAAAGGAACCATGTGTCGGGTGTCTGAGGGAGGAAGAGAGATGGAAAGGAGGGAAGACAGAGAGCAAGAGGACCCCTTAGCTCACTCATCCATCATGCTTTCCTGAAGCATTTATATCTCTGCCTCTGCTGATGTGATTAATCGAGCAGATTAGCAGGAAGCAGAAAGCAAACTGCATCAGGCCTGCTATCCTCCGCCATCTCCTCTGCAAATATTACCCTTGGATACTTGTTTTAGAGACCCGCATTTACATAAAACACGATTTGGAAAGGTGTCAGCCCCAACTAACGGCGGCATCAGTCTCTCCTGTACGAGAGCGGAGAAGGAATTCCTCGGCTTGCGTTTTGCTTTATGACACCCCCCCCCCAAGAAGCAATTCCAGCCGAGCGGTGGGGAAGGATATATATTACAAATTTGCCTTTGCTGATCCATTTTCCGGTGGATTCATTTCACACCATCCTCCGCCCTTTCCCCCTCTGCATCTCTCCTCGATTAGGCCCATTTGAGGCTTTTTTAGGATGTTTCAGTATCAATCTGTCAGCGGTGAGGGGATTCTGGGGAGCTGAGTGGAATGTTTCAGTAGATTGGTCTGCGGTTCTGCTTATAAAGATATTTCAAAAAACAGATACTAATATTTCAGCTGGAGCAGCTCATAGTATTATGTGTACATGTCCATTTTATTTTTAATTTGTGATGGGTTAGAGACAGGGTTGGGAGGGTTCCTGTACAATTACTAAGAATGTAGTAAGTAACCTAATCAAAGTTGTACACTATTGAAGTAACGTTACTTGATTATTTATCGTTACTTTTTGATATATATGTTTTTTATAATTGTACCCCTTACCTTTTTCATTCCATAACACCGCTACATATATGCCATTACTCCCTAAGCCTGGTAAGATTGATATCAGCTTGGACTATACGGGGCATATATGGACTATATGCCCGAGAATATGTCTTAAATCCATCCAGAGTGACCACTTGTGGTTGGATTTTGCAAGCCAGTCTAAATTTGATTTTATCTGTGACACACACACGTGTGCCTAGTCATCCAGTGAAGAGGACAGTGGAGGCTATTTAGCCCCTCGTTGTGTATAGGAGAAGCAAATTAACTGTAACTGCACACTTAAAAAGTAGGTGATTCTTAGTGAGGTAAGAAAAATGTGTTCAAAGGTCAGATGAATCATCCACCTTGCTTGCTGTAACATTTCATAAGCGTATAGAGAATACCAAGATTGAAGCCAAAACCTCATTCAAGTGAAAAGGTGCATTACAGTAGAGAAACCTGTTTATCTTCAAATATGAAGAGCAAACAGATTGTTGTGAAACACTCTCTGGTAAATGTAGTGTCTGTGTTGAGGCTAGTGGAACAAATGTCCTGTTAATATGGCAGGCCGAGAACTTTAGTTGTATTTATAACGAGTCATAGAGTTTAGTGCCGAAACCAAAGGTCACTGTAACAAAAGTAAATAGCAGAAAAACATGTGTCAACATTGCTATCAGTGCACACAGGGTTACAGTGACTCCCAGCTGAGATTCTGCATATACTCTACAGAAATATTACATGAACAGTGCATTTTTTTGGAAATAAGGGCAGGGTCTATTTGTTGATAATTTTTTTATGCAATTTAAATACAATGTCGTCTTTGAGTCTCCATCCACTGATCCAGCCTTCCATCCCTGCTTTTCTCTCTCTCCATTTGTTTGTACTGGAGTCCCTGCTTGCATTGAAGCATGGTGTGTTAATGTCTCTCATCAAGCCGCTGACCTGGAATGATTATCCACATGATCTGCTGCACCGTTACTTTCTCTCTCTCTCTCCACTTACGTTCACTTTCGGTTTCAGCATTTGATCTGAATAACATTCCAGGGAAGCCACGGCACCTTTTGCTTCATGCGTTAAATCCAATGTTGAAATGTCAGGGTTGACTTCAGCTTAATGAAGGGTTAAATTTAGCCTTTTAATGTCAGATGGGCAAAATGAAAACAGTTTTCATGTTAGCCCTCCACAGAAACACTGTACCATAACCAAAGCTTTTATAAATAATTGGTAATTTCACATTCCAATAATCTTAAATTCAATTTAAAGGATAATCCTGGTGATATTATATGTTTGTTATTGTCAACAAACTTCAAATATTTTGGTCTTTTCATTGACCTAAAGGTCACAAATATTTAGCATAATTTTAAAAAAGACTTGGTACTTTTGTAAGACAGCTGGTCACTGTAGATTCAATCAAACGCTATTCAAACAGGAGGAAAGGATATATGGTGGGGATATATTTTGTCCCCACTGGGGATAAAAATAATTCAGCACAGGCAGGGATATGTAGATCAGAAAGGGGGAAATCTCACACCCCCCCCCGGCAAAACGCACCCTGGATATACTGTACATACATAATACATAATATCATCTTCTACATGCACCTCTTTAGTTTTATAAACAATGACTTTTACAGTTTAATACAGTTTGGTTTTCTATAAAGTGATAGTGTTTTCCACTGCATTTCCCCTTTATGTTCATTCAACATCAAGTGGAAATGAACTGAAGTTACAGTATGAGTAAGTGCTTGAGTGCAAAAGGTCAGTTCTTTAGAGTGTTGTAAAATCAAGGAGAGCCTGATGAGAATTCATGTTTTAACTAATGCAGTGGCTTTTAAGAACATAATAAGGGCAAGAGGTCAAAGCATTTCCTCCGCCAACAGGCAACCACATAAATATGGATATTAACAAAAATATCTGCGAGGTAATATGGTAATTTGGCTCCAGTGAGTTCTATTCAGGACATAAGTGCCATCAGAATACATGCTGGGTGACAACAACGAGGGCTTCCACCCTGTTAATTAAGGCCGCCTTCTTCTAATCAGAACATCACTTGTCAATTAGGAGGTTGAGTTTGGCCTGGGGAGATCACTGATCGCTCTTTAACCCCTGCACTCTCTTATAAGCCCTTGTTGTCAAAGCCTGTGACAGCAAGACCTTTAGAGTAAACCAGCATGTAGAATCCCCCCCCTCCTAATCACAGCTAAATAGCTGATTATAGCCGATCAATCAGGAAGCTGGTGTGCCTATAATAAGGCTCCGAAATTCTTCAACAGTGGGATGGCGTGTACAGTCGCAGGAAGAGGGGGGGTCACATCCCTCAGGCCACTTCTCAAATATACATCTCTTTTTTTCCCAGAAGGCCAAGTGTGCCCAAAACAGAGCGAGCTGCAGTGGAGGAACCATCTCCAGGCTCCACGGTTGCTCTTGTTTCTTTCCGCGTGTTGTTTTGGTAAAGGAGAGCTGGAACAGACGTCAGGCTTTAGAAGCTTTGTACCTCAAGGCTGAATGTTTTTTGTTTTTTTACTATGATACTGGATGGGATTTCTCATGTAGGAGAGTTATTTGTGATGCTTCTGTTAGAAGTGAGTGCAATCCAGAACATATAATTCCTCACAAATATATTATTTGAATGAAAGCCTTTCTTGATCTAAAAATACTAATTTGCATTCGGTGCCCTGCACTTCACAAAGCCACAGCAGACGCACTGAAGACAGTCGTGATTGAAATGGAGGCGAGAGGCAGTAATGTTCGACTTCCCTTTGATTTCTAAAGGGGCTCTCGGTTTTTCAGTCTGGAGAGCTTGTCTGTGTTAAACAAGCGAGCTGCTGCCAGGCGGATCTATCCTTCAAGGATGAGTGGCGCTATTGATCTGATCACTCTGCAGTTGTTTCTCTCCCCCAGCAGGGGGGGATGTCACTCTGCCTGGATGCTTGAAAGACCCGGCTCCTCCTCTCCTCCCTCTCACAGGGCTGCGGTATCCATTTATTTGATGCCCTCTCACTCTGTCTTTCTAATTAGACACACTTCTGGTGGAGGTAGCCTCAGTCCGATTGATCCTGCTGTTTCTCTCTCTGTCTTGTTCTCTCCGGACTATCAGTGTCACTAACGAATCAATAATGCATCAGAGTGGAAACCACAGAAATCAGCACAACTGGAACTGCCCCAACTGCTGCTGCAGCTACCTGCACTGCAACAACAGCTTAAACTCCAACAGTGAAAATACAAGCCAAAGTGCAGCACATTTCAGCCAAGGCATCAGATTGATTAGACACTGACACTTCCCTGGGAAAAAAAAAACGACTATCGCTGCCAGAAATCCCAGAACTAGTTGGCCATCCTTCTAGTTTCCTTCAACTCCTATATACAGTATATGTGCTCTCGCTGCTTCAAAGAACACTTCAAAAGCATCACACATGCATCTAACAGTTACATGAAAGCCATAATACCCTAGAGGACATTTTTATCTCAGATTATAGAGACTTCAAACTGTACTCAACTGCACCTCAGAGCTATTCATCACTGCTGTGGCTAGAATCACAATAAACATATCCCTCCGGGGAAATATTGCTCTAATCCAATACTTCCTACCATCCTAACACAATTTGCATATTTTAATTGAATTGAAAACATGTGCTAACCACGCTGGTAATTCCCATAAAACATCACTAGCTGTGGTGTACACTACAGTGTGTCCTTGCTAATGCCATGACAGATTGTTAAGGGTTCTTGCTGTTTGTAATTCCATTCCTTGATGAGGAAAACCGTCCAGACAGCACACATGTATTGGTAATCTAACACATAATCCCCTTGAGAAGTGTCCCTGTTGTAATTGTGATGGCAGTGTGCAGGCGTTGAGTGTGTTATTGCTGTAGTATAATACATTTCTGAAACACTTTCCATGCATTTAATAATGCAACAACGTTTTGCAAATAAAGTTGGACCAATCCACATGTCTTGATTTACTAGACTGTGATCAAAGTCATTGACTGCATTAACTCTCCTGCATTTGTCCAGCACTAAACCCTTCTATCTGTAGCTGACAGACCAATGAACATCATGATAAGGGCCTCTGTTTGGCAGTCACACCTTTTGAGCCCAGGTTTAACACACAGTAACCAGAGTAGTGAATAACCGGGTTATGCCAGTTCTTTCCAGGCTAGGACAGCACAGTGTTCCCGCCAGATGACTGACAACTTGTTTGGCTCATTTTAACATTCTCTTTAACAAGTGTCGGGTGAAATTAGCAAGCTAACTTTGTTGGCTAATTAACATTAATGTTATCCAACGGCCGCAGCAGGGGGCTGCTCGGTCCCTACACCTTTTTGCTGAGACACAGCCTTGACAGCCCCGGGGGGTGGACTATCTGTCCAGCAATCTCCCGATGTCTGCTGCTGCCTCGGCAGGGACAGACCAACCGCAGGCTCTTTGCTGCCATTGGCCCGCTGATTAGGGTAACCCTGTTTTGTTGTATGGTGTTATAGCAACGAGTACAAGTCACAGCACGCTGACGGATTGTGTCCAGTTCAAAAACCACTCCAGGAGAGTGCGGAGGGCAGTTGAAGCATGCGCAGCCGTTTAAACCGATTATAGCCGGTTAAGATGTATATCTGGAGGAATAACCCGGTTACTGAAGCGTTAACCGGGTTATGAGAACTCTGATTTTAACTGGGGTAAGGTGTGTACATGGCGTTATCGGGGGTATTGCCTTAACCAGAATATCATATTTTTTTTAAAGTGCATGTTAACGCAGACAGATTGCTACAGTAAGTCAAGCCGCCATGCTTACTTGTTGAATGTGTGTCATGCTTTTAAAGTCTTTGTTACATTAATTATAAATACATTCATTAACTAACTTTTATTCATGTTGGTGCAGTCAAAGTCTTATTAACGGCTGCGTTGGATTAAAAATGCTGACAAAGCAAAGCATTTTTTTAATTATCAGTGTTTCGATCGCACTTGGATCTTCGCCAGGTCAGGTTCTTACTTCGGGACTAAGTGTGCTTGCGTTACCTTTTCTTCAATCAAACCATATTTTATTTCCCAGACATTATTTCCCAGATTTGATCTTTTCTTCATTGATAACGCTGCCGTGTTGTTTGATTTACAGCTACTTGATGCAAAACGTGTTTACTCTCCTACAAATTAAATATGGTTCAAAATTTAAAAAAAGTCAGCAGAACCTCTCTCTTCAAAAAAACCTTTCCTGAAGCTTTCTCTCGCCCAATTATACATCTCTCTCTCTCTCTCTGTTCACATTACTTAAAGCACCTGCAGCCTTGCGGCACTTGAACAAGGAGCTACATGTTGAGGTTTCTCTTGATCTGCCGTTGCCTTGAATGTACCTCTTTTTAAACGTGGTTTGCGTCTGCCAAATTACTAAATTATGGTTATGTTAAAAAAAAAAAAAGCAGACAGAAACATCCCCAGAGAGCCTTTAATGTGACGCAAACACTGAATGTATTACACACCTATCCACCACCACGACCCCCACACCTACTTCCCATTTCCAGGACACATTACCTCTGGCACTGATAATGAACGTTGGCATTGGATCTAAATTGTGCCTTGCAGTTTAATTAAATATGAATTCCTCAGGGTACTGTGCTGGCTCTGTCCAATGCCGGTAATAATTTAACGTTTGTTTCACTAGACAATAGAACATGTCCCGCTACCGTGTTGTCGTGTACGACAGCCGTGCTGCCTCCACTACCTTCCTCTCCTTCTGGTCCTTTGTTTTTGGACAGAGAGACGCGTATGCAGTGGACAGAGGCACCGCGACCTTGGGGTGGTTTACGTGAACTGCAGGCCAGCGGTGAGCGGCGAGCTGGAACCTGACTGATAGCCCTCTCAGAGACGTAATGGAAGTCCGTGGATCCCATTAGACTCACATTAGAAGGACTGGCTAGAGAGGTTAATTAAAGGACTGCCTTTCTCTCTCTCACACTGCGTGTCAGTGGGCTTTCACCATCGCTAAATTTATTTCACAGCAGAGCAGCTGGGATTAATGGTGATGCGCTTATTGAGGGTGCTCATACTTTCAAGAATGAATTTTACTCTTCCTATCTTTCTATCATTGTGATTGAAATAAGTAAAAAAGACCAATGGAGCAGAATTAAAAACTGTCATACACTTATAAATGATTCCTTGTGTGTTTCGGAGTTTCCTTAGAAGTCCTTTACTTTTCTTGTGGAAAACAGAAAAGCTCCTTAATGTTTTGTAGCTGTCGAGGTTTGTGATGAGACCAGGTAGTGTGTGCACCAGTGGTGGAAAGCAAGTATGGTACTTAACTACCAAGTTCCAGGTACTTGTACTTTGCACAAGTACCTCCATTTCATTCCACTTTATTGACTCCTAATCCACTACTTTTCTGAGTGAACTATTGTGCTTATTACTTCATTAAGTCATTTGTTTGATGGTTGTAGTTTGCAGCAATTTTACAGTATAAAACTTAAAATAAATAATTAAAATCATGTGAGATTAAGATACTGCTTACATGTTAATATACAATACTATAAAAAGGACCATGCTATATAGTGCATACCATATTTTATTTTTAATATTTCAAGTACATTTTGAAGTATTACTAGTTTTACTAAAGTAAATGGTCAGAATACTTGTGCCCTGTACTATATTGTATATTATCTTCACCAGTAGTTTATATTTGTTTTTGATGAGTTGCAAAGTTCAGAGTTTGCAACTCGTCTGATTTATTATTCCTGTGATTGATTAACTATTAATCAAATCAATTGTCCTCTAAATTACTTTTTGTAGTGCATTTAAAGCAACAGTTCTGTCTTTGTGCTAAGCTAAGCTAGCCAGCTGCTGGTTGTAGACTTATATTTACTGGACAGTTATGAGAGTGGTGTTAATCATCTCATATAACTGGCAGGAAGCTAATAAGCATTTCCCAAAATGTCAAACTATTCCCTTAATATCTGCCTTTCCAAATATAATAAAGGTGTTGGAGTGTGCTGTAACTTAGCAGGACCTTCTTTTATTAAGAGCGCACCCAAACTTAAAATGTCTGACACTGACACCACTACTGTCAATTTGGTTTGAATCTAATTTGAAATACCAACCAAACTGTGTGATAGTTGAGTGTCTTGAAGGTTTATAGGAGTCACTAGAGATTGGAGATTTATTAAAAATGTTGACTGTTGTGGTTTTTTGTGCTGTATTGTGGATCTGATTATTTTCACTGTATCTGTCCTTTTCTTATCTGTCTTATTAGAAACATCTCTGTCATTTGGTTAGTGCTTTCATTAAATTGCCTGACAGTGCTACAAGGAAATGTGTGGCTCTGGTGTGAAAAGGCAGAAGTAACTGGTTAAGTGTGCATTCACATACATTTGCCCTCTTCTACATGCTACGGGTAGAAAATCCTCAATAAATAAATCACACAGTGTGAAAAATAGACAGTAGAATGTACAGTCACCTAAACTGACCCAGAGACAGGAGAAGCCTATCAGTCACATGTAATGAATGAAATTAAATTTCAAAAATAGCTCAGGTTTTGTCCTAAATTCATATCCAACAACACAACATAACAAAAAATCATATTATGTAACAACCTGAGCACCTGACTTTACCTATTTTGTGATATGAGCTGAAAGAAAAGCTTAATAAGAATTCCTGTGAAAGATGTTGACCTCAATTGAACAGACAAGCTGCTTTATTAACAAAACTGAAATGAACAAATGACCTAAATGCACCTCCTGTTTCATCATGTGAGCAAAAACAAACTGTGTAACAGAATAAAAAAAACTATGCAAAAGGTTCAGTCGTGCCAGATGTGTGTCAATCCTGAGCCCATGTTCCTCTCGCTCTCTCCTCATGCTGTTGGGGTGAGAGAGGGTAGAGAAACACAAGCCACTTTTACACATGTACTGCAACCCTGACCTTATAGAGACATTACCCGGTGGAGATGTATGTGAGAAGGCAAATGTTTGAATCGGTTGGATCAGACATTAAAGGGACTTTACCCTGCCCTATCCCATCCCTAGTACGGCTGTGTAATGTCCGACTGAGCCCAAAGCATAGACTGTATATAAAGAGGCCCAAAGTGTGAGAATTCACAGCGAGCAAGTGGGCATGTTGATGACATTTCTCTCCCCGCGGCATTTCCATGAAAGATGGCAACGGAAATGTCAAACTGTAGAGACGATGAGATTTGGAAACTTCTGTCTGTAAGGTGCTGCTGCCGGAATTGTCCGATTGAGCACATGTTTGAATAAAGTAGCTCATTGTCCAGAAAATTCCCCACGAGCAAGTGGGCGTGTTGATGACGCTTCTATCATGCCAATGGCGCAAAACCAGAAGAAAACATACATCTGAGGGTGAAGACAAAAGAAGGGTAATTTACACAAAGACGCCAACAAAAATGTCTAACTGTAGAGGCGACGAGGTTCGGGAACTTCTGTCGGTGAGGGCCACTGCCCAAATCGACAAATTAAAGGAACAGCAATAGACTCTGTAGTTTATGACCAAACTACAAACCAACTGTGTGACGGCGGTGTAATCCGTGTCATGTCCTGCCGCCTGCACGCTCTACTCAGCGCCACCCCTCAACCAGCCCTAAACCAATCAGAGTATTTTCAATAAGTGAGAACGCACCTGACACGGACAATGTCCTGCTGTGTGCTACATGTGTGAGAGGCCAAGGCGGTCGGGGTTAGTGTCTGATTCACCTGAAAGTGCAGCGGCAGCCGGACTGCTAATCTACCTCTTCACCCACCATCACAGCTCAGGGGATTGGGGATTACAAAAATAGGATTTAGGATTTATACTTTTTTATTTTTCTATACCCCCCCCCCCATTTTATTAACTGTGGCTCATGTGGAACAGCAGGGTGTGGCTTGTTCATCTAAACTACATTTTTCTCCTTTGGATTTGTCCAAGTAAAAATGATGCCATTTGAAATTGAATTTTGGTGGCATAAATACTCTATTATTATGTCTCTGTTGGTGTCTATGAAAGACGGTTCCCAACCTGCAGGGCGGGATCCCCCAACCGGTCACAAGGTAAATCTGACGGATCGCAAGATGATTACATAAATTATGAAAGAAGACAAAAAAAACTTATTTTGCCACATGAAATCATTTGCATTTATCTTTTTTGAGGAAACAAAATCACACTAAAAGGTCTCTTTAGTAGCTGTTCTGGAGCTTTTAATCAAATAACACAATCTTCATAAACAAGAACAATTTGGTAGTTAGCGAGCTTCTTAAATGTTTTGCTTTTTGAATCATTGAGTAAACTATTAAAAAGACGTCTCCTCACTATTTTCGGACACTTTATAGACTGACAATCAGCAGATTATTTGAAAATAACAACACATTAATCCCTAGTCCTTAATAATAATAACTGTAAAAAATAAATAAATAAAGATGACGAAACTCCAACCTACTCCAACCAACATGACTCCACACCCTGAAGTAAAACAATCCAGCTTTCTCGCACAGTGTCCTCACTTCCTTGCGAGGACACTCGGTCCTCATAAATACACATACGTACACGAACATGCTCACACACCCTCAAAAGTATCAAATTCAATCAAACAGCTCTAGTCATGGTAGGCACGAACACATGCCCTACAACACCAAAATGCACGAGAGCACTCGTGAATGCACTCACACACACACACACACACACACACGGACCCACACACACACACACACAAATCCAGGAGTGTTTACTGCAGGCTCATTGCTGCATTTCTTGTGTGGGCGTTTGAGTTTTCTTGCCCTCTACCTACACAAACACACAAACCACCAGTTTCAGTGCTTCAGTATTCCCCACAGGCCTGCCAGATTTACTCCTTATTCAATACAGCTGCCTCGGACTGATAAATCCAACCAGACACATAGCATTGATTGATTAAATGCTTCAAAGACAAATCCAACAAAAGAAAGTACAGGAAGGAAGAAAAAAACCTGATACATTAACACTCCTCCAGGGAAAAATATACATTTTGCTTTGTCATTTTTACTACTGTACATCTATGTTCAAATCAGTTTTGAGAAATTAAATCTCTCTTCATTCTTCATTCTTCATTCCTCAATACTAGTCTTAGGTTCATAGACAGTGAATTTATACAAATTATACTGCACAAAATTATAAATGCAACGCTTTTGATTTTGCCCCCATTTTTCACGTGCTGAATTCAAAGAGCTAAGACTTTTTCTACGTACATAAAAGGCTTATTTCTCGGAAATATTGTTCACAAATCTGTCCAAATCTGTCAATGCATGATCATTGCACAGGTGTGCCTTAGGCTGGCCACAATAAAAGGCCACTCTGAAATGTGCGCTTTTGAGCCACTAGCTTGGCTCTCCTTGGTTTTACCAAAAACATTACCAATCTCAGGTCCAATTTGGTTTGGTTATTCCAATGTCAAAAATATACCTCATCTAAATCCTTAAAGCACTATTTTGAAGGGTTGTCTGAGGTATTTCTCCATAGTCCGTGTGTTACCTACGGTAGCACTAGCAGCTAGGGCTTTCAAAACATATTCAAAAATAAATTACAACATTACGTAATGTAATTGCAATGTCTGGCAGGAAAATTAGATCCCCCCCTCCCCACCCACATCGTTCAGTTGACTATTATTATGTCAAAAAGGAAATCCAAACACATTGATCATGGTATTAAAAACTAAGGACTAAAGAGCATTTAATCCTAAAAGGACTAAAAAGTAAGATTCCGTCTAATATACACAAGTACATTCTCACTGAGAAGCACAGTCACAACTAAAAAAGACTTTAAGATCTCTGTTTCTGGTAAAAGATGTATTTCCAGAAGCAAAAGTTTTACGAGCCAAGGGAAAAGTTTATTTATTTTTTTTCTCCTCTTCACATTGTGAATCCATTTTGAACCTCGTCTCTGTTTGCTCTACAGCTCGGCTTTTAATCGTGCTCAATGCTCTGCCCATGAAACATTGATGCCCTGTGTTCCTGCCTGGTGATGAGCTCCACACAAAGCTAATATCAAACATGCTGTGAGTCTTTCAGAACGCCCGTGGATGGAAGGGGAGCGGGATTTGTTTTTTAATCCCAAATGCATTCTTTGTGTTTACAGCCAAACATCACCTCAAGACCACACAGCAAACCCAAATATTAGATTCTGAGCATAGGGTTTCCAACAACAGTGGTACAACGTTTCATCCATTACAAAGAACTCATTTGTGGTTTTTGATTCTGTGCTGTTCGAATGGTTAGAGACAACAACACTAGTCTGAGGCTCGTGTGTGGATAAAACAAGCGTTGGGCTGTTTGTGCTTGACCATTGGAAAACAGGTTACTCTTTGTTCTGAAAGATCCTTTCTCCTTACATACTTCCCATCTTTTATGTCCTCTCTAATAATCAGCTGAAACGCATAATGCAAAGGGCAGATATGGAAGATTGTGGATCAGTAGAATTGAAGAGTTTGATACAGAACTCATCATTCAGGTTCAGCATCCAAATTCCACCTGTGTTCATCTTAAAACCTTAAGTCATGTATAAAGTTCAAAGCACTATAAGATGGTCTCATTGTGTTTTAGCAAATGTTTTGCTTCTCACAATCACCTTTGTCACATAGATAACATCGCACTTTTTGAATGCAACTCTTCAATTCAGCTGACATGAACTGGTGGATAGATTAAAAATGTGAATGTAAACATTTTGCCAGAGTATTCACCTTCATGTGTCGTCGCCTCCGTCGGAAGCGCAGCAGCTCCTTGTGTTGGCGGGCGATGAAGTTGACGGCGGCGTACTCCAGCAGGGCCGAGAACACAAACAGCAGACACACGGCCATCCAGATATCAATGGCTTTTACATAGGACACCTGAACAGGGGGCAGAGTGAGTATTCACTAGATCGTTGTAGTCAAAATGAGGAAAAAAGCTTCAAGGTACAATCACATAATAATCTGTTTGTTCAAATTTGCATTAAAAAACAGAAAATGTACATGTCCAGCCGTGGCCAATCACAGCGTTACAACTTAAACATTATGTGAAAGGGATTGAGCGGGAGGAGCCAGAGACAAACTTCAAGCCTTGATGCTTTTTGCAAAAGCCCAGCAGATCCTTGATTTGCAGCCCAGATTATTATGGGATGGTATCAAATGTGGCATATTTGTCAGCTAAACCTTCTCTCTGTAAACCCAACTACAGCAGAGTACGACAACAACAGGTTTCGAGATCAGTAATGCTGTTCATGCCAAAGTCCTACCCTCTCTTTATATGGAACTTAAAAGTAGTAACATCAGAAAACTCTTGTCTCTTCTTGGATGGCAGGAGATCAAATGAGTCATTTGTTGTGTGGTTTGTGATAAACGACAGTTGGAAAACTACAGGACCTATTTGATGAACAATTAGGTTTTTCCAAATGTTTAAATATTTAATTAATTCAATGATATTTAAGTTAATATGTCCAACCTTTGCAGTCTAATTATTGTGTAGCCGAATGTTCTGTTTTTTCTAGACTTGTTCAAACCTGCATCAAACAATACTTTCTGTTGAGTTAACCATACATGATTAAATAAGAACCTCGTGTTGAATTAGCATCATCTACTTTGCTAAATAATATTCAACCAAAAAAAATCAAACATTTCCTCTCTGTCCTCATGTCCTCCTCTCTGACATTGTGCAGCCCTCCTCTGTGGCATGTGCGAAGAGCCGTGTGTTTAGGTGTGTGTGTCATTGTCCATCACACACACACACAAACACAGACCCACACACATGTACATATGTGTGTGTGTGTTTGAGCAGTATGCCCACCTAAGCTCAGCTGTGCTGTGTGATCATTATTGTGACAGCTGAACTGCAGAGGAATCACGGTTCACTTGTTCAATTTTTAGAGCGCATAAAAGCACCTAATGTCAACAAACACTGTGTGTGTATGTGTGTGTGTGTGTATGTGTGTGTGTGTGTGTGTGTGTGTGTGGGGATTACAGCTTCCCTGGACATAATTATACAATCCTACTGGCTCACGCAAAGTCTGAACGTTTTTTCCCCCTCCTTTAATCTGAAAATCCCTCCCAGGAAAAGATTTTTCTCTCTTTTTAAAAGTTATTTTTCTCATCTTTGTTCTCATTGAACTAATGTTGAATGTCTCTTTTATCAGTTTTCCCCCTCCCCTCCATTTCTCTTTGCCATCCTTCCATCTGTCTGCCTCTTAGCTACCCTTCTCCTTCCACTCTCCTCACACCTGCTCCACTCGCCTCGACTCGCCTTTTTGGTTTTTCCATTATGAAAAAAAAGTCCCTGGTACTTGCTAACAGGTACTTCTTTTAGTACCACCTCCTTCGAGGTTTCAAGCGATCTGAGGCTATACCAGAAGGTGACGTGAAAACCATCAGAAATGGGACTGGTCGGAGAGATTCGTCACTAATCACTGCGTCATCACTGCTAGTGACAGATGGGGGGGTGTCGTGAACAAAGCCGCCTTTTTGAATAGTTTTTTTTTTTGCTGCCTCCAGCTTCTTCTGCAACAAAATGGGTCTTCTGGTAACAGCCACATGCCGAGAATCAAAAACAACACACCTCCGACACTCTGTGTTTGTCGCGTTAGGTCACGGCAGTTTCCTGCAGCGTAGCTATGACGACCAGTCACGCAGCGTTGAGCTGAGCCGAGCAGAGCAGAGCTGGTACTAGCAGTGGGTAAGCACCAAAACTGGTCAATGGAAAAAAAACTTTTGTAGCTCTCCTTTTCTGTTTCCCTCCCGCCATCTTTCCTTGATCTCTCCATCTTTTGCCCCCGTTGTTCACCATGAAGTTTGTTGAAATTGATGTAGTGTAGCGTTTTATGTGGGTTCGGTCCCACGTTATTATGGGATGGATTCCTTCATTCTGTGAACTTGACTTAAGCAGAGTATAACAAAAATCGTTTTTAAAATGAGTTATGCTGTTTACGCCAAATTCCCACCCATATCTTAAAAATAGTAACATCTGACATTTTGTGCCTCTTCTTAGGTGGCAGGAGTGAAAATGCGTCATCAACAACATTTGTTGTGTCGTGGTTTCAGAATGATGAAGACCAGATATAAAACGGGATGTCGGCTCTACATGATGATTTTTATTTTTTTTATTGATTTTATTATTTATTTTTTATCATCAGATTTTTAAGCATTTTATTTCTTTCCCCTGGGTGAGCCCTAGCTTTGGGCTCAGACCCGAATGTTTACGTCTGACCACAAAAGCTGGTAGTACTGAAGAGTGCGTCTGATTTGTCCTCACCTTGGGCAGCGAGGCTCTGGAACCAGAGCTCTGCGTGGTCATGGTCAGCACGGTGGTGATGCCCAGACCCACCCGGGCGGGCGCGGCGTCCATGTTGATCCAGAAGGAAACCCAGGACAGGATGACGATGAGCAGCGAGGGGATGTACATCTGGATCAGGTAGTAGCCCATCTGACGCTCCAGGTGGAAACGAGCCTCGATACAGGTGAATTTACCTGGAGGGGGAAGGAAAGGGGGGGGGCGGGGGCAAAAGGTTGTTGTCATTCAAAGCAAGGAAGCTGTTTGTGGAAGACGAGAGGAAGTAAGATATATGGAGAGAAAAAGAAAGAGATCCAATGGGAAAATATGTTGCATTTGAATTTACTTCGATTAATGAAGGAATGAAAAGAAGAAATCAGAAGACCGATTAGTACTGGGATGAGATTCACAATGTCGCTGGAAACCATCGCAGTGTAATTTATGTTAAATAAACCTGATGAACACCAGCACA
This sequence comes from Etheostoma perlongum, assembly GCA_026937815.1. NCBI lineage: Eukaryota > Metazoa > Chordata > Actinopteri > Perciformes > Percidae > Etheostoma > Etheostoma perlongum. The sequence goes on from CM049380.1 coordinate 29,359,767, forward strand.
GGAGAATACATTAGGAACTGTGAGATTATGAAACAGATGCTAACCCTGCGTGTGGCAGCATCTATTGGCTCTCTATATACATTATGGGACACAATCATTCATTATTATTATCATTAGGGCATTATTATACTTTATATAGTGACAGAGAGGAAAGGGTAGAGAGAGGCTAAGACCTAAAGAGACCTGGTTTAAAGAAATACCAATAAACCAGAGCACGATTTTCTCCCATCCCAAAAAGCTGTGTGGACTAGCCAGACCCTCCTCCGCAACGCTGTGGAGGAAGGTCTGGCAAAGCCAGACTAGACCATCTTCATGTTAAAGGTGCAGAAAAGCCAGAAAAGCATCCATGAAGGCACCATGGCTGTGTTTTGCTTTACATTCACATTGCCATCACTGGTGTTACACTGACTGAAACTCAACATTTGAACATGTTTCTTTAGTTGGTTAGCCGCTCTGATGAAATTAACTATAACAGACCCATAACGTGACAGACGAGGGGCTGTGTGTGTCTTAAGTACAACTTCTGAGCATTAAAGATGTACTTCTAAAAAACACTTTAAGCCAATCAGGGTTCCCAAAGAAAGTACAAACCTCACGTTATGTTTTTCTGCATCTAGTTTAAATCTATTTTGATGTTCAGCATTTTAAAAGGGAAAGAAAGACTTGCCCCCTCCAAAGGGCTACTACGTTGTAATGAGATGGCTCATAATACTTACAGCTTCAAAGATATTCACGACTCAGTTAAATTATATATTATATTCTTATATCATATTATTCCTATAGCCAACCATTTTGTCTCAGTAGGTGTCCTGTTTTTTGTTTTTTAACATGAACATCTCATTTGGAAGTGAGTGAATTTGCAGCACATCCAGCACAAAGAGGTGGATTCCAGGAAACAGAAGTGACGCTGGTCGATGTTTAAACTGTACTTAAAAGCAAAATGTTCTTTCATCAGTTTCCCCGAGGCAGTACGCTTTCATTAGCAGTGAATTCCCTATTATCTTCATCTGAATGGGCGCATTATCTGAACACGGACACGGACATGTCCCCTAGAAAAAAAACAGGTGGACATGATGAGACAGAGGGGTACAATAAAAGAGGGATCCAGAGAGACGAGAAGAGGGGGAGGAAGAAAGTGGGATTAGAGAAGGGAGAAGCTGTTGGACTGGCAGTAAAAAAGGAGAATAAGCCGCAGAGGGGAAAAATAGAGGGACTGAAGCTAAAGTTGACAGCTTTGAGACAAAATGTCACCTTTCTTCAGCTCTCGCACTAAGCCCACGTGTAAATCGTGAGTGGAACATCAGAGAGAACACAAATGCCCGGCTTTGCTGAATATCAAATGAAAGACGGCAGGTGGTTTTGGATTTATACTGCCTTTACTTGTTGCAATAACAGCAATAATAGCTCAGAGGAACACTCTAAGAAGTGATGACACAACAGAAAATGGAGACATTATTGCGTCTTCCTCCCTCAAGAAACGGAGAATATTTATCCGTGGTGGTGGTACATTATTAAAACCACTATGAGCAAAGGTTTTATTCGGATCTTATAAATTATTCAGCTGGCATTAGAGCCCGACCGATATGCTGATATATCGGCCAATATATATAAAAAAAAAAAATCCAGCAACGCGTTACAAAACATACACAGATTTTCCATTAGTTATTTGTATTTGTAGTTTTTAGTGATAGGTTCTCACTAAAATATTATAATAATTTGTTTTATTGTTACAACAGAACAGAAAAACATAAAAATATATTAAAGTTCTGATAAATAAAATGTATAAAATACAAACTTAAGATATGAAACTTAAAGTCATTTGAACAAAAACACATTAACATAAAAATGAAAAAAAGAAATCACGTGTGAGACGTGTTAGAGCGCCCTCTGGTTGACAGACTATGCAACGTCAACACTTACAGTGGGTACGGAAAGTATTCAGACCCCTTTAAATTTTTCACTCTTTGTTTCATTGCAGCCTTTTTCCAAAAATCAAAAAAGTTCATTTTATTTCTCAGTAATGTACACTCAGCAACCCATCTTGACAGAAAAAAACAGAAATTTAGAAATTTTTGCATATTTATTAAAAAACAAAAACTGAAATATCACATGGTCATAAGTATTCAGACCCTTTGTTCAGTATTTAGTAGAAGCACCCTTTTGATCTAATACAGCCATGAGTCGTTTTGGGAAAGATGCAACAAGTTTCTCACATCTGGATTTGGGTATCCTCTGCCATTCCTCCTTGCAGATCCTCTCCAGTTCTGTCAGGTTGGATGGTAAACGTTGGTGGACAGTCATTTTCAGGTCTCTCCAGAGATGCTCAATTGGGTTTAAGTCAGGGCTCTGGCTGGGCCATTCAAGAACAGCCACAGAGTTGTTGTGAAGCCACTCCTTCGTTATTTTAGCGGTGTGCTTAGGGTCATTGTCTTGTTGGAAGGTAAACCTTCGGCCCAGTCTGAGGTCCAGAGCACTCTGGAAAAGGTTTTCGTCCAGGATATCCCTGTACTTGGCCGCATTCATCTTTCCCTCGATTGCAACCAGTCGTCCTGTCCCTGCAGCTGAAAAACACCCCCACAGCATGATGCTGCCACCACCATGCTTCACTGTTGAGACTGTATTGGACAGGTGATGAGCAGTGCCTGGTTTTCTCCACACATACCGCTTAGAATTAAGGCCAAAAAGTTCTATCTTGGTCTCATCAGACCAGAGGATTTTATTTATCACCATCTTGGAGTCCTTCAGGTGTTTTTAGCAAACTCCATGCGGGCTTTCATGTGTCTTGCACTGAGGAGAGGCTTCCTTCGGGCCACTCTGCCATAAAGCCCCGACTGGTGGATTGCTGCAGTGATGGTTGACTTACTACAACTTTCTCCCATCTCCCGACTGCATCTCTGGAGCTTAGCCACAGTGACCATTGGGTTCTTCTTTGCCTCTCTCACCAAGGCTCTTCTCCCCGATAGCTCAGTTTGGCCGGACGGCCAGCTCTAGGAAGGGTTCTGGTCGTCCCAAACGTCTTCCATTTGAGGATTATGGAGGCCACTGTGCTCTTAGGAACCTTAAGTGCAGCAGAAATTTTTTTTTTTGTAACCTTGACCAGATCTGTGCCTTGCCACAATTCTGTCTCTGAGCTCTTCAGGCAGTTCCTTTGACCTCATGATTGTCATTTGCTCTGACATGCACTGTGAGCTGTAAGGTCTTATATAGACAGGTGTGTGGCTTTCCTAATCAAGTCCAATCAGTATAATCAAACACAGCTGGACTCCAATGAAGGTGTAGAACCATCTCAAGGATGATCAGAAGAAATAGACAGCACCTGAGTTACATATGAGGGTCACGGCAAAGGGTCTGAATACTTATGACCATGTGATATTTCAGTTTTTGTTTTTTAATAAATATGCAAAAATTTCTAAATTTCTGTTTTTTTCTGTCAAGATGGGTTGCTGAGTGTACATTACTGAGAAATAAAATGAACTTTTTTGATTTTTGGAAAAAGGCTGCAATGAAACAAAGAGTGAAAAATTTAAAGGGGTCTGAATACTTTCCGTACCCACTGTATAACAGGGTTGACAGTCCCTTTTTATTTTTTAAATGTTCATTATTTATATATAATGTATGTATCATTATAAATTATTCTGATGAATGAATCTTAAAAAAATAAATAAAAAAAAAGTAATCGGCCATTATAAATGCCGATACCAATAGATCGGGAAATGGAAATTGGAAGTTTGCATTGTCCCATTTTTTAATTCTAGTTATTGCGGTATTAAAGGAGAAATTAAGCAACCTGATCTCACAGGTGTTTCAAATTAACCAGAAATGATTAAACACGTTAAGTTTGACAGCACTAAATGGCGCGATAATTTATATAATCATGATGCACACACCCATGTTGATAGCTGACTATGCCATTCGCTGAGACAGGGATAAAGGCAGGCTCTAATATGTCCTCCTCCTGGCACTTACCAGGACCTCATGCTGAAGTGAAGTTAACTCTGCTGTCTCCTCATCATGAAAGCTCTGTGAGCTTTTTGCATTGCTGCATCCGTCTCGAGAGACTCGGCCCTCTTTTATTTTAATTTTTTTCCATCCACCTTTCTCCTTAAGTTTTCTGCTAGCCATTCTGCCAGCGATTTGATTTCGCCCTGCAGCTCATGTTTCTGTCCTGACCTGCTCCCGTTACAAATCTGCGTCTGTGGCCGGGGACCAATCACAAACTGGCCTGTAGGCCAACTCTTCTTCCTAAGTTTTGTTTTACACGTAGCGTATATGTGATCGTATTAGCACCCCTGCTATTGGCTGTTCATATTGCTTTGTTAGACTTTTTTTGTGCCGTTGGCCGTCAGTTGGACGGTTGTTCTGGACTTTTCCAGAACGCATAGTTTGTCGGTCCGTACCTGCCTCCGAGCCAGAGCCGACAATCAAATCATATTTCTCTTTTTTTTGAGTAAAATTCTCATCACACACCCGACAGCCATTTTAATTCCAGAGCTCGCCTCCCACACGTTGCACCAAAACAAGCCCCTTCCCGAGGCTATTTTGCAGAAGCACCATGGCTCCGTCCGGGGCTTATCACCGCACGTGACATTTGGGAATGGTTTAAAGAAATGCCGATAAACCAGAGCACGTTCTTCTTCCATCCCCGAATGCTGTGTGGACTAGACAGACCCTCCACTGTAGAGCTGTGGAGGAAGGTCTGGCAATGCGAGACTAACTTCAACTTGATATTTTTAACCTTATTGGTGTCACCTTCCTTTATCTTGGTTTCTTAAATCCCAGGTTTGGTTTTCTTAGGCGAGTTACACTGCACAAGCTGTGTTGTTGCAGTTGAAAGTCTGATTGTTGAAAGATCTGCAGCTGCCTGCTGTAGTCCGCCAGAAGCAGCGTTAGTCCTTGTGTGGTTATGACGGGCGAGCAACAGTGGATGTTTACGCTCGCAGCATGATGCCGCAAAAGGGGGGCAGAGAGATTAGGAGGAATGGAGTCCACCGCCTCCTTCTAATCTCTCTCTCGTGGTTTACTACAATATGTGTCTTTTAAGTGAAAAGAGCCCGGTTATTTTCATTTATATTTCAGACTCTATTAGGGCTCCTTAATGGGAAAAAACATAATCAGGATTATTTTGGTCGATCTTGAAATCTATTTAACTCGATTGTTCATTGACTTTTGGAAAGATGTTGCAAAAGTTTAATAAAATAAACAGTATAAACACCTTGAACTGTGATTTTTTTTTTTTTTAATTTGGAACACAAGACGAAATAAGAAAATAAACAGAAGGTAATGTAAAAAGTAAAAATTAAAAAAGTTCATTTAAAAATGAAAAAAAATTTTTTTTTCTCAATTACATTGTTTTTGTGAGCGTTACGAGCCAAAATTTAAATTGTGATTACATTTAATCCCCCCCCCCCCTTTCTTTTGGCTTTTCTTCACTGGACCTCCTAGAAATCCCCTGTCAATCAAACTGTAACGTCTACTAGTTTGTCAAACTATAAATATAAATATTCTACTGTACTGTACACATGCTGTATATGAAACACACACACACACACACACAAAGTAGAATTTCTGCTCAAAAATAATGTGCACAAAGAAAATCTGCAACAAAGATAATTACATTAACACACTGCAGCGGCCTTATTTACATGCAGGACAGCAGCACCAGTAACAAATGTCCCTTCTTCTCTTTCTTTAATGTAATGAGCACGCCGGGGCTCATAATAAAATGCAAGCGAGCCAAAGCGCAAGATGGCCGACAATCCATTTAATCATAGAAGATCAATGGAAGGCAGCCTCATCGGTTAGAGTTAACCCTAAACAACAGGAGAGGAGAAAGACAGGAGTGGGGAGAGGTAAAGCGGGGGAAGAGGACAGGGAAAGAGGGGAGGAAATGTGATGTAAGAGCAGGCGGAGAGAGGGATGAGGAGGAGAGAAAGAGGGAGGAGAAAATGACAGCAGGAGGAGGAGGAAAGGTAGAGGAGGAGGAGGAGAGTCAATGGGGTGGACTTGATTTATAGCTGTGATACACTTCAGAGATTTTAAGTGGTGTCCATATTTTCCATCTGATAAGAAAATTGAAATTATTCAGCTGGGCCCTTATCTCACTGTGGAGTGTGTGTGTGTGTGTGTGTACTTCACACTGCAGTGTTCTTTACATCTACACTGTACTTTCATTCATACTCTACTTGTGGTGTGTGTGTGTTCTTCTAGTAAAAGGAAGAACACCCATACACACTTTTAAAGTGTGGTTGTATAAGCTACTTCTCCATAGTCAGTGTGTTAGCTACAGGAGATGGCGGTCGGCACGTCCCCAGTTTGGAGAAGCAGGAACGGACACAGAAACTAAACACATTTTAGACACCTAAAATGATCAATTTCAGTTTAAGTGGTCACTTTATTAAGAATTATTCCTTCTGCTTTAGCTTGCTGTCAGAAAGCCCGTTACAACGGGGAACTGAAGCCGTTATCTCTGCTCTCTTCAAAGCCACCAGACTCCTTTGACAAAACCAGTCATTTACCTCGCAGAACACTACTGCTGCCTCCATTGACTGGTTAGTTTGTGTTATTGTGAGACTTTGGTGAATCCAAACTAACCCTTTAAAACACCAAAGTCACACAATTTGCAGGGCATTCAGACCAAAAACAGCCCTTCATTGAAAAACACAAGGGGATCATTTGGTGTTATAATGTCAATACAATCCAGGAAGTGTGGTAATAGATCTCCATATGGCTCAATACTTCTCAACACTTAATAATACAACAAAAATACAACAACTCTGGACAGTTCTCATGGCAACAATCAACTGAACGCAAGATATGTATGTAAAGGCAAAAGTCTGGTATGGTGACCTGGTTTTAAGGGTTCGGGGTAGGTTAACGTCAGGTTAAAGGATGGAAATAAGGCTAGGAAATACAATATGTCCTGCATGTGCCCAAACACACTATAAACATATCACCAGCCAGAAAACAAAAGGCCCTGCAATGCAGAAGAAACCGTAATAAGTATTTCAAACAGGGCTGTGTGTGTGTGTGTGTGTGTGTGTGTGTGTGTGTGTGTGTGTGTGTGTGTGTGTGTGTGTGTGTGTGTGTGCGTACATTTGGTGGGTTGGATGGAGGGATTAGAAATAAATAAAAAAGACAACAGTGTGAGCGAGGAGGAGAGAGAGATGCAGGGAAATGCTCCCTCACTCTGGGAGTCACAACAGACTGCAGCTAATAAATCTGGGGGTAATGACACCTTAATTCCCTCTTAATGCCTGATTAGGAAGCAGCGAGGCATGTGCACGCTCATCCACGCACACATATATACAAACAACCACACACACGCCCACAAACATGTACAGTACACACCGTCACAGAGGGGAAGTAATAAGCCGGAGATGAGATGAGAGAGAAGGCAAAATGAGAACTGTAGGATGAGCTGGGGAGGGGTAAATTGTTCTTGAGGAATCCATGCCTTCGACTATAGAAGAGGAAGAAATAAAGAGAACAGAACAGGTGTAAACCATAGACTGTAAAAAAAAGATGGATGACACATCTTCACTGCCTCCAGCCGTACAAAAGTGGTGCCAACTTTTAATACTGGAGTCAGAGTCTGTGCAGTAGTGATGGGGCAGGTGGGGCCGGGGTATATTAAGTCCCGCCCCTTATGACCTGTTTTACAGCCAGCCACCAGAAGCTCTGTTCACAAAACTGCAGGCTAACCTTAGTAGCTAGCACTAGCTAGTAGCTAGCTATGTCTGTAGTAACATTATGTAGGCATATACGGTATGTGTAGTGTTACCGTTCTCTTAATAAATTGATGCTAGCTACTGCTGATGATACATACATTCCTCGGATGTATCATAAGACAACACCATGGATATACGGGCGTCGTGTGCGGGCGCAGTCCCCCAAGAGTCTACTCGCGCTAAAATGTGTTCGGTCTGGTAAGTTGATGTACCACAAAAAATATCCGCTGAAATATAGAAGTTTCTTTCGGCATGCAAAGTCTTTAGGAAAAGTCTTTATGGGCCAGAGGGGTGTAGTTCCACCGTTGGCCGCTAAGCCCATGGTTGCTTTAAGAAATGGCGCTGTCCCGGGGGCCTGGACGGGACGGTTTCAATCGTTCAAACAGGAAATACCATAAAAGGAATCTTGCATGAGACTGACTGAGCAGAATTCAGTGACAGAGAGCAACCAGATTTACAGGTATTTATATAACAGAGCAGTGGATTAGCACTCCAGGGTCTCTGCTGTGTGTGCATCTGACTGTGTGTGTGTGTGTGTGAGTGTGTGTGTGTGAGTGTGTGTGTGTGTGTGTGTGTGTGTGTGTGTGAGTGAGAGAGTGGCAGTGCTGAGTCGTGTCAAGGCCTTTCATCTAGCAGTGGATCGTTCATCTCCTCAGCAGTGACAGCAGATGTCAACCTCTGTGTGAGTGATGACTCTGAATCTGAACTAATCACACACACACACACACACACACACACACACACACACACACAGGTTTGGAGTTTTGGAATTGAATGTGAATGTGACCTGTCGTTTTTGTATTTTTGTAGAATATGTTTTTCTTGAGATTTCAACTTTGCTTTTGCAGTTTTTTCTTCAAGGAAAACTAATCCAGCATCACAGGTTCTACATGTTTCTAGAAACATTTAAACGGCTTGAGGTTTACCTTTAGAATGAAAGCATCTTCCTTCTGTAACTGTGTGAGTGAGTTTTGAAGGCATATGAGAGTTTGTGTAATAAAACTTTACATTTTGAGAATAAATTCACAATATTTTGATTTAAAAAAAGTCATGGTTGGTAATGGTTGAAGTAAAAACTTGTGACCTAATAATTAGCATAAAGCTAACAGAAACACTTTATTTCTCTTGACTATCTTTGTCCACCTCAACTTTAGACCCCAAATTACATAAAAAAAAGTTGGTTTCTTAGTCGGTCACAGTGTCTTTTTGCAGTGGAGCCAAGCATTTAAATAGCCCTCCCAAGATCTCGAGCTCCATTAGTGTCTTTTGTGTCTATTTGCAGTTTTGGACTGGACAGATGGTTTTCATGGAGGACCTGGAGGGAGAAGCAGAGCGTGGCGTCCTCCCCGTCCTGCAAGATAGTCATTGGTCTGCTGGTCTGCTCTCACTTATTTCTGTTCTTCAGCTTCCTTCTCAAATGAATGTCATCCGTTCTCATTCTTTCCTTTCTAACACTGTCCATTCTTCTCCAAATCCTTTTCATATTCTCTTTCATTTTTGCTATTACCTCTTCTTTTTGATGCTCTCTTTTGTCATGTTCTTGTTCTTGTTCGTGTCTTTTGTACCCCCCCAGGTTCTTTTTTCTCATTTTATTTTCTTGCTTTTTTCCCCCTTCCGCCTTAATCTTTTTTCATGATTTATTCTCTTTTCTTCTCCCTTTCTGCGCCCCGGCTTTGTTTTCATCCTCCTGTCTACAGAAGTCCTAAAATGTCTTTTTTATTCTACTTTCATTCTTTCTTGCGATTATGTACAAACTTTGCAGTCAAACTTTGAAAGAAGTTTCATGACAATGAAAGGAAAAGAAAAGAAAAATATTTAGGTAATATGCGTTTCCATTTCAGTTATTTCCATAATTCACACATTCAAATGAAAATAAAAATTCTGTCTCCGACTCATGCAGCTCTTCAGCAGTCTCAAGGTAGACTCTTCACAACGTCTCCCTTTCTTTCTTTCTCTCCATCTTTCCTTTTACAATGTAAAGCCTGGAAAGAAACAGACCCAAAGTAAATAAAAATGAGGGAGAGAAACGGGACGGCAGCTAGATGGAAAAAGAAAGAGGGAAGTGACAACAAGGATGAGAAAGACAAGGATGGAGAAATGAGAAATATGGAAAGATAAATAAATTAAATAAAATACCGCCCCTCACAGAGGTGCTGATTGGTAGACCTTCCTCTGCAGTGCTGTGGAGGAAAGTCTGGCAATGCGAGACTAGAAAGAGACTAAATTGATAGGATGCAGACTTTAATAGCGTGGAAACCAAAAAAAGTGACAGTCGACTCACTCACCTGTGTTGTAGTGCTTGGTGCAGTAGCGCAGGTCCTTCTCCTCTTTGAGTAAGAACTGAGGTAGCGTGAGGCCGTCAGCCACCTGCACGGCTCCCTTCTCATCCCACTCGAATATGAGGTCGTTCATGGTGTAGCCGACTGGAGGAGAGAGCAGGAGGTTAGATTGTTCCTATTACTAGGCTTGTTCCGAGAGGAGCCAGGCCTGCGTAGGACCCATCACCGGCGGTCGCGTGCCGGTTAGAGTTGTGTCCGACTTGCTCTAACGTCATGCACGCTCGGGCAACGATGACCTCACGAGATCAAGGCGGCCGCAGGTTTGAGAGGCAGGTGACGCGGCTGCTCTCCACCGACTGCAAGACGCAGGGCATGATGGGAAACAGCTGGCTCTCAGCTGATCTAACAGCTGATTGGTTCAGAATCGACTCAACAAAATTATGTTTTCTATACATTTTTGTATTGTTTTGGAATTGGTGCAATTTTAAGTGTGATTTGTCTGATCTGAAGGCCTTTTCTGTGTGTGTCTGATGGTTATGTGTAGTAGTCAGAGAGACTAAATATGATGAGGTTGCAGATCGTCGACAGTCTGTTGTTTATCAACGTCAGCGACAGATAATAAGGGGAGCATTTTAACAGCTACTCTCGTAATAAAACCAACTGCCAACACTTATTCTAAATGTTAGGAATGTCCCTGAGTCAAACATTGACATTATGAAGCAGTCGCGCCCTCTTGATACTTACTATCAAACCTAACACCAGATATCAGTATGGCACCAGTGAGCATTGTAGTGTACTTTCTTTCCTTGATGACCGCTGACCCCGCTGTAGACGTACAGAGCTCTCTAGACTTCAGCGCTCATGTCTATTCAAAAGACTGAAAAGGCCACAGAGAAATCTATATCATATCTCTTAACCTACCAGCTGTTCAGTGACCCATTGTGTGTGTGTGTGTCTGTCTGTGTATTACTCACAGCTCTCCAGCTGCATGATGCAGGTCTGGACGTCCATAGGGAAGTTCTTCAGATCCATGGGACAGGCCAGGATCAGTGTTATTCTGCACACACACACACACACACACACACACACACACACACAACATCACTTAGTACTAAGAGGATTATCTAGAGATGTATCAGTGCAACCTAACCAGCCAGCGCCAGGCCACGGCACCAAACAGTGACACATCGGGACGGGTTTGAAATTGAATAATTATACATTGTTTTTCTTTTGTTAATACACACATCAATGTATTGACACTCCTGTTATCCAGACTGATTTGTAATAAGTGCAACAATAACAGCTTAAATTAACGAATTACTGGCATTACTAGCACACAAAAAAAACACTACAGATAAATGTTTCATCATTGTGATGTGAGCCTAATTAAACCAGAGAAAGGACAGTAATTTGTCCTCATAAAATGGATAACTTGAGATTTGCTACCTTGTCTTAACTTTTTGGAACATGTCTATTCGGCTTTTAGCACTCCTCCGAGAATCTCCATTGTTTAAGCACAACCTTCCTTCCTTTTTTTTAACTCAAAAGTTAATCGTCCCAGGTTTGAGGGGTGAAAGTCAAACTAAATAAACGAACACACAACAGTGTTAAAAGTATATTTTAACGGGTAGATACGTATATACACACACGTTTGTAGTTGTTTTCATGAAAGCATGATTCAATTGAAACAATTAGTCGATTAATTAATTGGTCAACAAGATTTTTTAAAGTCATTTATGTGTGAGGGTATGAAACAACCTAAAACAATTGTGTTTATATCAAAGTCCGATGAATCTTCTTCCTCTCTTTCCTAGAGTTCCACTGTTGTTAACAACTAGCGCTGGCAATCGATTCAAATATTTTATCGTGATTAATTGCATGAGTGTCCGAGAGAACTTGCGATTAATCGCAAATGAATCACATTTTTAATCTGTTCTAAATGTACTTTAAAGGGGATATTTTTGTATGTCGAGAGGTATTTAAGACTCGACGTACTCCGTAGGTAACTCAGTTCCCATCGACAGTACATTAAAATAACTTTAATCTTGTGGAGAGAACCCTCTGGAAGGGCTTTGAAACTCAACTTGCCAAAAGCCCTTTTCTTTATCCATTCCTGCTCATGGAGGCTCTTGTTTTCAAATTGAAATCGCAATTTGAAAGGATGCGATTAGCTAATTGTGAAGGCAATATTTTGAATGTCCAATATTTTGCCAGCCGCATCCTTTAATCATGAAATCAAAAAGATATTTGATAGATATTGGTGGCAGTCCGAAATGATTTTTCAGAGAATCAGAAAGAGGAAACCAGAAGAAAACATGAACAGGAATGTGACATTAGAGGTCCCAGTGTCCCTGTAGACCACCGCACGTCTTCTTCTCTGCTGCAGGACTAACAGGGATGAAAACCTGTATCCGAGCAGGTGTGCAGTAACATGGGAATGAATCTTATTTCATGCAAGGCTGACCCGTAAAACTCTGAAAATTAAAATGTTCGCAGGGTGACACATTAGGTTCCCGAGTCTCAGGCATCAGGATTATTTACTGCTGTGACATGGAGGGAATTTACCTCGGCAAAAGTCAACATTCCCCAGAAATGTATGAGAAAACTATTTTATAACTGGTATAACGCATTACTGAAATTAAAGATTTTCATTTTAAAATAAGATATCCCACATTGTCAGACATTATTACTGCTCCACTATGCCCAACAGACCTAAATATTTTATACTTTTTTGCCTTTATTTGAAATTAGCCATTGAATCATCTGTGTTTTCAAAATAAATTGAACAAATTATAGATGTATATATACAGTGTATATATATATATATATATATATATACTGTATATATATATATATATATATATATATATATATATATATATATATATATATATATATATATATATATATATAAGGAAAAAGCATATAATGCATAGCATAATATAAACACTTCAAGACTATGTCTTCCCCCAAAAAACGGACAAAAATGTAATATCTGCTCGGATCCAACACTGCGATTGGTATATCCCTACAAGAGTGTTCATTTCACGAAGACAGAAAAGCCAACTCCAGCTCCGGCTCCATTTGTGCAGAGTTGGAGCTGTCAGCAGCTCGTCACGGCGTGTTCTGCTCTAACAGGACACCCGCTGCTACTACACACGTCCAGTTGGCCTGATGTACAAAATAAACGTTGCCGCGTCTGCACATTGTTAGTTAGTCCGTGACAGGATGCTGAATATGTATTACACACATGATGTAGCCTCCACAGATGTCCCACTTACTGAGGAAGAAGACTTCCTGTCTGCTGCATCATGACACCTAAATGACACGTAAATGCTTTATTTTCCTGGGGCTTTAGACAGAGTTGAGCCTCCAAGCCTCCAGGTGATTTTGTGCTTTTGTTCCACTGCAAGAAATATTGAATGGGAAATCGCACATTACTACTAATGCAGGACAGATGCTGAATTCGATGACCTCACCAATGACTGCCATTAACAATAGAAACTGATTTGTTATTTTCTGAATAGGGACAAAGACAAAAATTATGAAGACATTAATTTCAGTGGACCTGGAACTTCTACAAACAAGTAACATATCCAGATATTTTAAGAAATCTGCTAGTATCCAATAAACTAAAAACTGCTGAAATGATTTTTGTTTGGGGGATTACTTCGATTTGGGGGATACTACTGTATAGGAGCAAACTTCCCATGATGCTTTGATACGTATATAGAAGCGTCTTTGGGTCTTTGAAAAGCGCTATACAAATTCAATTAATTATTATTATTATTTTATGCAAATCGGAAGTATAATGTTTCAATAGAGTTAGTGACTTAGCTGTAGGGAACAATTCCTTTATCTCCCACCAATCTGTTAAACCTCACAATGGACCAACTGATGGTTGGGTTCCCATTTCACTACTGGGGAATTGTTAGGTGTCTATAAATTATAGAGTGGTCTAAACCTACTCTATCTGTTAAGTGTGCTGAGATAACGTCTGTTATGATATGACATTATAAATAAAATGGAACTGATATTGAATTGATGGTGATGGTTATAGAAATGGCATACTCAAGGTTTCCTGTTGTCACTCGATGAATTCATGTCATTTATTATGTTTCTTTGTTTAGTAGTCTGTTAGCCTACGTCTGGGTGTTTGTATGTTTTTACCTGGCTGCAAGACACATTTCCCCTGAGGGATAATAAAGTTAAAGTTGAAAATGAAAACTTGGGGAAAGGAATCAATGCTGACCGATGGAAACATGAAGTAAGCCGTTTAAAGTCACACGTTCCCTCTCCTCCATCGCGGCTCTTTAACAACATTCTGCTACTTCTGTTTGTGCTCCTTACATGCAGGAGTCATAACTAGTGTTGGGCATCGTTTGGATTTTAACAATTCTGATTCTTCCTCTCGATTCTGGTTCTTTTTGATTCTCGATTCTGGTTCTTTGAGGGGTGGAGTTGAAACGGGTCACATGCCCGTTTTCACTAATAAGAGGAAAGTTTTATTTTGATTCAATGGTGGTTTGCAGTTTTACCGTGCTTTTTCCATGTAAAATAAAACCACACTAGAGCGCTGCTTACTGTGCTCCATGGCTGCAACACAGCAAGCGTCTGGCCGCTTCGGAAACCAAAACTTATATTAAATTAGGAAGTGATGATCAGATTTTAAACCAAATCCTCTAAACAATTCCAAATGATTTCAATAAAGAAACAACTCCACTGGAATCGTAACTTTTGAATCGATTGCAAGTAGAAATCGGTTCTTGATGCCCAACCCTAGTCATAATTCTCTTAGAGTCAAAAGAGATTACCAGAAGAAAATGACAAATGTTGTTGTGGTGAAGACAGTCTCAGATTTAATCAACCTAAAATAAACTGTAATGGATTTCTTGAATTTCCATTTGTTTCAGTATTTCCTTATTATTTTAGAGGAAACTAACATTTGATCAAAATACATGATACATTTTGGCATGCATCATAGATTTGCCTTTTTGATAAAGCACCCCATGAGCACAAATGGGACCAATTATCAGCTCAGAGGAAGCAATGCCTTTTCTTTTGAAGTACAGCGGGGTATGTGACTACATACAAATGTTGCCGTCCAATCTCTAAATGTACAGACGGCCATTTACTTCATGTCCTTGGGCCTTGTGATAAGGTCCAGGAATTTTGGACCAGGATACATGATAACCTATGTCGGATTGCTGGGACCCAAGTTCCATTCATTCTGAGATTACTGGTTCTGGGAGATGGGTCAATCCTAAACGGGACATATAAGCACATAAGAAGCTGGGTCTAGACTAGTTTAATGATCAGCAGACAGATTATTTTAAAAGGATGGAAGATTGAAGGGGTGTCGTCAATCCAGGAGTGGGCTTGTTCGATGGCTGGTGGGGGTGTTTGGAAAAAAAGTCATATAAATGTTTTGGCAGATTGGATGTCTGTACTAGAAAATGGGGAAAGTACCTGACTGAGCTTTCTGGAGGGCTCCTAAGACGCTATGTGCTAGGCAGAGACGTGTATGACGGGCTTATGGAGTTGTCATTTATACATTATGTTCATTTGGTTTATTGTCCATTTTGTTATTATTTTTGTTGTATGGCCTTGAATATTGTAGTTACCGTGTCATGTTTTCTTGATTTCTGTCAGGGTGGGTGGTGATGATGAAGCCAACATAATTGTTTATCACAAAATAAAAAGTTCACTTTCATCTTGAAGCAGACGTGTCCATCGGTCCTAACTTTGTCTCGCGCGCTGCTCCATCATTGAGCGATAAACATTAAAAAACAGAGTAAACAACATTTACCAGACCCACTTTCTACTTCTTCCCCTCGGGAGGGTTTAATATTCCGAGCCGCCTCGTCGCCTCCGAGATCAAACTTATCAACGAAGGGTTCATTCTGTCGTCAAGTTAACAAATGAAAGCGGCAGAGGCGAAGCGCACAGTTCATCCCTTTTCTAACGATATTTCTAAAGGCCCAATCTAACGCCTCCTCCTGCTGGACACAGAGGTGAAAACGGTGGTTGATAACGGATTAGACTCGCTGCGGGAATACTAACAGGCTCAGTAGATTACCATGGCTGCTGCGGCTCTCTCTCATTCGCCCCTCAGCAGAGGCAATAAAAGCAGAGAGGAGGAGGAGGAGGAGGAGGAGGAGGAGGAGGCACCGGCAGGCTAAAAGGTTTGTCGGCTGAAGGCGGCTATAACTCTGAGAGCCTTGACTAGGATGTCTTGGAGATACAAAAAAAAGGGAAGAAGTAGAGCTCTGGAGGAAATAAAAACCTCCAACTTTGACACAATAAGAGCACTCTAAAGCAGAAGATGAAGGTCTTTGGAATGCAATAAACAGGAAGTCAGAGCAGTCCCTTATAAGCCTTGCTGTAACTCAAAACTTTGTTTCTATTACTGTTGCTGCTAAAAAAGTGAATTATATTGTTGCACTTGAATGAATTAGACTGAATATGAGCAGGGGACATTTGTGTGTATCAATGCTGCTGGAATCACTTTGGTAAACAGTTCGGGGACGATATGCTTTTTGTCCCAATTGGATTCTTTCATGATACACGGGTGCCAATTGGATTTGTATTGTGATTTTCCTTTATTGCGATTCCAGAAGTATTGTCATTTGATTAATGAACAAAAGATAGATTTTAAACATATTGCAATATGCTGCGATATATTGCAATTTATACCCTTTTTTACAACTTCTAATCTTTCCCAATTTAAAATGATGTCCCGAAAGGAAACTTTGTCAACATCTGTTTTGTCTAAAAAGATACATTTCTCGGTTTGTTCATATCACTTTAATTTTATTGCTGCAAAATGGGATTGTCAAGCAGACAAACTGACCAACATATATAATAAAAGATTGATACTTGGCGCCTGTGTATCGATTCAGTATTGCCACGAAAAATATTGCAATACTATGCTGTTTCAACTTTTCCAACCACCCCTAATGAATATCGCGATTTTCTAACAAAAACACAAGTTGTATAATACACATTTCTGAAAACTAATTGTTTTCTAAAAAGTATTTTCTGCTTTGCTGGAAACTGATGGTGTTGAGCATAATGTATGAACAGAACATATTAAGGTGAATCATTGGTATAATAAATAAATACTAAGTATCGATTCTAGGGAAAGTAATCAGTTTTAAAAACTTGTTGGGAAAACAACAAAATACGATACATAACATTTTCGACTTCTTCCCCCCCCCACAGTTGGGATGTAAAGCCTCACACGTCCTGCACTCACCGTATGCTGTACAGCACGTTGCCGTTTTTAGAGATGCGTAGCAGCTTGTTGTCAGTGGTGACCTCGTGGAAGTTGGCCCCCTTCTCGTTGGCAAAGAACAAGTCCGGTTTCCAGATGGAGTCCAACATAGAGGGGTCCAGGTCTAGCGAATCGTCGGGGTACTCGCTGTAGGCCAGCCGAGGGTCGTTCCACTGCTGTCTCAAGAAGATGTTCACTCTGTAGTCCTGAGAGGAGACAGACAACGGAGATGTTAGAGAGGGAGATGCATTTGTTCTAAAGCTGTGGGTGGATCGATGGATGGCAAGACATCACACATTCAGTGATATTGATTAGCGGCATTACAGAGAAGAATAATTTCCACACCCACAGGAGGGGGAAACAAACCAGAATGCAATGCACCAGCCACCCAATAACCTATTTATGTAGGCCTTTATTATAGAGTACAGCTGAAGATGTGAAAGAGGACACACATGGGGAATGACATGCAACAAAGGCTGAGGGGCTGAGCCTTTGTCCACTCTACCAGGTGAGCTATCCAGGCGCCCCACAGTTCATCTTTTAGCTCATATTGTACTATCACCATCATCACTGCTGCACTACCACGGCTGCATCCTCTGGAGGGACAAAGTCTCTCTGAAGCAGACGAGGCACGGCCGAGGGAAATTAATTTGGAAAAGAAATTTAATTACAGACCTGCAAAAGTTATAAAGCAAGAATGCCAGGAACAACTTGAACGGAAGGATGTAAAATGTATCTGCAGGGAAATGTTCCCTTTAAAAAAGAAAGGGGAAAAAGGCTCATCAAGGGTCATTGCACTGCTGATGTAAGATGCTGGAGCTCCATACTGAGGATTGGATGGACAGATGTACAGATGGCGTGATGGACAGGATTTTTGCAGTTGGGTGAGGAGGTGGTTATGGGTCTTCATCCATACGTCTTTTTCTTCTTCATGCAAGATTTTACTGATCACAGTGAGTTGTGGCCTCAAGCCACATCTAAGATCTGCTTTCCCACCTGTGAGCCGGTGTGCAGCCTCAGATCCTCCTCAGCCTTCAAGACTTTTAACTTTGTTTTTTACTCTTTATTCGTATTTTTCCTTTTCCTTGGAGGCCTGTGTACGCTGTGGTTTTAAAGTTGGTGTTTTTTTCTTTTCAAAACACAACAGTAAAACCACACAAAAGAATGAAGTTGCCAGAAATAGAGGGATTCAAAGACAGGCAGATGGATGTGTGGAGAGTTGGCCTGGTACAGAGCTGAAGGACATGGAGCTGCTGCTCTCTCTTTAGTCTTACACCGGGAGATGGAGAGATACAGTGACAGTACGACAGGCAGAGGGATAGATGAACAAGAGATAGAAAGACTGTAGATCGTTTTTTCAAAGAAATTCACAAGTCACAGAGCCTTCACAGACAAGATAATAACCAGCGCTTGAGTTGGGTTTTAGGGATGTTGTTGCAATAATGCACAAAGGATAAAGCCTTTTCCTCCGTGACGCAGAACATATCTAATTCTGTGTGTGGTCTTGATTTGTTGTTGTTGGGAAATGTCAGGTTTGTTCAACTTCCTTACTGACAATTTTTACAGCGTTTCTACAGGTTTCACCAAGTCAAATTTAAGACTTTTAAAGACGTTTTTAAGACAATTATAAAACAAAATGTAACCCTAAATACATTTCTTAGCAGCCTTCACAATACAAGGCATCCATAGCATTAACTCCTCATGTAATGTACAGTTTGTCCTCTACAAATAAGCCTGCAGTCAAGTTTAAAGCTGCTGATCTGTGCTTTACTGATCTGAGTCTCGGTTTTAAAAGGTTTCATTGAGCTGGAATGGGAGCCAACTGGAGGTTAAATCCACCGTGGTGCTGTACTTTGTGAACCAATTTGAGTTTTGGAACGTGAGAACGTTTTTGTAAATGAGATCTGAGATAATTTAAGTGTTATCGTAAACTGATGTTTTTACCTTACTTTTAAGAACTCACCTGTAGCACTTTGAGGTTTGTCTTAAATGTTAAGTGCTATTGTGTAACTACTAAAGTAACTACTAAGTAATAACGGATATAGCTAATGGTTGTAATTCACCATGTGTTCTATTAATACATCAATGGTATTATCTTATGATCCATCCGAGGGATGTATGTATGCTGTAAAGCCTGTAACGTGGATATAACGTCATTAGCATTTTCCAAACTGCCGGGGCTATTGGCTAGTAGCTAACATCAGCAGGAGGTAGCCGATGAGTTCTGTTGACTATGCGTCGCTCAATAAAACGTCACAGACTCAGTTGGATAGATCTACATCCAATCAGAGCAACTAAGTGGAGACGCATTTCTTTTCCTGGTTGAAACACACCCCATTATCACATGCCCATGGAGCAGTATTAGACTCAGATTCTGACTAGAATCTGAGGCTAGTGTTACCGTCCTTGTAATGACTAAATAGACCATGTTTCAGAGACAAAATAACTCATAGCAGATATTAATGGGTCAGTGGGGATGGCCTTTCCTGACCAAATGTATGCAAATATAGTTTTAGGATCGTTTGTATATAAATGGCAACAGCAGAAAATGTGTTTAATTGCTGCCATTCAAAATGAATACATATACTGCATTGTGTGTTCAGTGAATAAGACACATTAACTAAAGAAGGCTTAATGAAACTAGATAATCTTGTCATTGTAACTTCCAACTTTGAAAGTCAGTTACTACTCTCAGAGCTGCAAGAGAGTGTTCAAACAAAGGACTAATGGTGTCATTTTTAGGTGGGAGCAGTCATTTTGTCTGGTCCTCCATCACCTCTTTTATTGGCTGTTTTTGATGGTTAGTGTTGGAATTAAGATTCGATCCAGGTAGAAAATATTAACTGTTGCTCCCTCTGAGCTTTTTTGTGTGACCTCCACCGCCCATTCTCCCTTCCCTGTTTCACAATCAGAGACGGAGTGTCTTTATTAAGCGTGGGATGGCATTCAGCTCTCCCCTCCATCCCCCTAATTGTCAATTATTCTCAGAAATATGGAGCTTGGCCACTTCGGCCAGGCTCAAACCATCATTAAGCTGCGTGGTGTAGCAGAAATGCTTCGTAGGGACAAGCCACGGCCATGCCAGCAGCCCCAGCGGGTGGCATTTAAAGGAGCAATCAGCCACAGTGCTGTGTGTGCGCGTGTGTGTGTGATACAGTCACATGGCCATCAGCCTCAGTGAGACCACGTTTATCACTTTTTATTAGACGGAATATCTCACATAAAACAAATGAGCTTGACCTTTCAAAAAAGAGTCACCTTTTCTTCTGCTCGAGAATATGATAAATAACCTGAAATGGTGCAGAGATGAGGAGGCTCGGAGCGTCTGTCGATGGAGAGAGGGAGCGAGGGAATAGAGAAGAGAGGAACGAGCCCACGCCTCGTCATCAGTCATACACCCACCTGCGGTTTGACACCAGTTTTGAAAGGAGCGAAAGTTGAGAGGAAATGCCCTTTATACGCTAAAGACAAAAATAATTATGAATTCAATTTAAGTTGGACTTTTTCTTATCTTGCACGGCAGCGAGATTCTCACATATCAGGTAAATCCATCTTGTCAGGCTTCAAGTAACGTGTTTGGGTCTGAACATCAGCGGTCCGCTGGTTCATTCAATCACCTGCAAGGTAGTTTTTAGATAGCGCCTGCCCCGTTTCCATTGACGGCTTTACAAACAGGACTGTTAATAGGGCTGTGCAATTAATCAAAATTTGAATCGCTATTACGGTTTTGGTTCCAAATGATCACAAAAATAAGAATAATTGAGAAAAACAATTATTTTGATCACATTTTGTAAGTAAACTCTGAACCTAAACTCTTGTCTGGTGTTTAAACGGGAAAAGTATGAAGGGGAATTTCATAGTTCTAGGTGTTTTCACTGTTAATTTGAATATTTTTTTAATTCAATAATTGCAACATCTTTTCAAAAGTCACTGAGTAATAGTGTTAAATTATCGTGATTCCAATATTGACCAAAACCATCGTGATAATGAACTTTTTTTTCCTAATCGAGCAACCCTATGTCGGAGTATTTCTCCAAAATACTTGGATTCAGTTCTCTCAAACTACTTAATTCATTTTTGATTAGCCTGTTAGACCATCACCTCCACAGATGCGCACACACACTGCTGTTTCACCTGTTAAACACAAAGCAGCTTTATTTTGACACCTCTTGACAGACAATCCTGAAACAACAGATGGTTTCATGGGGAAAAACTGGTCATCTTGGGGATGTCATGCGCTCCATAAAGCTTCAGCTTCATGGGTCAGAGGCTCCTCGTGTCTGCAGATGGATGCACATTTAGTGCATTAAACTGAGAGAGGACTTGAGAGAGGCATTCTCCAATTCAAATGAGGGGGAAGAAATGTGTGGGTGCAAAATAAAGATTGCAGGGAATGATTAAGAATCAGGCGTAAACGGATGAATAATCTGATGTTTATTAAATTAAACTGGGGGTATATCAGAAAACCTGGAATCCATTTCACCAATTTGGGTTGTTAATAGTTGTAATTGCAATAGAAAATCAATATGTCCTCCTACGGACAGGGGAATGTACTGCAGGATGTTATGTCACATACGCGTGATAATGTGCAGTTAAAAGTGAGACTCGTATGACGCTTGTAGGCTCATACTCATGGATTAATATCCTGACATAAAGCCATTGGACTGTTAAGTGCCGCCACGCTGCTAAGAAACCATTAGCAGAGGAAATGCTGTACTTACACAATACCGCACTCATTTCAGCTTGTATTAAACTCAGGCAATACACCATGCATGAAAGACTGCAATCTCAGTCCTCCTCCTCTTCTTCTTCTTCTTCTTCTTTTCCTTCCTTCAACAACAACAAATGCAAGAACTACAGAAAAACAGCAGCAGCCATATTCTAATTCCACGCCTGTCATAACATCCTGCCGCCTCCCTGGATGCTGCTCAGGTAGGAAGGAGCGATAGGAGGTTACGGAGTCTCACACATTATGGCGGCACATCTGCTCTGCTCAGACAACACTGCACTGAGAGAAAAATATGCTGTTTTTCACTGTGTGGCCTCGAAATAAGCCGTGCCACCACCAGCAGCAGCACCGTGGGATGTCAAATCAATTTACAACAGCAAATGTCTCTCTGGATCTCGAGGTGATTTTGAAAAATGAGACATTTGCCCGTTGAACTGAGCATTTTGTGGCTGTCTCGGAAAGAAAAGCAAAACTGAGAGGCATTAAGCGACTGTATATCAGAGGAAGCCATTTTGCAGCAATTATACTTCCAAAATGAATGGGGTTTCCTGCTCTGAGACAGTATCTAGACCAGAGCTGTGAGACTGAAATAGTGCTAGATCAAGAGTACTGACTGTGTACAGCTGCAGAGACACAGTGCAGATGCAATAAAATCCACAGACATTAATTGACATGCACATGGCATTAATACTGTCCACTTTTTCTTTATTATTAGTATAACTTTTACGACACTAAAAAATGCTACTGCTAATATTGAGGGGTTCTGTCAGAAAACACTACACTTCTGCCCCTCCTCTTGGTTCTGCTTTCAGGCTTTAGTAAATCCAGTCCATGACGTTAGCTTTGGCCAATCACAGGCCATTTCAGAGTGAGGGTATTCCTATTGGCTGTTGCATGTCCCTTTTAGATGGTGAAAGCTTGATTCAGTGACGGAAAATCCAGCATTGGAAGGATAAAAGGAACCAAAAAGACTTCTCAAAAAGAGTCTTAAAGAAAGTCTGACAAATAAATGTAATAAAACACGTGTCAATATCGGCGAAGCCTTTCGGAGATGGAGAGAAAACGTTAATAGTTTAGCCTTCTGCTAACCATAGTCAGAGGCTCACGGCTGCGGCTAATTCAAGCTCATGTTTCTGCAGTCTTTATCCTCGACGGTCTACTTCTGGGATTGCTCCGTTGCCGAGGGATAGTTCACTCCGATTTCACTCCTTTAGGCCGGATATCCGCTGCCTTGGGCTTTCTTTGTGTTTGGCTAGCCAGACTATCTATTTTCTGTGGCTAGACCTCACATCACATTAAGTCATCTCAAAGGGCTTTACAAAGAAAACAGAATGATAGTTTTCATACAATGGCCACAATATAACGCCATCAAGATACAATGAATGACTAGTACTCATACAGGTAACTGTATGAAGAGAGGGGAGAGCTGCAGGAGGACGACTGCATTTGACTGTTCTAGTGGGGTTTTTCTACTTTTTCTAGAAAACTGCCTACCCCAGTTTAGATTGTTTCTAGAATAAAGTATCTAAAAGCAACCTGGAATTTTACTGTTGCTCTTCCTTTGAGAGCAACAACAACCGCGATAGATAGAGAGAGAACGTGGGAGAGATATACATGAAGAGAGAAAGAGAGTGGGATAAAGCTGGCAACCGTGCTTTAAGTAACACAGTGTAAAGCCTGGGATGGAAATGAATGAGCAGTGAGATAACTGTGTGTATGTTTGGGGAGAGAGAGACAGCGAACATATACCAGGCTTCACTACCTATACTGAGGACAAAAAGAGTCCTTTTTTTATTAGTGGGAAGATAAAAGCACGGCATGGCTAGCAGCTAAATATGTCTTCTGCTGCCACAATACAAGGCAAAATAAATAGATAATGTTCTATAGTATCATTTTTATTTTTCTATTCTTTTTTTGTTTTAAAGTACCCTTTGAGTGACATGCACATCATTTTTTTCTGGTATCCTGTTTACTTGTATTATTATATCAGATGTATTTACTCCTTGTTGATTATATGTATGTTTGTTCTTATGCTTTGGCAACACAGATGTATTTTTTGTCATGCCAATAAAGCAACATGGAATTGAAAAATTGACAGAGAGTCAGAGAGAGAGAGAGAGAGAGAGAGAGAGAGAGAGAGAGAGAGAGAGAGAGAGAGGTTTCCATGTGTGAAGAATAAAGAGTCTGAGAGCTCTGTGGTGAGAAACAGAGGCATAAAATGTCACAAGAAGTATATTCTACAAGATTGGGTTTATTAGGCTTCATATCTCATATCACACCTTTGGATTTGGTAAAGAGAAAGAAGACACATTAAAACAAATTTATATTACTCATACCTAATGTCATTCTGGAGAAAATGGAAGAACTGTTACAGTATTTGAGTGTATTAGTACGTGAGTTGGGAGCTGAGAACGTCATTTTCACTATGACAGTGAGAACTATTTCACCAATTTTATTTGCGCAGGTTGATATTGATAAGTCCAAGTTTTCCTAACCTCAAAATATCACTGAATTAGGATATTATAAGGCTAGTGTAAGTACACGACTGTTCTTAAAATAAGAGGAAATAATGGAGGGATAAAAGGAGTGGTAGAGTGGGATGAAGTGTGAGAGAAGGAGGTTGCGTGTCTGTCTGAGAGTGTGTGTGTGTGTGAGAGAGAGAGAGAGAGAGAGAGAGAGAGAGAGAGAGAGAGAGAGAGTGAGCGAGTAAGCAAGCAAGCAAGCAAGCAAGCAAGGAGGGCGCTGAAACAGGAATAAAGCCGCGTACCGCCGGGACTTGGACACGCACTGCGCCAATCTGACGACTCCATCTATCACTGTGCTCTGGCCCCAGCAGCACTGTGTGTGTGTGTGTGTGGAGGGATATTGTAGTCTACGTTTAAAGCGAGGGCTACACTATACAACGAACCGGCCTCTCGAGCCACAGTATAAAATGGATTTTCTGGTTTAATAAAAAAAAAAACAACCTTGATAAATCCAATTATTTCAGTTGTTTCTGCTTCTAATCCACCCTTTGAGAGATAAGGGCAATATCCCCGACTGTGGTCGTCAGTCTCAGCATCCAGAAGGATAACTTGATTGAGAGGCTGTGGGGGTCAGACGCTCCGATAACACCTGAAAAATCTAATTTTTTCCACAGCAGTATATGACTGCTACATCAAACAACATCCTTTAAGATCAGTGATAAGGACAGGGAAGAGTCCCAGAGAAAAATTGGGTAATCAGCAAAATAAATTGGAGAAACCTTAGAAAGACAAACTGAGGAAGAGTCTGTCATTCAGGCAATCCGTGCTGCTTCGGGCCTTGTCGCTCTGTGAAGGTTGATGGTTCAGTTATATTAACACTAATGGATTTTCGGTGTAATGAGTGAGCGTAAATTTCCCCCCATTGCTCGCAAACAGGCATGACAGCAGCGCCGCCGCCGCGTTGTTATGCAAATGGCCGCGGCTCTTTCAAATGAAGTGTTTGAAATGGGAGACAAGCTCAATGAGGCAGAGACATTTCTAAACACTCAGAAGGCTTTTAATTTTTCAAATAGGAAATAAAAAAAAAAGAAACTGAATATCAGTGTTGTTGTCATTTCAATTAATCACATTTTTCAGGACAAAATTGGCCAAGCTGAAATGGAGATGCAACGAGATGACATTTTCCATTAGCCACCCAACCATCCCACACACAAGTGACAAATAAATAATATCAAAATCTACACGTCGAGCCGTGTTACAAAGCCGTGGTAAGAATAACTGAGCTTACCATTGTTGTTTCAGCGATGGACCCAAAACTGTTGATAAAAATGTTGCAGGTTACGTTTACCGGCGGACCTGCAGAGAGGGAGAAGAGAGGGAACAGAGAGGGAAAGAGACAGAGAAGTTAGATTTTATCTGAAAGTTTTCAACAACCTGCATGACATTAAAAAAATGTATACCAAAAAAAAAACTTGATCAAGAGAAGAAATATGTGAGATAAAAGCACCAGAAACTCCAAACAATGACTGTATTTTCTGCAGAGGTTAGATTGTTGTTAACATTGACAGAAAGTTGTGGTAGTTTGACATCTAGTCTGATAATGAGGCTTAACGGACAGTTTGTTTTCACTTCATTGATCAGAGTGACATTGTGTGTGTGTGTGTGTGTGTGTGTGTGTGTGTGTGTGTGTGTGTGTGTGTGTGTGTTGGCTGTGGGGTGAAGGAGGGTTAGTTTTCCCCGGCGGTTACTCTGATCAGTTCATTTATTGTCAGTCACGCCGATCGAAGAAATACACCAATTTCAAGCTGCATTGATTTTTGAACAAGCTGTAACACAACACTTACACACTTATACATTATCCACTTATGTAGCAGTCAGGGTGAACATGTAAGCAAAGAGTTGCCTAATTAGACATCCAGTGACACAAAACAACATTATCATCTCAGTGGAGAGTGTCCAATCTTTGCTTTTTGAGCTCTGGTTGGGTCTCCACCAACTCCACAAAAACATATGTAGCTCATGAGTTCTTCCCCAGTGGACTTTATGTGTCTGCTGTTTGGTGCTGGGCAGGTAATGCACAGCGGCTTTCTCAGAAATTGTTACTAAAAAACACACAACCTCGCAGGCTGTAAAAACAGAACAATGAGCAGTTCAAATACTCCACAGAGCTGAGGGGAGTTGCCGAGCTTTTGATAATGCTCTCTTCGTTTGTCACAAGTGAGCCCTTTTATATATAACACAGTCATTTGATCCATTCTTGATCTAAAAATCAATCAGCTTTAAGATATACATCTCATCCATGCTTGTTGCTTTTTTTTCGTGACCATTTTTCGGGCTCTGGCATGAGACATTAACATCCCCTCTTTAATCCTGACTACAAACCTCTAATTGGCTTAGAGAGCCGTCAATGAGCACAACACCAGAACTAGAGCTGGGCAATATATTGATATTATATCGATATCGTGCTATGAGACTAGATATCGTCTTAGATTTTGGATATCGTAATATCGTAATATGGCATAAGTGTTGTGTTTTCCTGATTTTAAAGGCTGCATTACAGTAAAGTGATGTCATTTTCTGAACTTACCAGATTGTTATATTATTTGCCTTCAGTCATTATATCCACATTACTGATGATTATTTATCAAAAATCTCATTGTGTGAATATTTTGTGAAAGCACCAATAGTTAACTCTACAATATCGTTGTGGTATTGATAGAGAGTTATTTTTCTCCATATCCCCCAGCCCTAACCAGAACTATTTCAATTGCTGAAAATTGGAGATGTGATACCAGGTTACTGGAAATCCCCCCCTCTGGGAGGAAAAACAGGCTTCTGAAAATTCTGTAAAACCGATTCAAACACTCAAATAAACCATAAACCACCCCTCTGCCCTTTACCTTAGTTTTATACTAATTTTGTTTAACCTTTAACCTTTTTATTGTATTTCATGTTGTGTGTATGGGAACTGAACTGAGGTGGATTGTGTGTTTCAGCCTAGGGCTGGGCTATATATTGATATTATATCAATATTGATATATGTGTCTTGATATCGCCTTGGAGTTTGGATATCGTAATATCCTGATATGACAGAGGTGTTATCTTTTCCTGGTTTTAAAGGCTGCATTACAGTAGAGTGATGTAATTTTCTGAACACACCAGACTGTTCTAGCTGTTGTGGTGTCCGAGCAACAATGCTGTGATGATGTGTTGATAAGGAATCCGCTTGATACGGTTTCTTGATTATAAAAGTTCATTATATCAAAGAATTCAGCCTCAATTTACAAGCTCTGCAGAAGCTTGGAGAGTGACCCAGCCCAAATGTACACTCTGTCTCTCAGTACATCTAACAGAGATTAAAAAGGATATGTTAGATAATATGTAAGGTAACATAGAACGTTGAAAGTTGTGATTTGGCAGAGTAAAGGTTAAAGTCTATAGAAGAGGCAACAAAACTAACAAAGTCCCTTGAACATACACAGCCACCAATCACTGTACTCCATAGAATACCTCTTTGAAAGATCCCTCCACTAAGATGGATATCATTAACCCTTGGCATTGGGACACGACAGTGCTTAATTTGAACCCTTATGACTGAACCTGAGTCAAATTTATAAATCATTAGATACTACACTGTTCTATTATTTGCATTTACCCATATAGTCATTATATCAACATAATTGACAATTATTTATCAAAAATCTCATTGTGTGCATATTTCGTGAAAGCACCAATTGTCAACCCTACAATATCGCCACAATATCGATTTCGAGGTATTTGGTAAAAAATATCGGGATATTTGATTTTCTCCATATCGCCAAGTTCTACTTCAGCCCGTGTGTGAGCGGATGTCAGAGCAGCAGAGAAGACTACAGACTACAGGAAGTAAAACAAAGTGAAAGTTCGGTGAGGCGGGTTCCAGCACAGGCTGTGCTAAAGAAACAAGTCTCTGCATTTTCTCTGAGAAGGAAAACGTGTAAACATCTCATTACAACCTAAGAAAACTCAAGAAGAAATTACACATCTCCTTGAGACTCAAAAAGCATAATTTAAATGCATAATGACAAAAATAGTCCCCCTCACTCTCCTGTCTGAGATGAGACAAGTTTTTTTTTTCTTTTTTTTTTCCAAGGTTGTTTTCCAATGAGCCAGTCAAAGTGGGAGTGAATGGCATTCGGGCATGTGGCGGCCGCTCCATCGATTCGCTGCATTACTAAGGTTGTACAAGTACAAATGCAATTACTTGGAGGCAGGGGTGGAGCTGTACTGAGGAGCGTGGCTCTCATCTGCATCAGGCAGTGGACATGGTATTGCCTTTAAGTGCTATATTACAGTGAGTTAACTCTTCTTCTCTGAAGTAGTCGCTGCTGGTTTTGATGATGAAGAGAAGAGAGAGAGTCAATGTACCCAGTGAATTGCAGAACTAAAATAAAAGTGGCACTGTTACAAACTAATGCTTTAACATAATCGCTCCTCTGCAATACAGCGCTGCACTTGTCATTTAGAGAAATGTGCTAAAATGTGTAGAAAAAAGGCCATTATATAGTATTTGTCTATGAAATAATTAGATTGCTGCATACACAATTTTTGCAAAACTTTTGTACTGTAATCCTGTTATATGTAATCCACTCTTCATCATTCATCCGATCATTGTATTTAATACTGTGCTGAATTATAGAACGTATTTTTTTTTAAGTCAAGGGGCTGCATGAGTCATATTCACACACACACACACACACACACACACACACACACACACACACACACACACTGTTTAAAGTCCCTGGCTAAATTCAGTGTCTAATTCCACTTGCTGGCGGCTAGAGGATCGAGGGGTGGGGTGTGTGTGTGTGTGTGTGTGTGTGTGTGTGTGTGTATGTATGTGTGTGTGTGTGTGGGGGGGGTCTGGATTATTCTGATGGCCAATTATTCTCCCTGTCACAGTCTGAGGACTGCTGAAGGCCGCTGGGGAGGAATATCATCTGAGAGTCTTTCACACACTCTCACGCACACAAGCACGCTACTGTGGTTAAGCCATAAGAGTAGAATCACAGGGTTGAAGATGTGTGGCTAAGCGGGAAAAAAATCATTAAAGCTAGCCGGAGGCATCCGCTCCCTACGTGGCTTACATGTATAGCATCTAATTAGAATAAACTATGGATTACTCACAGGGCTGGGTGAGGTAATAAAGATGAATGAATAACACGTCCACATATTTACTGTAATCAACCAGGTTTCCAGTGCAGCAAATGAAACTGGCTGCAGATGAGATGAGTTTGTTCCACAGTAGCTAAAGAGAAATACGTGCATGCTGTACCCGTTTCAGCCACCAGGGGGGCAGTGCTGAATTTGATGCATGAAACTACAACCATGGTGGCTCATGGAGTACTGCTGCCCTCCTAACAAACCACACCACCATGCATCAGTCTCTCCTCCGTGAGCTGATATTCCCATTTTCAGGTGTGCTGCTATTGGTGAGGCTCATCCTTTTAAGGTTCCATAGACTTTCAACAACAATCACCCAGAATCCTTTAAAAGAAGTAGATACAACTGTGATGATAACACTGATGAAACACATGCTTGCATCCAAACTTAATGACTTCCCTACAGAAATATGACCATAACATTTTGGTTATAGAACATGATGACAAAACGGGGGAAAAGTTGCAACAACCATACGCCACTGAGGAAACTTTTTCTTGACATAATAAATACATCATGTGTACCTTCTTTTACTAGAAAGTAGCGATGCTAAGTATCAAGAAAAAGGTATTCACATGCGTTACTATGTAATGGTATTTCATAAGGGTTGGGTCCAAATTTGCACTGCTTTCTGTATTATGGATTGTTGCCTTTCTATTTAGAGAACACCTAGCATAACTTACATAATACATATTCAATTATTTTGTCAATTTTTTAACAAAAATAGAAATGAATGATCCCTTTATTTGACACTACAGGAGTTGAAGCAAAATGGGTGTAAACGCACTTGGATAAATAGACTGTAGACGCTTCCGGGTAGATAATCACTCCAGCTACACCACCTGTCTGTATCTGTCTGATGTATACAGGCTCGACAAACCCCGTGAGCACAAGCTCTGATACGTCTGAGTACATCAGAGGGTTTATCCATAAACCGGCTGGTATTACATTCCCACTGTGTTTTTTTTCTTAGAATGGCTTTTGAGGTCTAACTCAAGTCCTCTGACACATTTACTCTACATCCTGGCTTTGTTCAAAATGCCTTCTTCAAAGTCCTCTCCCTCCGTGGCGAGGAGGAGGGGGGTGGGGCGCGAGCGGAGGAATATCGTAATTTGTCTTCTTTTGACGTCCCCTTGCAGCGCGTGATGCAGAAAACCTGAGGAGGAGAGGAGGAGAAACTAATCTCCCCCCCTCCGAAAAATCTCCTCCCTCTTTTCTGGCACAGCAGTTCATTTAATAACCATCCAGAGAGGGAGAGAAGGAGGGAGAGAAGAGAAGAGAGAGAGAGAGTTTTCTATATAGCTTTCCAATAAAGACAGAAGACGTGGGTGCAGCAGAAATGACAGAAAGGAGAAAGAAGCGACAGCTCATTAGCTGTCATGGAGGGCAGGCTAGCAGTGTGACTCACCGGCAACTGTAGCTGCACACTTATTTTTGCCTCAGTGTGTGTGTGTAACAAATGAACCACGCACACACACATTCACACAGCCTCAGGTGATTTCGGACCAAGCTGACAAACGCACGTCTTTACTTTTATGGACAACTTGTAAGTACACTCGATGACATAATGCTTTGGATAGCCTCTTGAATCCTCTGACATCATCTATATTAACAACTCTCCAGCTGAAATTGTCAACACGTTTAAATTCTTAGGCATCCACATCCACATGCTCCAAACACAGGCACGGCTTTACAGACGAAATGCGTCATGTAACACAAAATTAAACCATATCCATATAACAACATTACAGCGGATGAGAGGACATTAGCACCGGTGCGTCCTAGAGGAGCTAACAGCTAACAGACGCTAACTAGCACCGACTAGCACTGGTCACTGCTGTTGTCTGAAAAACAACACAGGCGGGACAAAATGTTGCGTTTACTGGTAAACTTGTAAACCTTGAGACCGACGTATAACCAACTGCTATCTGTTGAGTTTTCCTCCCGTTACTCTGTCCTCTGGGACTGTCTACATCTAGAAACTAAGCTGCACGGGGTGCAGGGAACTACTCTGACTGGCACATGATCAGACAGTGGGCTATGAAATGACGCTTTAAAAAAAATAATCCCTCGATCACGCAAATTTGATCGTGGGAAGTCAAAATCGTGATCGTGATTAAAATTCGATTAATTGTGCAGCCCTAGTGCATATGACAATGAACTTGACATGAAGGATTCTCAAATAAACCCATGTTGTAATCTATGCTGCTCTTGTTGCCTGAAAAAGAGTGAAATATGCAACTAGACTACAAAACCCTTCACTTTTGTGATCTAACCAATTTACGGAAGAAAAATAGAGAGAGGTAATCAGGAATTTGGTTTTCATATCCCATTCATACCATCAACTTTTTTGCACAATTAAGATTTTTTTTTTTTATCCAATTTTTTTTAATCCAATTTTGCAATGCAGCTTTTTAAATGGAATACTTTTTTGCATCGGAATAGGTTTATGGAAAAACAGCCATGTACTGTATCCACACATATACACAAAGACACATAAGTGACAAAATGACAACCACATTCAAACAGCATACACATTAACCTATGGTGTGAATACAAACACACTCAGGACAAACACCTGTAGGAGCAAGTGAGCCAACCTGCTCGATTGACACACACACACACACACACACACACACACACACACACACACACACACACACACACACACACACACACAGTAGTGATAGACCGATTTTTATCAGCCGGCCAATATATCAGGGCTGATATTTGCATTTTTACATGTATTGCATCGGCTGATATGCGGCTGCTGCATTCGCCAATAGTTTTTTCCCGGAATATTTACAGACAGGCGCCCACAGGCAGCTCTGTGTTGGTGGAGACGCTTCAGTTCACGTGCAGACCATGCACCGCCCCCCCACCACTAGCACCATGACAGTCTTAAATTACAAATCAAGCACTTTGTTTCAATGGCTACTTTTCAGGTTCATTGTTTTCTTGAATTATTTAAATGTGTTGAAAAAGGACATTTTGTGATGACCTGATTGTATCTGTCTTACAATATGTCAGCAAGCAACGCCTCATCATGGCTGTGTCGTAGATGTTGATGAAAGCCTTTTACCCTTGCACAGTTAACCATATGCAGTGCACTAGGGCTGTAACCTCCCAGTCGACTGGTCGATTTATTGGTCGATACGTTCTGGCTCGACCAAAATTCTGATTGGTCGATTTTTTTGCCGTGTTATTTCATCAGGTGGAAGCATGGACCGTTACGGTCTATGGCAGGAAAGCATTAATTGCTAATAGGGGTGTTTTCAGAACACCCCTGTTTCACAGGTAACAGGCTGTCTTCAGAACACCCCCCTTGTTTTCACTTTTTTGGATTAGCCCAACCCACCGGGGACAGATTGAAGATAGAACTAGAAAGCCTTGTTTTAGTGGTTTGCTGAATATTTATTTAATTGTGAGTGTTTAGTTTCCAGTCAGTCCTCCTCCAGTCCTAGAAATAAAAAATAGAACGGAAAAAAGTTGAATGCAAAGTTTGCAAGCAACAGTTTGCATATTGCAGCTGGACTACAAACATGGAATATCACCTAAAAACAGTAAGCTAACGTGTCTGCGTTAGGTTGCCCTGTCTGTTTTGAGTAGGCTATATGAACTTATCAGAGTTGGTGTATTTCATAGTCTAATAATTGTTTTATAACTATCGGCGCACCCACCGGCAACGACGGTAGCGTTCCCCACACACACCCAGCTCCCATGTTCAGCCGCTCCGTGCGAGGACATGCACAGAGCGCTGATGCAGCGCATCAAGCCGACAGATGAGTGTCATTTCAGTGCAAAATAATTAGGTCAGTCAATTTTTTGTCAACATATATTCTTTGGTTGATTACAGCCCTACAGTGCACCCATCCATATGACGCACATTGCACATGTAATTTGGGTGATATGAATGTAAGATGATCACAGAAGTGACACTTTCTGTGTTTTTGTTTATTATTTGTAAAGAAATGGCAGAGCAGATTCCGAAAACAAATCCAGTATGGCAGGGTTTACATTTTAATGATGTACACTGAGGGAGCAAAAGCAGATTGGCTCCAAATATTGGCTCAAGAAAATCGGCAGCCTGTATTGGTCATCGGCTAAGGCTGACGAAAAAAAAAATCATCTTTATCGGCACAAAAAATAACCCTAACCCTAACCCATATTGATCGATCACTAACACACAGTGTACTATCTTTGTGAAGCGCCATCATAATGCATTCCCTAGCCCCTTACCCTAACCTTAACCATCACAACTAAATGCCTAACCTTAACCCTTACCCTCCCCTAACCATAACCTAATTCTAATCCTAATCCTTAAACCAAGTCTTAACCCTTAAACAGCCCTTTAAAGTTGTGGGGTCTGGCATTTTGGCCCCACAAAGGTGTAGGGACCCCACAAGTGCACTATATTCCCTGTTTTTGGACCCCACAAATATAGTTAAAGAGCGCACACACACACACACACACACACACACACACACACACACACAAAAAATATACAGTTAGCAATAAAACACACACAGCACTTATTTTACATTGTGCAGATATAAATGCAGGTGCATTGGGGCTTGCATGGAACACACACTTGCATGTTAAACTCAAGAACACATAATGTATGCATGGAGCTTACACGCTGCACCGCACTCACACAAAACACACATTAACACTCATTAACATACGGTTTTGCACGCATACATACTGTCTCTGTCTGCACGCTTCATTGCTGTTTAACCTTTTGGAGCTGATAACATTTAAATATGTTCTACACAGTCCTTGTCCTCTGCGTTCATCCACAGTTGGTCTTTGTTGGCCACCGTACTAGCCATGAAATACCAAAATGTAGTTTGAACTGTTAACTTAAAGGTAAGTTAGTAAATGGACTTTAACGCCCAAACTATACACACAGAACTGATTACTTTCATAAAACTGTACTGAAGGGTTTCATAG
Source organism: Etheostoma perlongum (assembly GCA_026937815.1). Taxonomy (NCBI): domain Eukaryota; kingdom Metazoa; phylum Chordata; class Actinopteri; order Perciformes; family Percidae; genus Etheostoma; species Etheostoma perlongum. Next base: position 29,394,398 of record CM049380.1, read on the forward strand.
TTGTTATGAAACATGTATATGAATTATTTAGATTACGCTGTGAATGTTCTTGTGAGATACACAACAGCCCTTAGCATGTGAACTTAAAAGTAAAATTCACTGAATATACACGCATATACTCCCCCTCTCTCAAACACACACACACACACACACACACACACACACACACGCTGAGTAGGCCTGATGAGGTGCGCCGGCTCGAATAAATCCCCCGCCTTCTTCAACTGAACTCCAATTTCATTAAAAACAAGCGACAACAGCAATAAAGCTGGATGAAGCAAATGGCTCGGCCTCAGCACTTCTGCTAACTGCAGCCACTGCAGCCTCTTACTGAAGAAATGCCTTCCTTCCTTGAGCTCTCAAATTTCTGTGTCACACTCACAACATAAGCTGTAGAAACAATTTGTACAAGTCCGTGCTGTTAAACTACGTTGTGCGGGCCCCTCACTGGCTGCAATGTGTCCTTTCTTTGAAGCTTCTGAAAGTTCTAAGGTTTCGTCAGCTTGTTGAAAGACATTTGAACTTTTTGTTTCGACAGGGAGGGCTTAATGAGGCATTTCATAACTCCATTCACATTTTCTTTCTGACAGATATTAAGATTCAGAGGTTTGAATCAACATGTCATCTTCCTGCTGTTCTTTGTGTAAATGCCATCTAAAAACAGCCCTTTATTGCACTACATTTACAGAACGTTTTACCCTGAAGACATTTTGTTTGATCCCTATTAGGGGTCTAACAATTTGGATTTTTTTAGTGCCGATGCCGATTTTCTTTCCATCAGCTTTACCCAATGACTGATTCGGGCTGCCGATTTTCTTGAGCCGGTATTTGGTGCCGATACTGCTTTTGCTCCTTCAATAAAAATGTAAACCCTGCCACACTGGATTTGTTTTCAGATATCACCCAAATTACCTGTGCAATGTGCATTATATGGATGGGTGCACTGCATATGGTTAACTGTGCAAGGGTAAAAGGCTTTCATCAACATCTACAACAGACAAAATGTCCTTTGTCAACACATTTAAAGAATTTAAGAAAACAATGAACTTGAAAAGTAGCCATTGAAATAAAGTATTTGATTTGTAATTTAAGACTGCCATGGTGCTAGTGGTGGGGGGCAGTGCATGGTCTGCACCTGAACTGAAGTGTCTCCACCAACACAGAGCTGCCTGTGGGCGCCTGTCTGTAAATATTGCGGGGAAGAAACTATACACATTACACGCCGATACACGTAAAAAAATGCAAATATCGGCCCAATATATCAGCCAGCCGATAAAATCAGTCTATCTCTAATCCCTATAATTCTTCATGAATACAGGGGATTTCTTTATGTTAAATAACCACACAATGTTCTATTTCAACAAAGGGTTGATGTACTATTTGAGTTGTTTTGCACAACCATCGAGATAATTTTAACGCATATTTTTCCTCCATGTTAGAAGAGGGCAGTAGTTGCTGTGTGCAAGACAATAGTTTATATGATTACAAAGGAGATACATATAACTATACTGATATGCTTTAATAAAGGAAAGTGTAGAGTGATTGATTTTTTCAATGGCAAAACACTGCTATAACACACAGTAGTTGAACATAACTCCAATAGAACTACATCCTGTCTCTGTTCTGCAGGTATTACACAAGTGCCCCTCGTTTAGAAGAAGTCTCCCAGCTGATAGTGCCTCTGACTGACCAAAGCTGGAGAAAGAGTTATCTAGCTGTGTGATCTTACCGAGCTACTGAGCATGTGCGGCTCCCAACAAAGATAGTATGGAAGTGAGATGTCTCACTTTGTAGCTAAAACAAGTGAGATGTCTCACTCTGTAACTAAAACAGAGACCAAAACACATAGGATAAAAAGAGGAGTTGCAGCAATGTGCAGTACAACACAAATATGGTGTTTTTTGAAGATGAAACCATATAAACCTATTCTGGTACAACCTCAAAATACAATTATGAACCTGAAAACGAGCTGAATATGGGCACTTTAAGCTTTCTGTTCCAATTGGAGCCACTCTTACTACAAATGTATCCACTCATGACACTGGAAGGCGTTTTGGATTAAAGTGCGCACTAAACAGCAGGTTGCGCCACATCCACCAAAAGCCATATGCTAGGATGATATAGCAGGTGCATAAAGGCTGCAGGGAGCACTGCTGATGCCAATGTAATGGTGGATCTCAAATCCAGCAATGTCCAGTTGATGCTGGAAATCATCATGTCTAGTAAACAGACCCAATAAGAAGTGATGCCTATGGTCTATGTGATGCCTTTTTCTTAGAGGCAAGAACAGAGACGGCTTACAGTTTGAAATAAAAAAAATTACGACCAACGTGTTTCTTTTTTCCCTCTATTTCAACTGCAAAACAATGCTGTTCTGTGGTTTACACATTTATTAGGACAAATAAGGAAGTAACAGCCCTATCACAACAATCTGTGCATCCTGAGAGAGGGATTTCTAGAGAATTTCTTCTTATCCGAAGTGAGGGTCCTGTATGCTGTACAGATTGTAAAGCAAATGTGTAATATTGGGATATATGTATAAAATCTACTTGACCAACAAGTAGGACTCAGCCAACATGCTTGCAAACAAACAAGTCATTTCCATTCTAACTGAAACAGGAAGGCAAAAAGAGGGAAAGATGCATTATACTTGAAGTGAATTACCTTCCCCGTTCATCCTAAATGGACCAAGGCAACATTCAAGACTGTATTATTCAGAAGAAAAAGACATTAACCGAAAGCAGTGTGTCATTCTGATTGTGCATCAAAAAGTTTAAAGCCAGGACATTATGCCTTGGCACGCAAAGCTTTGGGCTTCAGAAACCGGGGGTCGCTTCAGATCCCGTGCCAAAAGTCAGTGTTTGGTTCCTTTTATGAAGACAATCTTTCCATAACCAAATAGTTTTTGTTTAGCAGTAACTTCCCAGACCTTATCCTGATCTGAAAAAAAAAAAAAACGTTACATGGAATCGCCTTACAAACATGTTCTGTCATTCAGGCACGTGATTTGTGATTTGTTGTACAATTGAATACATCTGCGACATCCTCTGTATCTCACTTTAGAGTTGTACATATATAACATGTCATTTGAATGCACCACAACAGAAAGATCCAGCATTTCTGTTTGGTTTCCAGTCGAGTCCTTGGCTTACTCTTCTTGACTCCCCACCATCATCTACTGAGACTCAGGGCTAGATGTACTAATGCTTTTGCGTCCACTTACGTCCACTACAAACCGGCCACACTGAGGTAAAAGTGCAGACTGCCTGTCACGGGAACTGAAAACGGCAAAGAGCGCTTTTCCATGTCATGCATATGCATTGATAGGAGGGTCAAGGGGAAAGTGGGAGTTTTCCATAAAGAGATGAGAGGGGAAAGTGCGCTTAATCAGTCATTCCGTTACAGCACGCCTCTATTTTGCAGAGAAAATTGTCCCCCTCTTAAAAGCAGGTTTAAAATAGCCGCAAGCGGGTTTCCTCGCATATGCCTCCTGGTGAAATAGCAGCAGTAATCCAAGCAAGGCGAAGACATAGGCCAAGGAAAGAGCTGAAAGGATTTTTGCCATAAAGATCACACTTTTTCAGTTGAGTGAACACGAAATCATTAAGAGTTACAGATTAAGAAGCCAGGCAATATTACAGTTACTGGGAGAAATCAAAGATGACATTCCATTCCAGCAGTTGTTAAACTCCTCGCTACCTTACAAACATTGGCAGCATCAGCAGTGGGAATATCTGCACTCAGCCGTGTCACAGCACAAGTACTTAATGCTTTGCTACAGCGCAATTTAGGGTATAGTGGGTGGAGAAAGGCGCTGATTTCCTGATAAACCGCAGGTTTGGTAAATACGACGTAAGCAGAGGTTGGAGATGGTGCTGATGACGCTACATGAGCGCCTCAGAGGTCTCTGAAGCATCTATCTGAGACTCTGTGCAGTCATGCCTAAGCCTTTGGTGGTGGCTTGATCCCCATCTGCCAACAATGACTCAGCCAACAATAGCCTTCCTCACTTCCTCACGAACAGAAGTAGTTGGAAACACTGCAGCGCTGAGAACTGTCACAGCTCACTTCATGCTGAGGCGTCTAAGCTGTGCGTGTGTGTGAGGAGCAGATTTAAGTTTTGATGAGCTCAGGAAGTCAAACTGCCAGATGTTGTTGGTGGATGGGGGAAGTTAATCTTTTAGACAAGTGTATTTTGGCCTCTCAGAGTACCTTGAACGTTTGAATAAGAATAAAGATTTCTGTGCACATTATTTAACAAATATAAGTGTCTCAATTGTAGTAATCTTTGCAAATGTCATAGCACTTTGTATCTTTCATAAAAACACAATCAGATATCATAGAACCACTTCAGATAGATTATACTGCTGTTGTCATTTTGTTCAATGCCAATTTCAAACATTTTATGCTCCAAAGAATTAGGTTTTGTTGAGGAACGGCATAGAAAAAATCATAAACCTTTGGTATTTGAAGAAACCATAAAACACATGGTGGTCAATGGGAAACCACTGCTGTTTTCTGCATGTGTTATCTATCTGCGATGCCTAAAAGCTCACAATTTGGAGATACAGTTTTCACAGCACAGCAAAATGCCTTCTACGGTGTTTCCACAATTGCAATTTCAAACCCAGAAGTATTTACCCAAGAAAATCATATCTGAGTCGGAATGATGAATTCTGAAATTGTATCAAACTGTGCTGTGACTGCGGTCCGTCAGAATGCAGTCCATACTCCTACAACAAAGATCATTGGTATGTTCATGTTGTCACACCACAATTAGTAGCATTGCTGTTTTGAAAAAACCTGGAGAGATAAATCCCCAAAAAAGATACTGTTGCGGACACATGGTTGTTTATTGTCCTATTGACTGGTTGTTGAACACACACACAGTGGGTCTATTGGGATATGAGGTTCAGGAAAAGCCCACACACACACCTCATGCTTTTACAAGAAAGAGTATAGGTGGTACAGCCGGTATGCTCCACTATCAGGCCTTAGGAGGGTTGTAAAACGGGAGGATGGTCTTGGCCCTGCTCTATGCTTTATTTAACTCTCGCCTCTCCTGATGCCCAATTTGCACTCACTTCACTGTAAGTGAAACCTCAGCACAGCAGCGGCGAGGCCAAATTTCTTCACAGCCACAAACAAAGGGAGAAGAACAGTCGCTGGCTACAAATTATATGACTAATGCTCTGAATTACGCAGGATCACCTCTTTTTGCAATTGAGCTGCCTTCAGCAAAAAATACTACAATGGCTGCGAGACACTAAATATTTATAGGGTGTCGTCTGTGAGGCTGTATGGTCCGGGGAAGGCGGTTTTACTTTTTATTGAACTAATATATATTCCCCACACATGCTCATGGAAGTTGATGAACACGGCTCATTTTACAAGCAGGACTGAGGGCAAGAGAGTTTGAAAGAGAGAGAAAGAAACGGGAGAGGAAAAGTAAAGGGTCGATTTTCTTTCCCTATTGCTGTTTTTCTTCCATTATGACCAGACACAACAGCTGAGGAGGTGATCATTTTGGTCTTATCCTCCATGCATAAACATCAGACCTGAAATGCCAGCGAGATAAATAATAAAAGGGTTTCCCTGGGAACTTTAAAGAGTCATAAATCTCCTGCCTCGATAGGGAAACAGTGAAATAATGTATTTTATCAAACGCTGAGGGCTTTATACTCCTGGAAGTTACTCAGCTCAACTTCTAAAGAAAAAGTTAGCTAAAAGCTCATAAAAGAGATCCTGTTCAAGAAGAAATAGGCCTTCAAGAGGTAGACTGGGTAAGCCCGGCCCACTCTGCCGGCGATTTGATTTTGCCCTACAGCTCGGTCTGGAACCCTGCACATTTAATTCTCCTGCTTCAGTTCACAATTTTGCAAGAACCAATCACAAACTGGCTTATCTATTGGCGGGTTTAACATGACGATAGAGCAGCGACCAAGCATCTTCTGGTTTACATTCACCATGGCGGCCACCGAAGTACAGCAACCCGTTGATGCCGCTGTTGCCGCTCTGTCACCCAGATTGTTGGTATGATTGGTTGAAGGACTACCCAGAGTCATTTAAACTATGGTCGTTGGTCACGCCTCCCGTGCAGAGATAATACAGAGCAGACTCCCCACACCAACGCTCAATCTCAAATCTTAAAAGATTGAGCTTGGTCTGGTGATAGCCAGACTACTTCAGAGACTCTTTGGCCACAAATGCAGTGTTTGCAGATATATTCTGGCATCTTTTATGTAAATGGGACTTTATTTTATTTACTACTTTCACTGGAACATCAACAATCTGGTTCTGTAATGGTTAAAGGTTTAAGAACACGCAAGTACTGGATGAACATTTCATTCTAAAAACCACAGGCGTTGATGTTCTGCTCTAACAGAGGTTCCCTCTTCTGCTTTCAGCCTTTCCACCATGTTGAAACCTGGCTGCAGGGATTTGCTCCCATTCAGCAACAACAGCGTTAGGGAGGTCCAACACAGATGCTGGGTGATGAGTTCTGGCTCCCAGTTCATCCCAAAGTATGTGGATGGGGTTGAGGTCAGGTATCTGGGCAGGACAAATTTGAATTTAGGGCCATTTCCGAATAGCATATTCATTCATTTGGCTGCTGCGTGTTGATAAAAAATACTTTATTTTTTCCTCAAATTCACCCTTGTGTTGTCTTCTTTTAGTTTTTCTGGGTCAAAATTCTAATTTTTTTCAATATTTTGTTGTCTTTTTATGATTTCTTTCTGGCATTTAGGCCTTTAGTGACTAGACAGCTTACAAATGAAAGAGGAGAGCGAGTAGGATGACATGCAGGAAAGTGCCGCGGGTTGGAATCGAACATGCAACTTCTGCGTTAAGGATTGAGCCTCTTTATACAGGTGCCCACTCTACCACTAGAAACCCATTGTTTGTCACTTTTTCCGATGCCTTTGTTGATTTTTTCAGCACCTTTTTACGTTTTGGAAACTTTTCCCGACATTTGTCACTTGTTTCCTCGTCCTTTTTTTCAATTAATTTCTCTTTAAGTGCTATTAAATTGAATAAAACAACCACATTCAATGAAAGTAGGGAGCTGATCATTTATTTTACTTGTGAAGAGCGTTGTAGAGAAACATCCATGTTATTTTGTTTTAAAATTTCTGATACACAAAATGGGTCAAATTTGACTTGAGGACAAGGGGAGGGTTAACAAAACTTTCAAGGGTGTTCCCTGACTTTCTGTACATGCCTACAAGCAGGAATACAGGCAGAAAAAAAAGAGGGAGAGTAACTTTGAGCCTGCTTCTGCTACTGCTGTTTTATTCAATGTCTTTCCAATATTAGATCCAGACACGACAACGGAGGAGGAGATAAACATGAAGGTTGTGAAATGCCGGAGGGAAAGTAAATGCTCGAAAGCTGAGAAACATTAAAGTGCTGTCCGTCTCCTGACTATGAAACGCAATTGAAACAAGACTTGTTTTTACTCCTCTTTTCTTCCATGTGTCTACTTTCTCTAAAGCAATATCCAACACCTGAAGAAAAAAAAATCTAGTTTGTTTCTGCCTTTATTCCCATGCAGATGCCGTAGCCCTTTTACTGTGCCGCATCCCTCTTCCCTTACACAGACATCTCTCATTACTCTCCCACATATAAAAGAGTATACCTGGCTCCTCCTGTAGAATAATAAACCCTTTTGGCTTTACGCGAGGTGGTAAACAGTGCGGTTGATCAGTGGCGGGGGGAAAAACACTTCCTGTCACATATTAATTGGAGTGGTGAGATGAGGAATAGCGGTTTCTCCTGCCGACATATTCAACTATCCATCAACGCCTCTTCATGGAGTGAACTTTAGGGGAAAACTTCATTTTCCTCCCCAGCGAGGTAGCAGAAATGCCATTATGATATGTTTTACTCCTCCTCCTCTTGCCTTCGCCTTCTTCATAAATCTATTCCTTCCTCCTTTGCTTTTTTCCCCTTTCACTTCCTGTCTCATTGCCCCTTTGCTCTTGCTTCGTCTCTCATTCGTAGTCTCTCTTTTAGCCACAGGGTGTTCAAGTTTCATTATCACGTGAAATGTATTCAAAGTGGGAGGCAGGAGAGGAAGGCAAGATGGATGGATGCATGGCAGCCTGGTCAAAAATCACCTGAGGCTGTGTAAATATGTGTGTGTGTGTGTGTATATATTTACTCAAAATTATGCCTGCAAGCATTTTCAGTTTTTCCATGTGACGTTATTTGTACCCTGTATGTTTGCAGTGAGAATAATTGTGTGTGCCTGTGTGTGTGTGTGTGTGTGTGTGTGTGTGTGTGTGTGTTTGCATGTATACATTTCCTCTCTTTCATACCCCCTCTGTTTATACATATCATCTCATCTAGGAATTCATCCTGGGCCAAAGCGCCCTGAAAGTCCACCTATCTATCTATTCCATCATACTTAGTGACAGTGTGAGTGCCTGAAATTGAGGCTTCACTGCTTTTTGCATTGAAGGTCTTAAGGAGCATGTTAGGTCTCGTTAAAAATATCCTAAAAATAATATACATAACAGGTCACTTTCCTGAAGAAAACATATTGCCACATGATAGTGAACCATGCCTGCAGTGAATTAGTAAGCAGAGTTCCTGGACCTACCAGACCAGGTTTTGACTGGCAGGCTGACATGGAGGCTGGCAGCTGCTTGACTGCAAACGGACAGAAATCAATAGCAGGTCTACGGCTGCAACACGACGACGGAGACGAGGGGACTGGAGCTTTATTCCACTGGATTACTGAAAGGTAGTGATGCTGCAAATACTACTGGAATGTGTGTGTGTGTATATGTGTGTTTGTGTGTGAGAGATAAGAAGAAAAGTAATGTGAGCAGTGCGGTGTTAGTATTGGCACTGGGTTAGTGTGTTTTTGTGTGTGTGAACATAAGCGTATGTGTTTGCTTGATCCTTCCTTTTCTGTTTGTATGCCTGACCGTGTGTTTGTGCAGATGGACTGTTTGTTGTTTCTGTGCATGTGTGATTGTGCGCCCACATTAGTGTGTGCGTGTGTGATGCTCATCTGCTCAATAAATCAGTGTGATGTGATGCTCCGCTGTTAGCTCAATGCTTTTAATCATCTTGGGAGGAAGGTATGTAAGATTAGTGGAGTAACACACACACAAACAGACACACACCCCTCACCTTATCCCTCAAACGCTCGCGTGCACTCAGCCTCACTGATAAAACAGGTTCATTTGATATTATCCCTTTTAACCCTTTTTATGTTTTACATCACGTAAAACATAAAGTACATCAAGGAAACAAAAGGTTTTATAATTTGAATACAGTCATTGTAGTGCTCAGAATGCCATTCAGAAATCTTTTTCAATTCATTTAGAATGTGTGTTGTCACGACTATGAAATGAGAGGGTATAATAAACGGACGGGTGGATTTTCAATTTGAACTTTCTTCAGTTTCATTCGACAGCTGACAGACAACTGGCACAGTTCCTGCGCCTTTATATTAAAGATAATTCTCACTTTAGACAAAAAGGTTTAATCAACTCTCCCTGCAATACAGCACACTTAATTAGAGAATCTGCTCTGCTCTTTTACTCTAAAAATGACAAAAAGGCCGAGATGACGATGAATCCACACACTGATTTATGTTTTCTTCAACAAATAACTTCATGCAGTATTTACACTCTGCAAATTAGTTTTCATCACTTTAAATAAAATCCGTCCATTCATACATTATTCAAAGCCATCTTTTCAGTATTTTTTGATCTTAATGTTTTTCATGACACTAAGGGCCCTATCCTGCACCCGGCGCAGGATAGGGCAATGCAAAAATCTTAAGCCATATACTGTATCTGTATTTCACTGTAATATGACATCCAAGTCATCTGCCTTTGATAGAGTAGAGTTATTATTTAAAAAATATACAAACCTGCTAGAGCCTTTGAGACTGTCCTTCTGGACACTGTATTTGTGATTTGTTTAAAAAAAAAAAAAAAAGCTTTTGTGTGAAACAGAATTATGGGGCTTTGGGGGTGCACACCCACAAAAGACACCTGATCTCAACAAACTGATTAAAAAACTTTTCTAAAGCGGCAAGAAATACATCAAATCAATTAAAATCCTATCTGCACACTCAGCTCAGCAGCCTCTCTCTCTCTCAGCATTTCTGCTGTGCATTAAATCTGAGTATCCCTTCTATCAGTGAAGACTTTACTGCCCTTCCCGATCACACAGCAATGTGTAGCAGGTTTCTCCTTCACAGAAATGTGCGATTTCCACATCAGAGACCGAGGCTTGCATCGCGTCTCCTGCCAACCGTCAACACCGGTTTCTTTTAAGCAAGAAAACAATATTTTTCCACCCTTAAACATGTCGTTTAACCCCACAGGAACTATATATCAGACAACAATCCCAACAGGCATTCACAAATGATTTGTTTTGTCGTGTAGGTCTGAGGATTTGTTGGAATTTCTTTAGTTGAGGGAAACCCTGCAACCACACCCAAGTGTTTTCTTTTCTACAGCGATAAGCCTGCACGATTAATCGTTATAAAACTACAATCTCGATTCACCCTATTCACGATAAATTTTTTAAATAACTTTGATTTAAAAACAAAAAACAAAAACAAAAAACTGACTTCTATTCTCATTTAATTTAACGAGCCGACTGCATCACAAATCTTACTACTTTCTTCTGTGAGTTTTAAACTAACTGTTTAAAACAGGTTTTAAAGCGCTGCAGTGCTCTCCCTTCTCCTCATTGAAGCCTCTTTGTTTACAGGCTTGTGGCGATGGGCAATGTGCTATAGGTGCCCAAAAAAAATCTGTCTGGTATCTATGTCTGGTACTGCCAATGTGTTTTGTTTTGTCGTCGTCAAAAAAAAAAAATCGTGGCAGAGAATCGTGATATCAATTCTAAGCAAAGTGATTCATATTTTTCCCAGAATCTTGCAGGCCTACCGTGCAGTCACATTACACTCTTTAAAATAGGCCATTTGGATGGGCGTTAAACTGTGTGTGTGTGTGTGTGTGTGTGTGTGTGTGTGTGGTGGGGGGGGGGGGGGGGTATTCTCCTTTACATTCAGCAAAACCACACTATTTGCTCCAGCCTGCAGTAATAATTTTGCAGTGTTAGCGTTCTGCACCTCTGTGCAATCACAATATAATGGTGTTCTCCACGAGACAGGCCACTTGGATAAGCATAAATCTACGTGGCAGCAGATCTTCTCTTTTTTTTTTTTTGCTCTCAATGCGAAAAAAAAAGAAGTAAAATAACCACAATATGCTCCAACCTGCAGTCGTCCCATCTCGAAAGAGCACTATGCAATCACATTACAAAGCCGTCCTCCATGAAACCGGGCACTTTGATACGCATAAATCTACAGAGACAGGCTGAATCCTCGGGCCTCTTGCACGGCACCGAGGGGGGAAGGAGAGCCCGGTATCTGTTCGCGGACACAGATCCCGCTGGCCTAACATTAATCTGCACATAAAGCGCTGGTGCGAAGGAGGTGACTTGTGGGTAATATGTGCTGTACGTCCCACAACAGAAGGGGCAGAGCAGAGCCTCTAATCAGGAAGAGCGGCTGCTGCCCACGGCGGCCGCGGCGAGGCTTCAGGCCCTGACCTGCTGACTGGATTCTGCTGAACACGCTGGAAGAGAAATCTCCTCTCCCCCCTCCTCCCTCCCTGCCCCCCCTCTCTCTCTGTGTGTCCTCATTCCTATCTTTTTTTCTCCTCTCGTCTTCCTCCCTCGTATCCTCCTCGATGACGGCTTTCTCTCTCTGTCGAGTATGTGCTCTGCTTTAATTTATTTTTTCTTATTCCTCGTTTCCGGTCTTCTTCTGCTCTTTTTTTCCCCCTTTCCTTATTGTATTAATTTTTCCTTTGCTCTCGCTTGTTTTCTCTCCTTCTCCATTTTCATTCCTTTGGCATCCTACCTTCTCATCTTACTCTCCTTTCTTTAACATTTATGTCTATTGTTTTCATTTGCTTTCCCCTACCTTTCCCTTGATGTCCTCCCCTGCCCATTCTTGTCCTTTAAATTTTTTTTTGTCCTTTCCCTTCATGATTTAATTTTCTCTCATTGCTCTTTTATTACCCTTTGCTCTGCTAGATTGTCCTTTCCTTGCATTTGCCTGTCCTTTTCCTTAGCTTTCGCAGTGTCCCATCACTCCCATCATTCTCCTCTTGCGTATGACATATTTCCTCTCTTCCCTCTACATTCACCTAATCTTTTTCCCTTCATGTCTCCTCTGCTGTCCTCCCCTCTTCTAAAATTGACATTTCCACCAAGGTTTTCGAAAGCCGACTGGCTCTGCAGATTAAAGAGATGAGCCGGCGCGCCAGTAAAATATGTAAAATTAGTCGTACCATAAAGAGCAAGGTGTTCAAGTCGATAACCATCATCGCAAGTAAAAGCTTCGAAGATCTCAAGTCAAAGCACTAAAGGGATATAAAATACTCCTTTATTGCTTGCCGTGCAAAGTAAGAACCATGATCCGAACAAATGAATCAGCTTTAATCTCCAGCATGCCAAATCCTTTCTGATAACTTGTTAGTCAATAGAGCACTACAGGTGATTTAGCACCAGATCGACGTCGGCCATATTGGAGGGCAAATTCTTTTTGATTTTTACTTTTTAATCATTTTATCAGTGTTGGTTACCTCCGCCAAGGACATTTTCGGTTCGGTTAGTCTGCAGGATTACAGAAAAACTACTGGCCGGATTTTCATGAAACTTGATGGAAGCGTGTAGCATGAACCGAGAAAGACGCCATTCGATTTTGGAGCAGATCTGAATCACGGGGTGGGTAGCCAAATAGTTTTTACTTCTACTTTGTAGTTTATGTTTTGGTTTAGACAATGATACTAACGGTTCTTTTTTATCACCCAGTTTATGGTTCGCTTACTCACTAAAGTATGTTAGCATGCAAACTAGCGCTAGCGTGATAATATTGGTATCAGTTTTTTCCCATATTTGCTAAACTAGCCTCCTGGATAGTTAGCTAGCTAACCGTCTTCTTGTGATAAGCTGAGCTGATTCGAATTATGCTTCAAATCTGGGGGTTTTGAAGAAAGTAAGAAATTGTGCAAACTTTTCATTTAAAAATAGAATTTGCCTTTTACCTGTTAACCTGTAACTGTACAGCTAAAATCTCACAGAATCTTACTGTTTTAATGTTATACCGGATCATATTGTAAATGGCAATGCATTCTGGTAGAAAATAACATTACAGCACTATTTGAGAATGTCACAGATTACAGGTACTAGTACCAATGCATCTTGGGGAAATAAAGGAAAAGGGCGGGAATTACACTGCAGGCAGTATTTTACTGTCAATTCAAATAACAGTAAGAAACTGCTTGTCTATTTACATTAAAATACCTTAAAATTAAAAATCGTATGCTTACTGTAGGCCTATATAAACAGTAGTTTACTGGTGAAGTAAACTGGTGAAGCCTGACATCATGCGGTTTCAGGCCCTTTACGCTTCACCATCTACTCTGAAAGGGCACCGTTGCTGCATCGGGGGTCTATAGGGCTCCCCAAGAGACTTGTAATTGGTTCAAAGAAGCACAAACAAGCCAGAGCATTTACCCCAGACGGTGAAGCCAGACCAGACTACAGGAGCAGGCCTGGCTATGCGAGACTAATACTGTATGACATACGTTTTGTCAAGGAAATGGAGGGCGTCAATGACAGAATGTGTAGAAATGACTCCTGACTCCAGTTTCTGGCTAATCCAACATTTCAACCACAAAAAAGTACTTCATTGTAGTAGGTGTGTATGTTGACTAGTTTCAAAGTCTCACCATAGGTTGATATTCCCTTCCTCTCTAACACATCTCTTAGCTTCCTAAGCTGTAATTCTCTTCTGCTATTTGAACATTAAAATGAGAAACTATTTCTTATTAGCTCTGCATTTCATTTTCCATCTGCCGAGCCAGCGGTTAAGTTATGCATCGCAGCAGCCTGGAGACAGACGGTCTGCTGCCTGCTAATATAAAACATTGTCTCTTATGAAGCTGACTACTGGCCAGTAGAATAAGCTCAGAAGGTAATTGGGGTCTTTAGTGTGCAAACCAGTGGAGTTTCTCACAATAGCATTAGTCACCCAGAGTAATCAGACACAAAAAGATCATATCTGCAGGACTGCGCTGCTGAAGTAGAATTTTTGTTTTAATCTTCTTAAGACGGGGCGGCCGAGTCCACTTTTTGAGCACTGGGACCTCTAGTGTTTCCTCCCCATTGTTGCTATAATTACTAAGGAAAATTCCATTGCCAGGAAAACATTGAAATTTGCTTCCATAAACTTTATCTGGCAGCCTTGCCCGAAAAAAGATTTCCCAGTGCATCACCTCTGCTGTTTGCTCCACCACCAGCAGTAATTGTCTGGAAAATCCTGCAGCACTAAGGGCAGTATGTAGATGAGTGTGTACAGTGTGAGTGCCTGGAGTGTGTAGTGTGTACGGGGGGGTTCTACCATGGCTTCCTGTCTGTGCATGTAAATTAGGGCCACATAAACGTTAGTTACGACTGACAGGAGCCACTGTGTAAAGGGGCATGCTGTGCTATGAGCTTTAGCATGTTAAGCCTCGAGACAAATGGGCTGAAAGAGATTCCTCAGCACGGATCAACACAGAACAAATCGAGGGCAGTATTATGGAGCTATATCTGTACTGTACTATAATACTGTACTACTACTATTAATACTCTTTAATTAGATTATTCTGTAGGGATGTATGTGAATCGGTAAAAAATGGATATAATTTTATTTTTGATTTCACATCTTTGACTTCAGATGTCACTACGTGTTCTTAGTTTATTTGAAGAGATTTTTTTTCTGTTTGTTAAGTTATTTTGATGTGGGGTTTAATAATCTATTTTTTTGTTGTTTTGCACAGTTTATTTGAATAAAGGAATATTTTTCAGTCATTTGTCTGCAGTTCATTCTGTTAAAATAAATTGTGACAAAATCGTATCATGAACTAGCCTGAAAATCCAGACTCAAATCTGAAAGTATTAAGGGTCTGAGTGGGCACTGAGTAATGAAAGTCGCCCATCTCGAGGGGCGGCACCAAGCGTGCATTTGAAAATCTCACTGCACGCAATTGGATAACACTACGACCAATCACAGGAACACACAGGGTGACGTATCCAGAGCCCCATATGCTTAGCTACCTGGTAGATTGACCTGTCATCATCTGTTAAGCTCACCTCTGGCCCGCCTATATCAGATACACAAATGGGATTGGTGCAGCTCGCCTCTGGCCCACCTATATCAGATACACCAATGGGATTGGTGCAGCTCGCCTCTGGCCCGCCTATATCAGATACACCAATGGGATTGGTGCAGCTCGCCTCTGGCCCGCCTATATCAGATACACCAATGGGATTGGTGCAGCTCGCCTCTGGCCCGCCTATATCAGATACACCAATGGGATTGGTGCAGCTCGCCTCTGGCCCGCCTATATCAGATACACCAATGGGATTGGTGCAGCTCGCCTCTGGCCCGCCTATATCAGATACACCAATGGGATTGGTGCAGCTCGCCTCTGGCCCGCCTATATCAGATACACCAATGTGATTGGTGCAGCTCGGCTACAAGGGTATAGTTAATGAGCAGCATTACTTGATGCAAGAGTAACTCGCTGAGCAAATTCAAATTGTGCTCTCACGAGAACTCTTGATTTCCAGCAAAATCGTGACATAAAATCATATTATATCATATGGTGAGTGTATCATTACATCCCTAGATACAATATAACAACACTACAGACATTTTACTACACACAAAAGTAAAAATTAACAATCTACTTTAGCATTTCACTTATTCCTGCTAAAATGAAATTGAAACATTTTTTTAAACAGTTTGTGACCAACATACAACACACAGTCTCAGGCAGATGTACTGTGTCGTTTTTGTCACCCAATACAGTGCACCATTATTTAGCACCCAGTAGGGATTTTGTTCAGGGAGTTATCGCATGCTATAGCTACTACAGTGTGCAGGAGTTGCCAAGTGTCATATATACAGAGAGTACAGTCAAGTGCAAAAAGGCTTGTTGCAAAGATAAGGAATAAAAAAATCTGACCAGCAGAATGATGTTGAGATTACACACAAGCCAAATATAAAAAAAGAGCTGTGTGTTCACATTTGCCTCCATGAGGGAGACAGATAAAAAAACTCAGAAAAGGCCTTGTTTTGCCAGAGAGAACTGATAGTTTTAAGGAAACAGGCCTGGGATATACTAAATATTTGCTGTTTTGGAGGAATGAACTGTTGCCATGCGTTCCAACAGGAGATTGTCACTAATGAAATAATAATGTGTGGCATTAAGGGAGAAAACAAAATGTTGGTGTCAACATAATACATTATTAAGTAAAGCTTGAATTATTGCTGATGCTTGACAAATACTTTTTGGCTTAATTGCTCCTGTCACCAGATGTTCTACAATGATTTCTAGACAATACAATGTGGACCATTTTGATGAAACATAACCTACAACAATACATAGAAATGTCTATATACTTAAACCAAGAAGGCATTCTTAGTTTTCTTAACATTTGGAAAATGTCTCATCATCGCATGACTGGTTAAACAAACACAAAATTTTGGTTAGGGAAGAGAAGAAGAAGAAGAAGAAAAAAGGAAGAAAAAAAGGGGGAAAAGAAAAGAAAAGTACCTTTCTTGTGAGTAGCTTCATTTTTGGAGCCTTTGGGGTCTAATAAAAAAAAGATCAGAATTAAACACAGCATATTCTAACAACAAGTTACCAACTATACGTTGTTTGTCCTCATTAAGGAAAACAACCGCTTTGTCTATCAAGGAGCGAACAAGACAGCAAGACTCGATTATCTAAGGTGTCGCACTGCTGCCAACACTCAGCGGGGGCGAGCATATGGCAGTGGGGGAGACTTAGGAGGGTCAGGGAGGAGGGGGAAGGGGGGGCATCATACTGTAAAGGCAATAGCAGGAAGGAGGGATGCACAAGTCTGTAGAGGAACAATCTACTGCCATACTGCAGCGGGCAGGAGAGGCGATGCACTGTGATGAAGAGCAGGAGGACAAGGGTTGCAATGCAGTTCTGTCAAGAGGAGCTGAAGAAAGGCTAGCAAAATGCACTACAGGAGATGCAAGAGGCCAGAGAGAAAGAGGAGGAAGAGGAGAAAGGGCGGGGGAGAATACAAAGACTACATGTCAAACTGGCTTCGTATGGATCTTTTTGCCTTCTTTGGCTTTCAAAGAAATTTCACCTTTTTTTACTTGTCTTTTGGGCAAGTTGGTGGTGAGTTACATATTCCAGAATGACTGGACTGACTCCCAAAGGAAGTGAAATTGCTTCAGTTACAAAGTTCTAGGTATGGATTCTTTATTCCCCTTGCAATAATTAGACTGCAGCTACAGAAATGAAGCTGTAACCCCATAGGAATGGAGAAACAATCTCCCAATCGGAAATGGAATTACACGTCTTGCTTCGAATGGGCGCCATTAATTTGAAGTCATTTGGCTGAAATGGAGCCCATCGGAATGACAAAAGGTTCTACTTCCACGTCCAAAAAAAAAAAAAAATGTAAATCTTCAACCACTTGCAAATGGGCCACATAATTTCAGTCATTCCACAGAAAAGGAACTTTTAGTCAGCACAGAGGCTGATTTATAATGGAAAAAAAGCCGACCTGCTAACGTCAAGGTATTGGAAGTTAAAGCCGAACAATAAATTGTTTCACAGTGACAAGGCCCTTTCCTGTGATCACTCCCGCCCGGAGAGCTGATGTCTGTTCTACAAAAGGCTGATGTATCATAGAGGAGCGGTGGCTTCACGGATTCAACTAGAAAGTTTAAGCAAGCACAGAAAACAAAGACAAGTTTTACTTTCCTGTGAGTAGGGTTGGGCATTGAAGACCGATTCCTACTTGGAATCGTTTAAAAATTACTATTCCAGTACAATTGTTTCTTTAATGGAATTGTTTGGAGGATTTGGTTTCCAATCTGATCATTGGATCCAAATTTAAAATTGCTCAGGTTTTGGTTTCTGGAGCACAGTGAGCAGAGCTCTAGTGTGGCGTAAAACTGTTTAAGACCATTGACTCAAAGTAAAACCTTCCGTTGTGAAATAAGAGGACGTGAAATGTGACCCGTTTCAACTCCATCCCTCAAAGAATCAAAATCAATAAGAACCGGAATCAAAAAGGAAGAATCACAATTGTTAAAATCCAAACGATGCCCAACCCTACCTGTGATTAGCAGATCCTCAGCCAAACCCCCAACACTTCACCTGTTACTCTTTATGGTTGAGAAAGATACACTTACTCGACTACTGCTCCTACCCAAGCATCTCACAGATTATGAATTTAAAATCCTTTCTAGCATACAGAAGTATCCTCATGTAAAGGTCAGCTGGGGTACAGCTCATTCTGAGTTTCAAACATTTCATGGTTTTTCTGATAATGATACCACCGGTGTTTATTTCATTGCAATTAAGTCTCAACAGAAGTTAGAAATGTCACCAGTCTGCCTTTTGTTTTTCATCTACATCACCATTCTCCTTCTATTACTCTGAACTATGAACTAAAGCCAAACAAACGTCCTCGAGCTACATTGAAGGAGTAATTTTTTCTTTCTTTTCTTAGCTCCAATTTGTTGATTGATGTCCTATTTTGCTTCCGAATTGCATTGAACTGAGTAAACCAGGCCTGGCCTGCTTTGCTGTACTTGACAACTGCCATTGTGAGGGATGGCGACTAAGCCGAGTCGAAGTCTGCGAGCGATATTGTAATCTGTCATTGTCAGCCCGAAAAAAGGAGAGAAGGGAAATGGCTCCTAAGATAGATGGAAAGTATTCGTCGTGACCATGAACTGTTGTAGACAGGTGACTTAAACTCTATAATCTACTTGAATCCATGAAAGGCAATTTTTCCTCCCTGTTCTGCACACAGCAGACTCTCTGTGTCAGGGCTAAACCTGGGCTTAGCCCCACAGCCCGTCCAACATCTGAGCACCTGATCCTGGCATTAAAACCACAGCAGCTTTGGTATTGGGCTTCTTTTTATTTATTTTTTTGCTGGCAGTGGGGATCTCATAATGCGAGATAATTACCAGCGCTGTGCAGAATCAATTCTCTTGGCTTAGTAGGTAAAAACAAAACAAAATCTTGCATTTGTGTTGGAAAGCAGAGATACTTTTGTTAAATGAGTACAGGGATTATTTTAACACTGGTTTTCTGTCTCTGGTGTACTCCCAACTTGTGCCATATAGAGCCTGAAAACAGCAGCTTACCACCTTCGTGATTGTGTCACAGTGGTAAACAATTATGTGTAAACCTCTCCATCAGGCCTTTTAGACTGATACAGTAGGCTTAAACCTTTTTTTTCCTCAAGCTGGTAATTAGAGGTGTGATGGGATTCCACAGGAGGACTGAATGGCCTTTTATTAAGCAGTATTCCCCTCCTTATAAACTTATTAGCCATGGACCAGTGGACTGCAGAGGGATGACGGAGTAATGTAGCCGTCAACTGTTCTTACATGTCCCAGATTAGCTTTGCACAGCCTCTAGCTTAACAGATTCCACCCTATTACTATCTTTAGAATCAGGAAGAAACAATAATGATGTGAGGTATTTATAGCAAACCGTATGACTGAAGAGATATGGAGTTCATTCATTTTGAAAACACGGCTCATTTGACAAGGCTCTAATTATTAGCCTGATCATTTCTCTTTTAGCTGGATTCAACTGCTACTTTGGCTGCACAATCAGTGCATACATCCTTGCTTCTTCCCATTTGCCTGCTCCACTCCCCCACCCTCCTATCGGTCTCTATTTCAGTCCATCTTGAGTGCCCTCGTACGATTGGCTGCCTTTTACCATTACCCTCTTCAATAATCCTCTCTTCGCTGCCCTTGCCGTTCCGCGCCTCGCACTAGACGTTGAAGCGAGATCAATATTTTCTCCATAACTCAGTACAGAGTCACCTCTGCGATGGCATTAAAATTCCTCGCTCTGTGCAATATAGTCCCCATCTAAATGTTCTGGCTTGGAAAGTATAGGGCCATTACCTAGAATACTAAAAGAGCTACAAGACCTTCCTCTGGGAAAGTATGTCCCTTCACTCCAGCAGATTTCTGTGTTTGCATCCTTGTAGAAAGTAGCTCTCAGAAAGAAAGAAGACAAAAAAAGAGGAAGGAGGGAGTAGACATTACAGTTTGTATCTCAGATCTGCTTATGTGCTGCAAGTGTTATACATAACTGAGCAATGCTGAACCCCACTGGGAATTGTGTTAGCATCAATATTTTAGCGCTAAACTAGTGGAAAAATATTCTGTGTTTGCAGCGTGACACCTTGGATTGCACTCTTTGCCATCTGCAGTTCTTTCCGATCTCCTGTCGTAAGCAAATCCCTTAGAGTCTGTTCAACATTTGCAATGCTACCTTCCTCCGACCCCCCCCCCCCCATTTGTCCCCCCCCCCCCGCAGCCATTCCTCCATCCCACGCTCATTACCTTATGCCCATTAATCCCATTAAGTAGCCATTAAGCAAATGCTGATAACACCAAATGAGCATCAAGCTCCGACAGCTAATAACTACAGTCCCACCTCGGCACGTTTAACCCTGGCAAGGAGAAAAGGAGATGCAGAGAGGAACAGGGATGGTGTCGTACAACACAAGTGCAGTATGGAATATAGTGTAGCATGGTGCAGTAACAAGTACTCCAGCTGTGTAGGAAAAAAAGAGGTAAGAGAAAGGAGAAAGGAGGAAGCCAAACATAAATATACATCCGTACGTTGTATATTTACTCATGTCCACTCGTTCAGACGAGAAAGAGTGTGTTCAGCTCAGACGCAAAGTGATACAGTGGTGGATTCTCAACAGGTTTTGTTTTTTTCTGATCCAAATGAAATTTAACCCTCTGGGGTTGAGTGCTCCGTCGGCAGAGCTCAGCAGGGTCAGAACAAATTCATCATGTATTTAGATTAATACCTTCACAAATTATTGGTCATGGCAAAAGATTCAACAGAAACCTTATCATTTACACTTTCCAATGTGTCCACTGCCATATAATTGTGATTTTAGTAAAATGACATTAATGAGATAAAACATAGAGAATATCACATTACTCAGGTAGCATTCAACAGGGAGAGCGCAAACCCAACCTCTCGTATTTGCATCTCTAGATGTCACACTGGACAGCCATGGTAAACCAGATAAAATGCCATGCAGTTTCAAGCGTAAGTCATATGGAGATCAGCTTTGTATTTTGGAAGACAGACGGCATGTCTGCTCTCCACACACAGCAGAGAACAGAGGTATAGTGTGTTACAACCTGATGAGCATGTACTAAACTGGCAACGATGAGAAGACTAGCAAAGGGCCCTGGTGCAGATGACAACTAACGGTACGATTGTTACTTCAGCAAAACTTTTTTTGAGTGAAAAGCCAATACTTTGTCAATATGTTAAGCTGGCATACATATTAGGGGTGGGGGGGGGAAAAATCGAAACAGCGTAGTATCGCGATATTTTCAGTGGCAATACTGTATCGATACAGAGGCGCCAAGTATGGATCTTTTATTATATATGTGTTGGTCAGTTTGCCTGCTTGACAGTCATTGAAGTCATATGAACAAAGTGAGAAATGTATCTTTTCAGATAAAACAGATGTTGAAAAAGTTTCCTTTTGGGGACATCCTTTGAAAGTGGGAAAAATTAGAAGTCGTAAAAAAGATTATAAATTACTATATATATATCGCAGAATATTGCAATATGTTTAAAATCGCAATAATATCATATCATAGGCCTAAGTATCGTGATATCGTATCAGGAGGCATCTGGTGATTCCCACCCCTACTAAATATGTAGAAATTCAATCTTCTCACTCTGCATGCAGTCTCTCATTCCATGCCACGGTTTTGAACACAGCGCGCTACTCTGCAAATGGTGGATTGTTACAAACAAGCTCAAATAGTCTCTCTGTTTAACTGTTTGCCACCAATCTTGAAATTTGGCAAATTCTTGTAAAGGGTTGACGGAAACAAACCAGCGGTGAATCCACATTTTTCGTCTGCGTTTTTCATTCTTTCTAAACTTCCCTCCGAGTTTGGATGTCGGGATATAATTTATTTTATTGACGATAGTGCAGGGAAATTCCAGGCCCCGGGGGGACACTAAGCTTTCTAAAAATATGTCTCGCTGAACAGTTGAATAGCCATACTCTAAGTAATGAACAGCTCTTTTGCATATTCACTGTAAAGGGCCATTGCCCCTCCCACTGCTACCTCTTGGTTTGGATCAGATTAGTTGTATAAAACAGGTGAAAGTGGTTGTGCTTGTTACATTGCAAAAACTTTACTCAGGTGGCCAAAACAGTTTGTCAAAATGGGTAAGTAATGGGTCGTGTTTTTTCACCAATTCGAGCTCACTATTTACAACTTGCTTATTTACCAGTTATATAAAAAAAAAACATTTACATAATTTACTCTATTAGTGTAGCTGAACTTGAATGAATACAAAAAAGTCATGGTACTTTGGAAACTTCTGCTTAAATTTGTTCAAATTGACAATAATAGAGCATGCCAAGATCATCAGTGTGTCTGAAAATACCCTGAGACCCCAGTCTGGTTAAAAGCAGAGAGGAGAAGGGAGCAGCATGAAATAAAGGGATTGTAGCCGAAGAAGCAAACCCGAGCTCCGGCAGCCACGGTGGCTGTTCAAGCGAGCTAGAGATGAAAACCTGCTTTAGTAGACCCACACAACACGGATGCAATTTAAGGTTGGTGACGCGTTCAGGGTCTTTTCAGGCACTGATTTCAGTTCTGCAGGGGGAAATGGCAGTGGCAGGGGAGGGAAGGGAATAGATAGCCCAATCACTAGCAGCCCATTCTGGGTGAGCTTAAAACCAGAAGCTCGCTCGCGGTTGTTGTCCTCGTTGCTGCTCGGCTTGAGTGATGAGGAAGGACAAGGTTATGGCGGAGAGGGAGAGCGGAGTCGCAGCTGCAGTCTGTGCCATTCATCAAGTGCACACACACACACACACACTTAGACACAAGAGGATCCACACTCTTACTCTTGCAAATAGACACTCACAAACACACCTTTCCCTCGCTGGTTCTCTCTGTGAGTCCCTATCTCTCTCTCCCGCATACACACTCATTTATCTGCACAGCACCATGCGGCCATTCATTTGCAGGGCCAGTAGATTAGAAAGGCCTGCTGTTGCTTTTCTACTACGTCTTCCTGTAACACTGGAGCTTCTGCCAGCCCAGCTTGTCAACCACGTCAAAGGAGTCCAGTTTGTTTTACAAAACAGTGGGATGGGCTCACAGAGGAGGCCCGAGGAGTGGAGGGGGGAGGAAGGAGGGAAGTCAAAGGAAAGAAAATGCATGGGGCCGATCACTTTGCCTATGACCTTGTCTTTCATTCATGCAAGAGGAAAATGATGTTTAAAGAAATGACAACACAATAAAAAAATGCTTATGAAGGGATGAAGGACAGATGGCAGAGTAAAAATATGAAATATGTTCGGCGATGGAAAATTATAAAAAGGCGGAAGGCAGGACCAAGTAATGACAGAAGAAATGAATACATAGATTACACAATTTAAATAAGACTACTTACAATACAGCAAGAATAAGATTAGATGAATAATTTGTTAAAGTGCCCATATTATGAAAGAAATAACTTTTTCTGGGATCTGGGGTGCTAGTTTGTGTCTCTGGTGCTTCCACACAAATATAAACTTGGGGAAAAAACATCCATGCTGTTTTAGTGAGTTACGGGTTTCTGAATGTCCTCTGCCTTCAGTCTCCGGGTGAGCTGTTCAAAATCTTTGAACAGTTTCTATGTCACTAGCCGAGACGAGGTGGCT
Source organism: Etheostoma perlongum (assembly GCA_026937815.1). Classification (NCBI taxonomy): domain Eukaryota; kingdom Metazoa; phylum Chordata; class Actinopteri; order Perciformes; family Percidae; genus Etheostoma; species Etheostoma perlongum. The sequence continues at coordinate 29,418,227 of CM049380.1, forward strand.
AACTGTAGCATGCTAGCGCTAACATGCTAATTTGTTCTCAATGGCAAAACACTGCTATAACACACACTAGTTTACCATAATCAAAAAAACACCAAAAAAGTGTCCCAGCTAATCCTGCTTTGGACTGACCAAAGTTGGAGAAAGAGTTATCTAGTTATCTATGGGATCTTACCGAGCTACTGAGCATGTGCCACTCCCAACAAAAATGCTATAGAAGGGAGATGTCTCACTCTGTAGCTAAAACAGAGACCTAAACACACAGGGTGAAAGCAGGACCTGCAGCAATGTGCACTACAACAACAATATGGTGCTTTCTGAATATGAAACCATGTAAACCTATTCTGGTACAACCTCAAAATACCATTACGAACCTGAAAATGAGCAGAATATGGGCGCTTTAAGTACTGTAAGAAAGATTGATGGGAAAGTAAGGGAAGGTATCAAACAGGTACAAATACTGAGAGAGAATGAAAGATTGACTCCAAAGCAAAGTAGACAGGAATATGAAAGAAGAAAGGGACAATATAAAATGTGAGGTACATAAAAAGAACTTGAAAAAGTCCAGGGAAGGAATCAAGCAACTTAACAAAACTTGAATGAGTCAATAAATGAAGGATGGAATGAAGGAGTAAAGGAAGGAAAGACAAAAAGGGGAGGGGGAAGGGAAAGAAATCACAAAGCTGGAAGAGAATGAAATAACGGATGAACTCATGGATTATAAATGGCTTGTCCTGAATGTGTCAGAAGTGTTTGCTCTGCTCTCTGTTTGATGAAGGAACCTGCTAAATCAATCGGAAGCTTTTTGCCCACACAGTGGACCCCTGGTCATGATCGGTGTAATTTCCTCTCATGCTGGCACATTTGTAGCTTGCTTCCCATCTCACCCCTCCCGTTTCCCTGTCGCTGAGCGGCAAAATTAGCAGGACTGGTGCTAATTTGATGAGTTGTGTAGGCGGAAGAGAAAACCTAGCTGGACTTTCATTACCATTTAGCCACTATACCACTCTGCATTGTGACCACATTCAGTTACCCTTAACTGTCCAGGTGTGTCCAACATTGTGATAGTAGGTAATTAGTGGAGGTTCATAAAGGCAATTTGCTTTTACTTTGTCTTGAATCCCACAGTTCAATTAATCAAATGTTGGCTCCTAACAATCCCAAAAACAACATGATTAAGAAAAACTATTATTTTGCACATTACGTTTAGCAAGTAAACTCTTATTTTGTCTTGTGTTCTGAATGAAAAAAAAGTTCAAATGGAAAATGTATTAAACAAAATTTCACAGTTTGGTGTTTTCACTGTTCATGTTTTAAGTTCAATAAATGCAACATCTTTCCCAAAGTTAAATTAATAATCGTGCTTTTAATATTGACCAAAGAAAATTATGATACTCATTTTTTCCATAACCGAACAGCCCTAGTTTTCAGTTTGGAGCAGTTTGTAAACAATGTTTTCTGTTAGAGAAAGTAAGTCCTTTTGGGGGAACTTTGGGATTTTTCACTTTGTAAACCTATAACGTGCACAAAAAAGATATAGAACACAATAAAGGAAAGGGAAAAAGCATAATATGGTGGCTAGAAGAGCCTGGAATTGAACCACCAATGTTGTGGTGATCTCTTTACCACAGGGAAGGATCCGTTCTAGCAAACACTGACCTCAAGCTGTCCTTAAGAACCTCTCCAACTGATGCATTCAAGGAGCCCTGGAGTTTCATAGTTCAGCTCATAAAACAGTCACATGTTTGGGCATTTCAGTGTTGTAGAACAGTACTAACCACGGTATTCCATTTTCACAATATCCCAACATTTACTAAGATCAGTGTTATTGACAAATTGTATTATTTCATATTATTATTCTCATACCAAACTAAGTCCCTCAAACCAGGGTTCCAGGGCACCTAGGGCTCCTTGAGAGGTTTCACAAATTGAGGGGTCCTCTTATTTCAGTATAATTTAATTCACAATTATTAATTTTAAGGATCTTTCTTCACAATTAAACCTTTGCATGCTATTTTCTCATGTCTCAAACCTGTTATTATTACTATATAATAGTATATATATACACACACACTACTATTAATATATTGGTTGCCTAAGACACCCTCACTGACTCCGCCTCACTCTGTTCAAGTACATTTTTTGTTCCTTCTCCCCCAAGAGTTTATTAAGGAGCAGAGCTGTCAAGCTGTTTACTTCATGAATGTGATGAATGCAGTGGCGTAGTTATCTGGTAGGACACACACACACACACACACACACACACACACACACACACACACACAATAAAGGAAACTGCATGAACGAGCCAGTCGGGGAGCTCATGCTATGCCACTCTGTCGACCTGACAGCCTTGACAGAGTCTGGAAATTCCCGTTGGGCCCCGTCTGCTTTGGCCCCCGACACAATTAGCTTAGCAGGTTACATAAAAGATGAGCTTTGTGCCATGTGCATCTTCATCACAGATTAGTTTGGTACACATTAACCCCCCCAAAAAAAGTGAAAGAGAAATATCTGACATGTTTAAGAGTATCAATTTGAATAATTTTTAGGTTACTTTTTTTGGGGGGTTGGTGGTGAAATTTTGAAAGCTCACTGACGTCAGCTGGAGGATTATTATTATTGTTATTAGTATGTGCATGTCTTTCACACTGCCAGAGTGTACTTTCATCCACATATAACACCAACAATTCAAAATACTGTCAAGTTGGCCTGTTTAAATCCTGATTGGTAAAGGTTGATGCAGCATTCGTTGCAGTAAATCATGCTGGATTGTTGCCAACCAGAGCTGAGGAGAAATGCAATTTAAAAAATAGAAATGGTCTCCAAAATGGACTCCAGACGATGCCTCACAAAACACCCCAAAGAACTCTTGGCAGGTGAGGAAGGACGGGCAGTTTCAGCTGTTTTGCAGCCGCGGCAGGTTGTAATAATACACACTTTGTCACGGTGAAACCCCCTCCACCCCTCCCCATTCTATCCTGCATGAGCTGTGATATCCCACTTACAAAGATCACCATATAATGGGTTATGCCATTATGGGCTCAGCAAAAAAAAGAAGAAAGTTCCATAGCAGCATTCATAAGCTGTGGTTCACTGCTGCACATTCTAGCAGTCTGTTTCCCCTGTGTGCTCGGTGTACAAAACATCAGGGCACCTATTCATTTCACCTGTTAAATCTGCTGTAAATGTGAAGAGGGGGTGCAGACAGCCAATCAGTAACAAGATAGAGAACATCATCCCTCCAGGTTTTATTAGTTACACTGGTCAGGCTTCACAGGGGTATTTATTGTACTCTGTGACATCTAACCCTCTCTGGTGGCTATTTGGTTTTGCCAAAATTTAGACCAGCAGTGTATGAAAATACTACATTTGAATAAGTAAGCACGAGAAACAGTGCATCGAGCATCGTTAACGCTAAATCAAATTAGTCAACCCATATTAAAATTCACAATTCTGAATGTGAAACTCTGTAATTGTGACGTGCTTTTGAGGAAACCTGCATCAACATCAATCTCATCTTCAAGTCTACCTAAAAGATATCCTGGTACATTTGAAGATCGACATTTTGACTTTAATGTTTTCTCACAGATACCCCAGCTCTGATTTTAATAAAAATTTGGAGGGAAAATACATGAACCCTTTCCTACTGATCGACAATGTTTATATCCAGAGCAATTTAAAATGATTACAACTGTAGAATAAGCTTTATCTCTCCAGATCACAAGGTGTCAAGGAAGACCCCTGTACATTATGTATATAAAAAAAATATACGTGATATAATACATTGGAGCAGACAATAATATATATTAGAACAGAAAGGGATGGAAAGTTGACAAACAAAGTATATACTCTGGATTAGAGTGGAGATTTCCACACAGGAAGGTAGAATATTTACACTAATAGGAGGGACTAATATTTTGTACACTCAGAACACACAAATGACCCGCCAAACTAAATATACAGCGATAAAAATGACTCACATCCATTCTAAAAACTAAGATATGTCAGTATTTAACATGCAACAAGGCACACATGTAACATGTTATGCTATTAAATCATACATTATATCAGTTTAAGTTAGAAAGCACAAAGTGAAACTGAGGCCAACTCCAGTTGTTTCTGTGTCTGTGCACTGACATTTCAAAATAATCCTTGGTGAGATGATATTTCTTTTTAAAACTTGTTGTATTATTCATACACATTAATGAAAATGGACGTTTGCCCTAGTTTTCTGTCATATTAATGTGTTCCTAATGTGAGAATGTTTATTATAGAAACCTCTGACATGTGTCTTTATAGGGGGCTTCCATTCAGGGAGAGGTCACTAAATATTAGATTACCATCCTCACCAGCATCACCATCATCATTATCATGAAAACATATTTAGCAGACCAGTCTTGAAGGAGAGGCACATTACCCCCTTACCATCAAAACAAACAGTCAATATACTTGGTACCAAGGAGTGTAGCCAGCTAACACCATGATAACTAGGGATCCTAAATGTCATAATGGGAATGTTGTTTTACAGTGTGTTCGGGGCTAACAGTGCAGGGACAGGGTTTTGTTAAAGAAAGAGAGAGAGAGGAAATGGGGTTTCAGAGTCTAACACCTGTAATAGCCTACTTCTAGGCTATATTTAGCAAGTTGAGCAATGGGCAGAATTACCTTTGTTGTACACTGCAAAGGGCAAATGAAAGAGATCGACAGATTGAGAACAACCAAAAACATTAGGAGAATAACACACAAAGCAACAGAATTATTATTAAGTAACATCTATATATAAACGTGTCTTCTTTTTTTTTTTAATTAAACAAATGAATACAAACCTTTCTTGGTGATAACCTTGACTAAACCCTTAAAAAGGCATTTAGAGAAGGTAATGAAATGCAGAAACCACACATTACCAGGTCAGGATATTGTTTGGCTACATTCCTGTCTTATCCGACTGAGTCTTGGTGGCAGCTCCTACCTTTAAAATTCGGTCGGATTCTGGCGTCGTACCCCGAGACTTTGCCCATGAGTTTGTCCAGGAACTCGGAGGGCGGCATCGGGGTGGCAGATTTCCTCGCCGCAGCTTCTTTCGACGAGGCCAGGCTGGAAGACAAAAAGGTCAATTTGGTTAGAGATAATGCAAATGCTGTGTAAGAGAACTTTGGACAGGCAGAGAGATGAATGTATAGCGTTATTTACATTGATATGAAACAAATGTCTTCTGTCTACGTTTACAGCTCGCATCCACACTGATCTGGCTTTTACGAACCCCCAATCCGGAGAAACATGGATTGGAATCTGCGGGGTTGTTTTGCATCACAGACGCCAACGTTTCGCCGCCTGATTAGGTTGTACGTCTCTAAAAGTAAGCTAATGCAGCTCAGTGTAAATTCTTTCAGGAATCAATGCTCTACCTAAATCGTATCAGCTAGTGGAGGCAATCACCTTTGTGCTAAACCAATCAGAATCATACACAAATTTCAAGGGCCAATCACAGAGTCACAATCCTGCTTTAAAATCTGTATGTCTGTATGGGCCAGCATTCCAGAAGTATCTAGCAGCCCAGACCATCAGCAGATTTACTACATTTTCAATCATAGGACATATCTCACCCCTGTGAAAATGCATCACATGAGCCCCTTATGCACTTTCTGCATTCATTTCTGCTGTGTGATAGGCTGTTAGATCTATCCAAATCAAGTAAAATATGTCCAAAGGTAATCCTCGTTATCAACCTGAATTTTATCGCAATCCCACATCAAGATCATTTTATCACCCAGCCCTACTTTGAACGTACACGTGTTCCACCAAAACAACTTCCTTCCGGAGGCTGTTTTGCAGCGGCACTGTGGTTCTGTCCGCCGCTTAGCACCGCCCAAGACAACTGTGATTGGTTTAAAGAAATGCCAATAGACCTGAGCATGTTTTTCTCCCATCCCGGGAAGCTGTTTGGACTCATGCAATAGTTCTGTTGTTGAATTGTTTGCTTGCCAAAATTAGAGCAAATAAACCTCACAAAACACCATCTTTGCCTGCACAATAAATATTTTTATTTCCAGGTCAAGATTAATTCCTTTGGTGCCTCAGGGGCCGTTTGATTTTGAGTCTTTTTTTGTTAAGTCTCAGGAGAAACCGCCACTACAAGATATCTTACGAAATACCGGGAGCATCATTAAAAATGCAGAGGATAGATGTGGAAAATATGCATTTTATGAAATAATATACATGAAATAATTGTTTTATGTCATCTATGTACTAAAGACAAATGTTATAAAATGGGACATTTAAATGCACATGAAAGGTGTGTATGAACTGCTCATCAGACTCATTCTTCAATTCATTTTAATTACAATGCAGGTAAATGATTAAGTTTGCATCTCTTTATTCCTGGAGGTTATCCCAGCATGCACTGGGCAAAAAGCGGGACCTGTCCACATCAGATGAATTCATCATCATTTAACTTATTTAAATTAATTATATTTGATGTAATTAAAAAGTGATTATTTAAAAGTGAACTTTTACAGTTAATGCTGGCATGAGTGCAATGCATTAGTGGTTATTACACACACACACACACACACACACACACACTTACTTTCTTTAAGTAGTTATTCAAACTAATGCTTTCATTCACTTGACCAGCTCTGCATCACGCTGAGTGCCACATTGATTTTACAATAAGGCCGTGGTATTTGCACAGTTGACTTCTTTACCTTATTAAGCCCATCATGCTCCTTTGATACTTTCTGCATAATATCAAATCTTTTAGCCCACAGCCATACATTGACTCAGCGCTAACAGTCAATTACACGCATACACGAGCGCGCGCGCACACATTCATGCACACACGCACGCACGCACACACACACACACACACACGATGGATCGAGCCATAGGACCCAGACAGCCTGTACACTTAAATTATTGCCAAAGAAGCATTTTCAAAATCACACAGCTACATCAATAAGAAAGAACGAATAAAAGAAAGCAGAAAGCTCACTGATTGGCTCCCTGGTTACCATGAGAATCGGAAAGGCAACCAGGTTTGTAGGCTAAAGTTACTGTACTTGTGAGGACCCTCGTTGACAATGCCATTCCCTAAATTTAACCAACACATAATAACCTTAACCCTAAACCCAAAAGTAAGGAGCTTGTTAAAACTTTCCAAAACTTGTCCTGACCTTCTAGAAACGTCTTGACTTTCCAAACTTAGGCTAGCTTGCAAAATAAGACTTCACATTTTTACTTTCTAAAAATGGCCACACTTATCAAAATGTCTTTCCAAATAAGACCTGACTTTTACAAATTGTCCTGAATTTTAAAAAAGACAGCTTCACTTTCCAAAAATGTCCTCTAATTCTCCAAATCTTTCAAAAAAAAGTCATCATCCCATCAAAATGGCGCCATAGGGAGCTTCGCTTAGAGAGGAGAGACGTAGCACCTTGCACCATCCCGACTTTCCAAAATGTCCTCACACACAGGTCTAAAACTTAATTAGGACAAACATAAAAGTGCAAACCTACTTTCTTGGTTTGGTAGTGTACTCCGTCCTCCTAGCTGTGGGTAATTAACGGGCTATAATTTCTCTCGGGTTAGCTTATCTTCTCTAATTAACACCATAGGCTACTGCAAGACAGCACACACACCGTCACCGAACGGTGGCACGTGCATAGACCATAGACCGTCAATAATATACAGTCTATGGCACAGACATGTCCCTCTTCTTCTGTCACACTTACACCTGTCTCCCTCAAAACAATGCCAGGTAGGAACTAAAATGAATCTCAGCTAAAGGGGAAATGACAAAGCAACCTAAATGTTGCCCATGTAAATAATAGCTAATTGTTTTAAATTATAACTGTATTATAAAATACAACTTAATTATGTGAGTCCAAAATATCATGTAATTATTCTTAATATATTGATGAATCTGAAGGAAAGTAAGGAACTTTTGATATTTATTGCCCCTCATTTGGGCTCGCCATACCTGTCTCTCGTTGACTGACCCACTTGTGTTGTTTGTTGTGTGTCCGACTATGCGTGCTTTTGAACACCTGCCCATCTTTACTTCTGATCGGCTTACCATGAAATTTGACTCAACCTCAGCCAATCGTCAGCATTTATGTAAAGAGGCCAGCGGAAATGAATGACCAACAAAAAGATGAAGATGAGTCAAAGAAAAAAGAAGACGTTTTAATGCAAAGTGGACAATTGGTGACAACGGCGAGGTTGGTGAGGGGCTGATTTATGACAGCAGTACAGAACAAGTGTGCTGCAGTGACTGTCGTGTGTATGGCTCAGAGAAAGCAAAGTCAAATCCTTTTGTAATCGGGACTTAAACTTAAAATGAAAAGCAATTAAGGACCACAAGTCATCAGAAAGCGACCTACACACGAAAACTATCAAAGACTGTCCTTCCGGGGGAGACTGCTGACGTCCATGAAAGCAGCGCAGCTGGAGAGGATGCAAAGTCCGTTTCTGAACATTTATGTTATGTTTTTCACCTTCATGAAGCAAAAAAAAAAAAAAAAATGCCTGGTAAAAAGCCACAGTGGCTGGTAGTCAAAAAAGTTAACGTCAGGCCCTGGTAAAGGCGTTATTACAATTATAAGAGTAATCAATTAGATTACTCATTATTGAAAAAAGTAACGGCATTATTTATAATGCCGTTATCTATAATGCCGTTATTTATAATGCCGTTATTCCCATCACTGGATACATCCCACTGGGTATTATTTAATAAAATATCTAAAGATTGTATGTGATACTAGCTCTAACGCTAACATTTAGATTCATTCTGTAACTGATGTTAGCATAAAACTTAAGTTTTTTTGCTATATTGTCATGACTCACTATGATTCATCCATCCATCCATTCATTCTTGCATTCATCCATTCATTCATTCAGGACAAACAGTGTATTTATTAGTTATTTATGTTGCTTTTAGTTCTCGTGTTACAGGCTGCGTGTACATTTTAAAAGTCTCGGGATTTGAAATCAAATGCTTTGCTACTTGAGTTAGATTGAAAGTGAACTGACAGTGACTTCATTCTGAGCGAGGACTGGACTGACCCGTGGCCTTACACTGGGACTGCATTAGCAGCCACTTGTAGTGCGGTTTGTATGTGATTGCATAATTTCTCGCTTTGCCTGGAGAAAGAGCACGGCCAGAGTGAGATCTGGGCTATAAATAAGCTGCTGTACTGACCCGTTGCATTTGACTGCAGCTTCACAATGAGCTTTTTAACCAAAACGACACAAGGAGTACTTGTTAGCCGTTTTAACTTTATTATTATTATTACATTATAGTGTTCAAAGGAGTTCTTAATTGTGTTAAAAACGGTATTTAAACAGTTTACAATTAGTTGCTTTCTATTATTATCTACACTAAAAACTATCTTTTTGCACAGATTGTATTGTTAATGTATTTCATGTTCCACATGTCAGAATCATGATGTAACAACTCCATTAGTGTTAAAACTGAAGCTTTTCTTAAAAAGACAAACCAGTTTTATCAGATGCAGCCAATTTCACAGTTTTTTTTACACTGTAAAACAGCTCTCGGTGGGTCGTGGGTCACTTTTTACTGAAACACGGGGGGGGTTGGCTCTTTGTTTGAAATTTACTGGGAACAACATGAAGTGACCATGCAAAAACTCATAGTGCACTTTTTAATATGCATGCAACATTGATTCAAAGCCCAATCAGAATTTTTCCTGACACGAACATTTGATTTTTGGTTTTGCCTGGCTGAGCCTAACTTTTGCAGAGTGAAAAGAAGTTGTGGACTGTGTTTATGAGGAATAATTCATCTTGGTGCTGGGACATCTTCACTTTGCGGCACTCAGACGTCCAGTGAAGCAGCAGCAGTCAGTCTCAGCCATCAGGACTTCCTCCTCCCAGCTCAGCTCGGGGTATCAATGATTGAAAGCAGACACAATTATTTCCTGTTGAAGTTGAAGTCAGACAGAGTGGGACAACATGGACTAGTCTCGCATTGCTACACCTTCCTCCACAGCACTGCATACAACATTGTGGGATGGGAGAAAAGACTTGCTCTGGTTTATTGGCAATTCTTTAAACCAATCACAAACGTCATAGGCAGCCCTACGCACCGGACAGAGCCTCGGTGGCGCTGCTAAATGGCCTCGGAACTTGTTTTGGTGGAACATGTCAGATTGGACAGATTCAAAAGTTGTTTTTGGACAGATAGTCGCAACAGAAAGGACTCCATAGTCCTCATTGGACAGATAGTCTAGCTAGCTGTCTGGATTTACCCTGCAGAGACCTGAGGACCAGGTAACCATAGTCCTCAGATTGGACAGATAGTCTAGCTAGCTGTCTGGATTTACCCTGCAGAGACCTGAGGACCAGGTAACCATAGTCCTCAGATTGGACAGATAGTCTAGCTAGCTGTCTGGATTTACCCTGCAGAGATCTGAGGACCAGGTAACCATAGTCCTCAGATTGGACAGGTAACCATAGTCTAGCTAGCTAGCTGTCTGGATTTACCCTGCAGAGATCTGAGGACCAGGTAACCATGGTCCTCAGATTGGACAGATAGTCTAGCTAGCTGTCTGGATTTACCTCAGATTGGACAGATAGTCTAGCTAGCTGTCTGGATTTTACCCTGCAGAGTCCTCATCTGAGGACCAGGTAACCATAGTCCTCAGATCCTCAGATTGGACAGATAGTCTAGCCTGAGGACCAGGTAACCATAGTCCTCAGCTGTCTGGATTTACCCTGCAGAGATCTGAGGAGCAGGTAACCATAGTCCTCATGAATCCACCGGAGTTTAGAAAGCCAACGCAAAGAAAGCGGAAGGTGACGGACATCCGACCGAAATGAGGGACATCCAGCCAACTTCCGGCGACACCGGAGCAATCCTGGAAGTGGGACGTCGCGATAGACTATCCTTCAACTCAGTGTAACAGATTGTAACCCTCCTGTTGTCAAAAAGATTGTTCTGGTACGCGTGGACATAGCCCCTCTGAGGTTGTTTTTTTACCTCTCCATCTTTTATTGATTATGTGTACATTAATCTGTATTAATTGTACATTTGCAAACCAATAAACTAAACTAAACTGAAACTAAACTAGCCTAAATAACCTTTTTTGACGCCCAGTTTTTCATAATTGTCTGTCAGAGCAACACAGAGAGTCCTGATGTGAGAATGAAAATGATTCAGTCATTAGTTGAGACTCCTGATGAGTGCGGGGGAGGAATGCTTCTGCATTAATCTCTCATAAAATGAAAATGACAGATGATACAGTTGATCGCGCTCAAATTCTCACCTTCTAAATGTAAAACCCCTAACCGTGACTTTTTAATATGGTAAATTGTGACGCACGGCATGATAAATAGCAGCCATTAGCAATTCATAAACACGTTATGCAGTCAGCGCTGTCGATTTATCAGGAAAGTGCTGATCAGAATCACAGTCCGTTGGGTAAAGACACAAATTATGGAGCCGGCGTGATCAGAAAACAGAATTAAGCTGGACAAATCCCTTGTTAGTTCTTGTCTCATGATGTATTCATGTACACAAGACTCTGAATGAAAAAGCACACCCACATATAATGCAGGAAACACACTTATTTATAGAATAGAAAGCTATGTCACACTCTTGTCCTTTCCACATACAGTACACACAATACACACAAGACAGGGCAGAAGGAGACTGTGAAGGAGACTGTGTGTGTGTGTGTGTTGTGTGTGTGTGTGTGTGTGTGTGTGTGTGTGTGTGTGAGAGCAATAAATTAATTTGGGCTGCTGTCTCCGTCCACACTGTTACCAGCCGCTCAGGTCACCCTGCCTGTCAGGTCACTGACCAAGCCACACACACACACACACACACACACACACACACACACACACACACACCCGGCTGGCAGCTACCAATGACCCAGCCATGCAGTCTCCGTCTGTCTGCGGCGTTGAACAGCGACGACAACAACGTCAATGATGTTATATAGACGTCAGACGACCATAAATCATAACACTGATAATGGCATTATAATGATCATAAGTGACGATATTGATGATGCTGCTGAGAACAAGTTGACACTACATAAATAATGTCAATAACACTGTTGTGGTTCTGTGTCTCATGAATGATATTGATGATGTCGAGGGGAAACTAACGAGCATCGTGCTGTAAGATAGTATCAAAACACAATACAAGTTAAAGCTGCAAGCAATATTCACTGTTCAGTGACAACCTTGTATGTCCAAAAAATGTTGTTTTTCAAAAAAAAAACACTAAAAACATTAGTTATTATTTAGGCCTTCCTCAGACGACGTCAGTCTGTTTAAGTATTTGTAAAACCCACAGACTGACCTGCATTTGTTCATGAACTCTTTTTTTAATGACCAAACATGGACATACAAGGTTTCTGTGATATGTATAGTGTATTAACAATAAATCAAATGATGTCTATGTATATGTATCATGATTTTATATTGATTTTAAACTCCTGCAATAGATGTTATAATAATTTTAAGTTAAGTTAATACACAATCTTTCCCTCTCTGTCTCTCTTTCTCCCTCTCTCTCTCTCTCTCTCTCTGTCTGTCTATCTCTCTCTCTCTTTTTATCTCTCTATCTGTCTTTCTCTCTCTCTCTATCTAGCTCTCTCTCTGTAAAATAATGACAGTGATGCTGATGTTGTTGCAATCATCATAAATCATAATACACAATTATATTAGAACCATTATGACTGATGATGTTGATGATCAGACTGAAATACTTAAGTGAACGGATCATAGATCATGAGATCATAAGATCATGAATCAGATCATACTGCTGCAGCGGTTATGGTTTTGATGAATGCTACAGTGATGGTTTCATGTTGATTTGTCAGCTGTGTATTTGTTAGCTTGTAGCATGCTAAATTACAATTTGTTTTAAATCTATTCATATGTTTCTTGCTCTGGTATTTTTTTCTGTTTGTGGTCAATCACCAAGATAGCAATGGTGGTAATTAATGTATAAAAATGATGGTTTCTATTCTGCTATGTTTCTTAAATTACAATTTGCTCTATTCATATGTTTGTAAATCTGCTACATTTACAGCAAATCATTCATTTATTCTTTTGATTATGTTTTTTTATTTTACACTGAAAACATTTGGAAGGATCCATCAGGTTGTGAGTTTACAACGTTAAATTGATCATTTCTGTGAAATATTTTTCACATAATTTAGCTTGGCTTTTTCTACTGGTGAGGTATCCTAAATCAGTTTCAGTGAATAAATCCCAGGCTTGGCTCAGAGTAAGTCACAGAGGGCAGAAACATAGTTTGAGGGACTAAATGACCAACAGTCTTGTACTGTGTTTGATGGGCTTTGACTCATTCTGCTGCTTCATGATTCATGAGTCTACTGGGAAAATAGATAAATCTGGAACAAATGCACACGTTGATAGGGGCACGCTTTAGGCCTATCAGGACCAAAATATATCAAGGTTTAGTGACATTTGTGGCCCTTCAAGCCGGAAATATTGACCTTTAATTGCTGAACTCACATTTGGGAAGTGGTTGATTTTCTAAATGCCAGTGCACAGCGCTAACATTTGTCAAAACTCAAAGATTTATCCAAGTCACGCCAGAGTTGTGAAGATGATGTCACATGTGAGAGAAACAGCACTACGCCGGGGTTCAAGAACAACGGAAGACAGCGTTTTACAAACAGAAACAGTATCATCATCAGCATTGTCCCTTCAAGATTCACCAGAAAATAAATCGGACAGTCCAATCTTTTTGTCAAAACAACCATATAGGTTGTTTTTTCGGACCCTCCTATACGACCCATAGCAGCGTTACATAAATGAAATCTCCAAGCGGTGGCAGAACAAAAGGGGAAGACTTTCTCCGTCAAATGACAAAAGTTGCAGGTCACACATTTTATTATATTTTTTATGCTAGAAAACAGATGTAGGACTGATTTTCAGTAATTCCGATGTGATTTTAAAACCAATTAGACTGAGTCAAAGGATAGTCTATGTTGACTCTATGTATTTTGCAGAGGCACCATGGCTCTGTCCGGCGCTCAGCACCGCCCAAGATGATTGTGTATGGTTTAAAGAACCAATCCCAATGTCTTCGCAGTGCTGTGGAGGAAGGTCTGGCAATGCGAGGTTATTCCACATCGTCAGATTTGACATAATTTGGATGTGATATTTACAATGTGATGCCACAATAAAATCGAAATAAGAATACATTGGTTTCATTTTTGGAGAGTCCTGTGCGTCATCAGCAGACTTCCCTCTGGCTGTCCTTGTTGTGGGGACAGAAGGTCACTTTTGCAAGTCAAGGCTGCACTTTATGTTGTCACACCTCTAAAAATAAAAGCCTAATATTGATTTTTTTTTTTTTGCCCACACATATTACAAGATCCAATCTTTGAGACCCAGAATGAAAAGCTACATCTGCACCGATATTAAACTCCTCTACAGCTGTAGTGACAAAAACTCAACAACATCCCATACAGAGTATATTACATACATTTGGTGGAATTATTGTCCATGTCAACAGAAATATATATATATATATATATATATATATATATATATATATATATATATATATACTGCTTTATACATGATTGGATTTTATGGAGACTGGGGAAACTGTAATTTGTAAAATAATCTCGGGGCTCAGTCCAAATAAGTTAGTGAGAAAAAAACACAACAAAAAATCAGAAAAGTCGCCAAAAGCCTAGAAAAAAGCTGCAAAAACATCGGGAACAAAGCGGTAAACAGTGGAAAAAGCGACAAAAAAAGTTTTTCAAAAGTCAGAGAACGAAAAAAGTGACAGAAACGTCGGAAAAATGCAAATAAATAAATAATGCAGGAGATAAATAATCTTTTAAACATCTTTTGAGACGGATTAAAAGGTTTCAGAAAGCAGCTCTGAAATGCCTCAAATTACACTTATTAATCTCACTGACAGCAATCATTGTGTTAACTGTGAAAATCATCTACGATTACTGTGACTACTGAGATTTAATCAATAACATTTCCATAAGCGATTACCCCGGCTGTGATGACTGTGTCGTTTGAAACATTTCACACTAACTGCTCTCTTGTTGATGTGCCCCAGAGGTCACGCCAGTGACTGATGAGAGCGAGTGAAGTGAATTGGTGTTAATGACAGTTGTCAATAGGTTATCAGAGCCCAACAACCTGAAGTGTCCATGAAGGATCAGTATGGATGACCTGAAGAAAACGCACCCATCTCTAAGCCGTCAGATAATGGACCTCTCCCAAAACTGCCGAGCTCAGACGCTTACACTCGACGCCGATCAATGGTAAGACATCAGGATTTTGAGGCCCGTCGCACTTCATCCAATTCTTTCTCTCTGTGACAGCAAATTAGGAGGATCAGAGATTATCTCGGCACCAATAATTCTCGTTGCGACGTGACGAATCTGAGCTTAATCCTCTTTATAACAAGTACAAATGGAAGTGTGATAGGATCAAGCTCTCGCAACAAAAAAACCCCACACATTCCTGTTGTCTGGGCCTAGTGCTCGCCGCCTGAGATGACACAATAAAGAATAAGAACCATGTGAAATGGCTTTTAAAATTAGCATTGAACAAACACATTGCTGGGCTGATGACGGTGCAATCAGATTAGTCACAGACTAGGATTACACTACTGTGTCCTCGACACAAAGATAATTTCCGCCAGATGTGAGGCATGAGACACTACGCCAGGGTAAATTATGCTCAATGGTGTTTTAAGCCCCTAACATTGACTTCCAGGCAGCGCTGCGACCGTTTACTTCAAGGCACCTAACCCTAACCATTGCCTAATCCTTGTGCCTTCCATGCAGCGCTGCCTGGAAGCCGACGTTGGGGGGCTTAAAACAACTAACACCATGAATTACACTGACATTGTGAAATTTAGAAGGGGGGTTGGACTCGTACTTTTATTAGATTACATTCAACTTTATTGTCATTGTGCAGAGTACAAGTACAGTAAGTAAACCTCTAAGTGTTAGAGGACTAGAGATGTTCCGATACCGATTGATACCAGTATCGGAAATGCCTCCAATACTGCCTTAAATCCTGCTATCTGCAAGTATGCATGATCCAATATTAATGTAGCCTTACAAAAAATACGTTTAAGAAATGTATTTATTTTCTTTTTCCGATTATGACTTACTGTTAAACTAGATTCCAGTTCTATGGCATTCACTCTCTGTATGTACTTATTAATGTTAATATGGCCAGGCCATCTATATCAATAAGAGCAATCATATCACATATACAGTGTTTGTGGAATACAGCTGTCACCCTGATCACAGAGCCAAACATCTGTCAGGTGTCTGCATCATTTGCATAAATGCTTGGCATATAGATCGGATTGGGACTTTTAAAAGCCCACCTGCTTTAATATTATTGCTAAACAGTTCACACTGTAAATGTGGCTGGCTCCATTTCCACGAGAATAATCCACTTCCCACTCAGGATGACTATAGATCATTTCTAATACCGGAGGAAAAAAGCAGAAATATCTGTGGACTTTTAAAGTCCAAAACACACGGGCAACAAACAACAACATGACAGCATGAAGCGTAATATAGCATACACAGTGAAAAAGGAGTCTTTTGTGTGTTATTTCACTCTACAGAGACAATCTCTCTAGCTGTGTCTACCCAGGAAATGTATTTTCAATATTTGATTGAGCATATTTTATTTTTCGGTTAAATGGCCTTTTGAATGGGAGTGCCATACTGAAAAATACAGAGAGAGTTGTGAAGGTGATAGTCTGCTGACAACTCATTTGGCAATGGCTTGAATGTAACGGATGTTCATTAATGTGAAAATGTTACACTCTAAAGCTTTAAGATTAGAAAACAGATTGTACTTTGGGTTAAAACACTGGTCCTCAAAGTAGCAGGACATGAACACCCAAACAGCTTGATTAATGTTAGTTATAATAATTTCAACATCACTTTTAGTACCTCATTAAATAAAACTACATAATGACTCAAGAGAAAACTTCCCCTTCTACTTCTCCTTTGTATCAGCAACATAACAACTTTTTCATTGTTGTACTCTCTTTGTTGTTACAGTAGCAATCTGTTTTTTAACCAGGGGTGTTATTCACAATGCTTTCATTGCTATTCAATACGTAAACACTCACATTTTAATGGACTGGAACTGGGCCACTGTGGATTGAAGTGTTTAACAATCGACCTCTGTACGCAGCACACAACCACTGACACAGTCAAACGTCGCCCAAGGCCTTTCCGTCTGCTTTTCTTGATAATCTTCTCCCTGAGAGTCCTGTTCTCTGGGTTTCCATGATCAAAGTTCGGATTTGCTTTAATTATTTCGGATCAATGCTGGCCGTGGCTACTTGGGAGAATCGTGGCCAATGCTGAGGCAGCAAAGGAGAAGGAAGAAACATGCTGAGTCGTCCTGTGCCAGTGTCTGATATGCACACAGCGAGGAGAGGGGGGGGAAGTAAGAGCAAAGTATAGGCTAATGCAAGGCTCCAATCATTAGCCCTAAGTGTTCCTCATTATGTTCCTAAAGCCTCTGAAGACCTGGATCCCTAATTGATCTCATCCTGGCATTTAGTAACACTCAGGAAAGCAAAGGGCTGCTCGCTTCCCTGGCACTAACAGATAGGCTGCCTGGCTCGCCCAGAAAGCATCGCTCATCACTACAAATGAAGGCCTGATACTCGGATGGCTGACCTGCGTCACACACTCCACTGCTCCAAGAACAGCAGAAGCCACAGCTGAAAAAAACATTTTCACATTCACAGGGCAAAAAGTAAAACTCCTTTGTCTGATTTTTTTTAACCCTCGTGTTGTCTTCCCGTCAACATTGAAAATCAACACTTTTGTTGATGGTTTTAATCAATGTTTTTAACTTTTTCTTACATTTTTGTCCCTTTTTTCAAAACTATTGACGCTTTTTTTTCAATATTTGCCCCTTTTTTTAACGTATTCAACACGTAACACTAACTTATTAACTGGAATATTTCAATTTTTACTCAATACTATTTCAAAAACACTTCAATTTTCTTTCTCCAAATGCTATAAAAATGAATCAGACACCCCAAAATTAATGAAAGTAGAGATTTGTACTTGCCAAAGACCGTTGTGTGGAATCAATCATGGTAATTAATTGGGTAGTTAAAAAGAACATTGATATAGGAAAACGGGTCAATTTGACCCGAGGACAACATGAGGGTTAAAGGAATTTAAAAGGAAGGATTTTGGTCCATTTAGGTGCAATTTTGCAGCATCTGCAGAGTAAATTATCAGGTCTGTATTTCATGTTCCTGCTGGCTGTGCGATACTAACATTTCCAACGTTTAAACTTTGTTTTCCATCTAAAAATCTGCTTTAACCCCCAGAATGCACAGGGGGAATTTCTACGTAGTCTCACATGGATTGCAGTGTCCCGTGGGGGACTTTAAATGCATTCATCATTGCTAAACTATCTTAAAATCAACAAAGAAACTGAATTAAAATGTAGCAATCAATGCTGTGTGACGTTATCCATGGAAGTTATCTATCTCAATGGGGGCGTTCCTAGTAAAATCAAGGTTAAATAAATAACTATTTAAAACCTAGCACATTCATTTAGGACTATATAACATACGAGCACCAAACTGAAACAATCAAGTTGTTAGAACATGGTTTTGACACAGGGCCACAACAACAGATAATAAAGCAGGATCCGCCTTAAAGTAAATAGTTCAACTCTTTGGGAAATGGGCTCATTCGTTTTTTCAATAAGAATATTAAATACCAATCGATTAGCTTATCTTAGCAAAGGTAGTGGAAGCAGGTGGAAACAGCTGGCCTGGCTCGGTCCAAAGATCAAAAAGTACACCAAAACACTCCTGTGGGTCATTTTAGAGGGTAAGAATACATGGCCTATGTTGTCCTATGGTTTGGAGGACTCGTTGCACAGAAAACAGGGCTGTTGATGGACGCAGTATTAGTTCTTGTTGCAAGAACTGGTGACCTTTGCTTCTTTGCAACCTCTTTAACATTTAGCAGAATCTCTGAACCAAGTGATACTTGATAATCCTCAACATCCTGTGATCTATGGTGCAAAGTAATTCCTAATTTCTGCTTTTTTTAACTAAAATATCAGGTACAGTGGGTACGGAAAGTATTCAGACCCCTTTAAATTTTTCACTCTTTGTTTCATTGCAGCCTTTTTCCAAAAAAATCAAAAAAGTTCATTTTATTTCTCAGTAATGTACACTCAGCAACCCATCTTGACAGAAAAAAACAGAAATTTAGAAATTTTTGCATATTTATTAAAAAACAAAAACTGAAATATCACATGGTCATAAGTATTCAGACCCTTTGTTCAGTATTTAGTAGAAGCACCCTTTTGATCTAATACAGCCATGAGTTGTTTTGGGAAAGATGCAACAAGTTTCTCACATCTGGATTTGGGTATCCTCTGCCATTCCTCCTTGCAGATCCTCTCCAGTTCTGTCAGGTTGGATGGTAAACGTTGGTGGACAGTCATTTTCAGGTCTCTCAGAGATGCTCAATTGGGTTTAAGTCAGGGCTCTGGCTGGGCCATTCAAGAACAGCCACAGAGTTGTTGTGAAGCCACTCCTTCGTTATTTTAGCGTGTGCTTAGGGTCATTGTCTTGTTGGAAGGTAAACCTCCCAGTCTGAGGTCCAGAGCACTCTGGAAAAGGTTTTCGTCCAGGATATCCTGTACTTGGCCGCATTCATCTTTCCCTCGATTGCAACCAGTCGTCCTGTCCCTGCAGCTGAAAAACACCCCCACAGCATGATGCTGCCACCACCATGCTTCACTGTTGAGACTGTATTGGACAGGTGATGAGCAGTGCCTGGTTTTCTCCACACATACCGCTTAGAATTAAGGCCAAAAAGTTCTATCTTGGTCTCATCAGACCAGAGGATTTTATTTATCACCATCTTGGAGTCCTTCAGGTGTTTTTTAGCAAACTCCATGCGGGCTTTCATGTGTCTTGCACTGAGGAGAGGCTTCCTTCGGGCCACTCTGCCATAAAGCCCCGACTGGTGGATTGCTGCAGTGATGGTTGACTTACTACAACTTTCTCCCATCTCCCGACTGCATCTCTGGAGCTTAGCCACAGTGACCATTGGGTTCTTCTTTGCCTCTCTCACCAAGGCTCTTCTCCCCGATAGCTCAGTTTGGCCGGACGGCCAGCTCTAGGAAGGGTTCTGGTCGTCCCAAAAAATTCCATTTGAGGATTATGGAGGCCACTGTGCTCTTAGGAACCTTAAGTGCAGCAGAAATTTTTTTGTAACCTTGACCAGATCTGTGCCTTGCCACAATTCTGTCTCTGAGCTCTTCAGGCAGTTCCTTTGACCTCATGATTGTCATTTGCTCTGACATGCACTGTGAGCTGTAAGGTCTTATATAGACAGGTGTGTGGCTTTCCTAATCAAGTCCAATCAGTATAATCAAACACAGCTGGACTCCAATGAAGGTGTAGAACCATCTCAAGGATGATCAGAAGAAATAGACAGCACCTGAGTTACATATGAGGGTCACGGCAAAGGGTCTGAATACTTATGACCATGTGATATTTCAGTTTTTGTTTTTTAATAAATATGCAAAAAATTTCTAAATTTCTGTTTTTTTCTGTCAAGATGGGTTGCTGAGTGTACATTACTGAGAAATAAAATGAACTTTTTTGATTTTTGGAAAAAGGCTGCAATGAAACAAAGAGTGAAAAATTTAAAGGGGTCTGAATACTTTCCGTACCCACTGTATATGTCATGTGAACTAGGTCAAAAAAAATGCGGTAAAGAAAGTGACAATAAAAAAAAAAAGTTTCTATGTCAGAAATTTGGGTTTCTTTCAACCAAATTGTCAAAAAAAAAGTAACGTGGATGATTCCCTACATCGCTCTTCACAAGTGAAATAAATGATCAGTTCAATACTTTTATTGAATTTGGGTGTTTTATTCAATTTTATAGCATTTGAAAAAAAGTAGAAAAAATGTCAGAAAAGTTTCTTAAATGTGGGGAAAAACACATAAAAACATTAAAAAAAACATTGGACGTAGTGACAAATGAACTCAGATAAAAGTGTTGACCAAAACATTGACATTAAATTTTGGCCAAGAAAAACATAAAGGTGCATGGTCAATGGGAAGACAACACAAGGGTTAACATTTACTGTACATACATTTAGACATGCAAGTAGGTAGGCAGGACAGTGTAGCTGAATGCCCTGGTCCATTATGTAAATTAAATAAATAAATTAAACATATGCTTGAAACAGCTGCAATGGTTTGGGGTTTGATTCCCATTGGGACCTGCTCTGTTATGCATGTAGTGATGGTGCTGTGAGGCATCCTGTGATACTTTGGAGTTCAATATGTTGCATGTGATATTAAAGCTTCTGAAATTGCTTTGAGAGCAATTTGGAAACGAAATTTGAAGTCTATATTTAAATTCCCAGACAGCAGAAATGTGCACAGTTTGAGTCCCAGGGGGCGGCAGCCCACTCTGAGATGATTCCTCTGCAAGTTTTCTATTTAGTTGTCCACATTTGCATCTAATTAAACATTTAAAGATGCCCTGCCACAAGTATTTCATTTCTTTATGGTAATGTCTGAAGATCTACCATGGACTCTGTAAAGTTTTTGTGGAAAAAACGCCTTGGTTACCTTGGTTACCTTGATTCAAGCCATTCTAGCGTGGTATAGAAAGCCTGCAGGAAGACTCAGCTCCATTTGGGCCAGTTCTCATTAATATTCCACGAGTTAAGCTGCTTGACTCTGATTGGCAAACAGCTAGCCAATGAGAAACTAGCTATCAGTATCCTTTACCCATCGCAACTGGGGGAGCTTATGAATAGTAATGAGCTCAGGCAACATGACATCAGACTGAGCAGCTTGTTGCCCCGTGTGCGCTGATGCCCTCCTCTGACCGAATGCCTTCCTACAGTTGCTTAATAAAAGTGGGCTTTCCACACAAAAACGTGGCCTAAAAAAAAGAGATTTTAACTGTCGGGCTCGGACAGAAAAATCCATTCCGATCCAAACTTTAATATGGACCTAACATAATTCAAAAAATGCAAATAAAAATGGCTTTGGGTTCCGGGGCACCTTTAATAACATGTTATTTATTTTCTTAAATATTCTTTTTTTGGGCATTTTTAGCCCTTTATTATGAATGAAGGGGAGTGAGAATGGAATGACATGCAGCATAGGGCCGCAGGTTGAAGCCGACCCGGTGGCTGTGCGTTGAAGTCTAAGCCTCCACACATGGGCGCGCGCCACCATGTGAGCTACCCGGGCGCCTGTACACATACTCAGTCAGGATTCCTTTACTTCTCATGTTCTTTTTATCACTGCCAGTGTTGAGATTCAGGATTGTTTATTTGATTCAACATAAATTGTCTGTGATTTTTGTTATTGCATCAAACATTAATGTTCTACAGTTTTTTCTTGCATTTCTGAACTACGTGACAGAGTGGCGACATGGTTAAGGTGTAAGCCACAGACCAATGGTTTTCTACCTTAAAGTCATAGACTTGGTCGGCATTACTGGCAACGCCCACTAAAACGTCATTTCCTTTCATGCCTTGGGGGAAAACAAACCATTAGAATTAATGAGCGTAGACCTTGTTAGCGCTCAATCTTTAGTCCTTGTCATATTTATGATTGTTTTATTTTTCTTGGTACACTGACGAAAACTGTGTGGCGTTCTGTGCCTCTAATAAGTTTGTATATTACAGTGGCCGACAGGTAAACACACTGCAACTTAATGAAACACACGCAAATAGACAAAACAAATCCAAATACACAAACTCGCTGCAAATACAGAAACGATGCAAAAAGAATAGCACACAAACTCCAAAAACAAATGCAACAAAAAAACGTATGTGTTTTCAAATATTAAAAAAGTAAAGTAAAAAAAAAACAAGACCTGATTTTCATAAACTCACGATCAAAAGGAAAGTGTACAAGAAAAGGCAATGTCCCCAAAAAAAACTTCACTCAATAACCGGTTTGGAAGTTCAAGAGCGCTGGAATCTGGCAGGATGACAGCGATACCGAAAGAAGAGCGGGCTCATTAGGCAGGCTGTCTGTCAGAATAGTCTTTAACTGAAATTAGAAAACACTGAACCCCCCCCCCCCTCTCTCTGTCTTTCTAAACTGCTTGAACAACAACAAAACAGAATGTACACATCTATCTTCTGTTGCTGTCCAACTCCACTTCAATTACAGTAATGTACTGTAGCCGCAAAACAGTGTTGCAGGAATCCAGCTTCTCTGAAACTGAGTTCCAGCCCTGAGGGGACATTGATAATAAACTCGGTTATATATGGTGCAAATCTGTCTGCTAATCAATAATGTATTATCATACATCAAGTTTTGGAAATGAACCTGCCCAGAAGTTAATTATTGTAGAGATGGTAGCGAACTCCACCAGAGCAGTCGATCCGTTTTTCATTGGAGGACTTGGGAGATTGATCACAGAAAAAAAGATATATATACACTGTATATATATATATATATATATATATATATATATATATATGTTATAATTTTTTATGATGGGAGATGCAAGTGATAAATATCGGCTGGGCGTCTGCAGAACAAATGAAACAGGCTGAGGGCAGGTTCATAAATAACACAGTAGCTTTAATTTGGCTGAAGCGGGATGCTAACTGACACGGGATGATTTCTGAGAGGGGCAGCTGGCAGCGCCGAGTGCTGAGCTCTCCACCTTACTCCTGGAACAACGCTATAAATCCCAGCATGCTCCTGAGGTGGCTCAGTTCTGCAGCCGACCCTGAACTCTGACCCCTGACTTTCATTTATTGTTGTTTAACACTTAGAAGGTACCTGAGATTTTTTTTATAAATGCCAAATTAAAAATGCCATGCATTATTCTGAAAAGAATTATACTATAATAATGACTGATCTTAGTGATGGATTCTAAACATTTGAAATGTAGCATTTAGATGTTTTTTTTTAACAGTTAGGTTTTGGTTTAGTAAACCCATCACTGCCAGCGCTGTACTGTACTCGTTTTGCACTCGTCAGGGGGTACTTGGCTCAAAAAAACAATTTAAAGGGGGTACAATATTGAAAAAACTTTACGTATGACTGCTTTAGAGGCTGTTGACTGTAGCCTACTAAAATAGTTTTCCTTTGCCATATATTAATGTGCTGGGGAATTTCAGTTGTTGTTGTATATCATACAAAAGTCTGCCATCCATATTAATGACTACAAGCAAATTCTAAATAAAACATTACCTTCACATGTATTGTGTTTTATAGACAATCTTAGAGTTTTCTTGCAACTTGGATGATGTAAGACAAACATACAAAACATGTGGCTCCGTGTATGATGATTATTCATAACACCATAACAGTTTGAGGGCCATGGGAATTAGTTTCCTGTGAGAAACAACAAAAACAGGAGAGCGCTGGGGGGTGGCCTTAAAATACGGGAACAACCCAACGAAAATGGGAGAATTGGCAGGTATGCAAGTCTCAAATGTTGAGTCCAAGTCTCAAGTGTGCAGCTTTGGTTCTTACAATTACTGTAATGTGATGTAAAACCTGCCACAGTGCTCCAGTTCCCCTAAGAAAAAAGCCCAGAGAAACAAAAGTTACCTTATGTTTTTCCACTTCAAGTTTGACCTTCCATTTTACAAAAACAACCCAGAATGAAGACTTTTTTTCTTTTCATTATGTTCAAAGTTCTAGTTGGAACTTACAATCAGGCTGTAGGAAAACAGAGGCCTGACCGTAAATACTGTCGACAGCCAACACTTATCAAAGCTAATGAATGCCACAACTGAAAAATGTTACGCTGAAGTGAAATATCACTCAAGGTAACATGACAGTCCAGTAAGTCATTCTGTCACAGCTTGTATTTTGTCCGTCTACGTGGAGGCTAACCTTTAATTTAATGAACAAACCGCCAGACCTTCACTTTTCTAAGTCACCGTGTTCTCTGTAAAATGTCAATTCTGTCCCAATGTCTATCCTGCGAGTTCAGGATAAGGACATTTATTTAATATCAAGACTCGACAGGCAGCGTCTGACATCCAGGGCTTCTTTACTTGAAATACTTTAAGAGAGCCGACGAATGACCTTCTCTAAATTACCACATTTCATCATCAATTTATTTTACGAACTGGTAGAGCGTGATTTAATTTACTGTGGGATGTGATATGTGTGTGTGTGTGTGTGTGTGTGTGTGTGTGTAGAGATGGCCCAGGCCAGCTCAGGGTAACATTGCAGTAGTAGACAGGTAATTGGCTACAGGGCCAACCGAATATTCGGCCTGCTAATAGAAATGTTCAGTGGTGGAAGAAGCTTTCACATCCTTTACTGCAGTAAAAGTACTAACACCAAACTGTAAAAATACTCTGTATCAAGTAAAAATCCTGCATTGCAAATGTTACTTAAGTAAAAGTATGGAAGTATCATCAGGAAAATGTACTAACAGTATTAGTACTAGTACTCAATGCAGAAACATGCTCCCATTTTAGAAACTAGAAACGATCAAAACTGTTGTTTAATGTTCTAATCATTTCAGCTGGACTTATTATATCGACATTATATTGTTGGGTGGTTTCATTCATAATTTGATAAACTAAATGTGTTTTGTGTGCAACAATCTTAATCTGTAAATCCTTCTGTTGTCTTCGGGGTCAAATTTGACCCATTTTCAAAAAAAATAGCTTCATCAGAAATTACCAAAAAAGAAAATGCATGGTTCCATTTAATGCTCTTCTCAAGTAAAAGGAAGGATCAGTACACTACTTTCTTTAAATTTGTGCTGTTTTATTAAATTTCATAGCATATTTCTGCTTTTCAAACTCAAAAAGGAGGTTTAGTGTCTATGAATTCCAAGAATAAGTGTATGTCAAATGTAAAAATGACAAAAATGTTGGAAAAAGGGTCAAAAATGTAGAAAAAAGTTTGAAAAAAATAATACGACAATAAGCTGAAAAACAACTTTAACAATAAAGCGAAAGATGTTGAAAAAAGTTGAAAAAAAGTGAACACAAGGGTAAAATAACTAAAGCTGTCAGATGAATGGAGTGGAGTAGAAAGTTCAATGTTTCTCCCTGAAATGTAGCGGAGTAGAAGTAGAAAGTGGAATGAAAAGAAAAGACTCAAGTAAAGTATAAGTACTTCAAATTTGTACTTAAGGACAGTACTGGAGTAAATGTTCTTAGTTACATTCCACCAATGGAAATGATAGATTACATTGTCTCTATAGATATGGATTGTGCATTCATTTTCCCCTTGAACAGCTACTTGATAATTATATATACTGGGGCTGTATTTCAGCCCAGAGGTGAAATGTCGAGATTACGTGTTTTGCTGTTTTCCACTTGGGTGTCATTGAATATAGAAATCTATAGAGGGAAAGGTCACACTCTGCACATATTGTGCTGGTGAAGATGAATAGTTTGCATACTGAGGAGTCTGTTGCATGCTGCTGTGCATAGTAACGATCTGTGTGAGCCCCCAGAAAGGAAAGAGGCGATCAATCTGTGTTATCACAGCGAGGCGGATGTGAAATGAGCAAAAGCACCTGATCAAAAGAGGAAAAGGAAATGACTGTTTGTTTCTCCGGAGAAGCTGAGCTCTCGGAACCTGGAGATGCTTTATTTGTTGCGGTTGCACTGCGGCAAATGAAGCTATAAAAACACACACACACTCACACAGAGCCTTGGTGTAAATCACCTCCGATACCTGATTAAAAGCGTAAACAGAAAAGCCACGTACTTCTCTTTTTCTACTCCTGCACAACTGTGAGATAATAAATTCAGTCCATAATTGTATCTAAATTTCCCTCGAGGGGAATTTGTGGGCAAACTATACACTACATACACTGCGAATTTAACATAAACCTTTTTTTTGTCAAATGTTAAGCACATTCGGTGCAAAAGACACACACTTAAAGGTTTAAATTCATGCATACACGGAGCCATACATCTAGAAATATCTGGGCTAACACACACACACACTCACACATGTGTGTGGCTCTCTTTGTGGGGACCCGTCATTGACATAATGCATTCCCTAGCCCCTTACCCTAACCTTAACCATCACAACTAAATGTCTAACCTTAACCCTTACCCTCCCCCTAACCAGAACCTCATTCTAACCCTAAAACCAAGTCTTAACCCTCACACAGCCCTTTAAAGTTGTGGGGTCCAGCATTTTGATCCCCACAAAGCTGTCAGACCTCACGAATATAGATAAACAAGATCACACACACACACACACACACACACACACACACACACACACACACACACACACACACACACACACACTCACACAAACCCCATGTTGTAGAGGAGAGCCTCCCCCAAACCTTCCTACTACTTTAGACATTGTGCTGTTTCAACAACCCCCTCCTGCCGGCAGAAAAAGCAATAAGGCAGAGATGTCAATGGCTGTTCGAAGGCCTGTCAATCATTTTGACTGACTGATTGGTATTCCCTGATGGTCATGGTTTGTGCGTTGGCATTCTCTAAACGCAACGCCCACACCGGTCTGATAAATCATTCCTGCCCAGCGGTCGATAACAGCCGGCGATGCGCTGGAGGACGCGGTCACGTTCACTCTGTGCACCTCAAGGTCGGGGCCTGTGCTGTGATTCTGGCTCAGATATGGACTATTATGGTTCATAGCAGTGATCAAAGAAGTATTCAGATCCTTCACCTAAAAGTAGTCCACAGTTCAAAAGTACTAGCCCCACACTGTGAAAATACTCTGTTACAAGTAAAAGTCCTGCATTGAAAATGTTACTTAAGTAAAAGCATTTAAGTGTCATCGGGAAAATGTACTTAAAGTATTAAAAATAAAAGTACTCAATGCATAAAAATGATCACATTTCAGAAACTAGAAACAATCCAAACAGTTGTGTGTTTAATGGTCTAATCATTTCAGCTGGACTTGTAGGCCGTTATATTGTATGCTAGTTTTATAATAAGTGGGGAAAAAAATGTCAAGCAACAATCGGCCCTACTGGGTCTTCAGGCAAAATAGTGGACTCATTTGACAAAAAGGGATCTATGTAGGCATTACAATCAGCTGACCCAACATGTGACTTCAATTAGTTTGATTAGGTCTAAAAAGCCTAATAGCCCCACTCATGATTCAATTAAGAGAACACAGGTTTTTAACAGACTTATACATCTCAAAAGAAGGCTGTTACTATGCAATATCCCCAAAGCAGTACATAACATCGCCATCCCTAAAAAAGAAAACCAAAAGGAAAAGAAACCCCCTGTTGAAGATCTCTGCCATAGACTGTGGGCCAACACACTTGCAACATGACAATCATTTGTTCTGTTTTCTGATTGGATGATTGGGTTTTGTACACATTTGGAGTAACTGGTGCTCTGATCCCTAGTGACTACTCTAATATAAATATTTAATAATGAGCATTATCAGAGGGAGCCTGAGATCTAAGATGGGACAGCTTCCTCTCTATATTGAGATTAAGGCTCAGTTTCACTCGTTCCACTGGTGTTCTTCAAACTAGTGACAGTGTTTTAAAATATGGTTCTTCATTTTGTTCAGAAATTAGGCCAGCATGTGAAAAAATGTGGCCCTAATCTGATTTTTCTAAAATGTTTATTTTACGTAAAAAAAAGTCTGAGTTCTAAAATTAAGTTAGAATTAAGTCTGACTTTTTTCTCAAAATCTGACTTTATTTTTATAATTCTGACATTAAACTCAGAACTCAATGCATGTGGCCCTAATCCTTGTCTGTACAAACAGTACCACTGGATTAAAAAAATCTTTAGCAAATAGAAGTTGAGATGTGATGGCATCAAAAGAAATGACCTCACCTTCTTGCCACTTTCTTTCACTCATCTTGACAGAATTCCCAGATTTAAAACCTGAATACAAGATTAAATGTTTTGTTGAGAGGAACACTGATGAACATACTGCGGGTCCAATCTCAATCTCAGTCCTCGGTTCTCCTCTCCTGCCTCTTTGATGAATAATTAGAGTGGGGACAGAAAGAGAGAGAGAGGGGAGAGATATGTGCGAGCATTAAATGGGAATTCGTCAGGCCTGGCCCCGGCCATTGACAGGCTAATCAATGTTTAGTAATAAGGCGGAATGTGGAATGAGATGTGTGTGTGTGTGTGTGTGTGTAGGAAAGGGGGGCGGGGGGTCTGGGTCTGGATGGAAGGGAAAGAGATATCAATTAAGGAGCAAACTGCAAAGTCCAGACCATGGGAGCTGAGACGGCAAAATCCCGACTCTGGTTCATTAACTAAACAGTGTGTGCTGAATGCAAAACTCCTGCCTCAAACACCACCACCACCACCACCACCACCACCACCCAGCCCATCGTGAACGGCTACCTTATTCAATGGGAAGAGGGAGTCTCTACAGCACGTAGAAAAACGCCTCTGATAGTTCACATACTGAAGTACCTCCGAGGTCGTGCAGAGAAATATTATTCAAACACATGATGCAATAGAGCGAAACGTGCCGGGGACCCTGCAGGTTGGAAATGCAAAACAGGAGCCACATTATTCCAAATTATATCATGTGATATTTGCATACAATATGCATTCGGTGTAAATTGGGGAAAAAAACAGCGGGTAAAAGTAAATTGGCTCATTCCCAGTGTGCTGTTTGTTCCCAATAAAGAAAAACAAATTAAATAAATAATAATTTAGTTTTGTATAAACATCTGGAGGATTTGTAGCAATGTAACTTCACTTGCAACGCATGGGACTTTATTTATCTGAATGCAGCATAGAAAATCTGCTTCGAAATCTAGGAAATATTTGATAGAATAGAACAACACAATGGAATTTTGCTAAATAAAACATCACATTAATTATTAGTTTCAATTTTTTCCATAAAAAACAAAAATCCAGTGCTGGTTCCATGGTATCAGCATTTTGGATAGTCACCATGGAAGCATGAATAGGTCATGTGACAAGGGCTGGCTAAAGAGGCAGCCAAGTGACAGTACTCTGATCCATCCAATTATCAGGTTGACAGCCCTTTAACCCAATGGATTGGGAGGGGGGCACTGGGGGGGCTATCAAATTTCAGGGGGGACACTTCTAGCTCCGACCCTGGTTGTCTGAAGTTGTTTGAAGTCTCTAAAGCCAAAGCTTCTGATGAATGACAGAGTCTAGTTCAAGTCTAGAGTGTGAAGTCCTTTGGGGACGTGTACCACTCTCTGAAGGACCTGTGTGTGCAACTAAATGTGTCCAGTCCAGGTCTCAAACTTCCCCATCTTGTCCCCATCTCTGCGTCAGGGTGGGTTCTACCTTCCTACACAAGTACTGTATGAAACTCCTTTATAAAGTATGACGACTTAAAAGGGACAGAGTATACTGGTCAAAATGGACAGAGCAGAGCCATACAGTATATACTGTATATATCATCACTTTTAGTCCTGTTCGCCCTCATTTATCAACCTAATGTAGAAACCAGCGCAGATATTGGCGTAAATCATTTTACGACAGGCTTCACGTGTGATTCATGAAATGTTTGTATCACACCAATCAGAGCGGAAGAATGGTCGTACATTGATAAATGCAGCGGCTGGAAATGTCACGCACCAATTTATATTCTCGGTTTTGAGACCTTGACCCTACAATTCACGACATGGCGAGACGTAATCTGGCTAAGAAGCAGCACTTTTTTAGAGGTAGAGATTGAAACGTGTGTACTATTTGGCAGCCTGAAAACTGATATTAAAGGCTGCAGAAAGAATGCAGAATGGAAAGAGATCACTAGTGTTGATGTTGGTGATTGACATATGTATGCTATAGTCTTAATAGTAATATACAGGCTTATATGGCAATGGTTATACATGGTTTACCTATATTTAAATAAACATACAGCAGCAGAGTTTATACAGTGTCTTTTATTTTATTGTGTTTTTTTCATGAGTCAGAGCCAGGCAACTGTAAGCTGTGATGAATACCCCCCCCCTGGAAAAACAAGCCAGAATATGTCGGTCAATGGCAGGAATAAATCATTCACCTGTGGCCATTTAACGACATTTTAAAAGACAAATGAAAACCTGAAGAATAAATAAAACTATTGTGCATCGTCATGTTTCTTGTATTGAATATCATTACCAAACTTGACACTATACCTTTTAAAAGTGAGGAATAATATCCTGTCTCCTTGGTGTAGCCCCCAGTTGGGGCAGTGCTGGACGCATCGGGTCATCTGGCTCCATCACTACATTTATGGCGCCCTGTTTTCCTGCGCAATGTTGTACAGTAGGTTCACCCACCCCCCCCCCACCCCGCTGATATAAGACGGAGCCATCTGCCCTTAATCAATCCGATGGAGCACTCCACCGTGGCCCGTGTGTGTACGTATACACTGTTGTACCGACTCATAGGTCTTCTAAAAGAGCCAGATCTGCCATTGCTGACAAGTGATCAACTACTGACTTCTTCTTCTTCTGTTAAACTGATAACATGCTGCACCGCAAGACTCGAAAAATCGCGTACACGAGTTTTAACTTGACGTGAGATTTGATCGTAGCCTCCACTCACGTCCATATTGATAAATGGCGAGCTTTGCGTAGAAATGACCTTTCGCCGGTTTTCTGTCATACGTTCGTTTCGTACATCAAGGCCTATGTTTCCAGCTCTAAAAGCTCTAGATCCTACAACTCCCATTATGCATTGCAATAGCATCTATCATCCCGCCTGGCTGGTTAACACGTACGTCTTTCAAACTCTACTAGCTCCAGTTGCTAACGTCAGTAATACGGATCCAATAAAAGAATATACTTTTTTATATAACACTCCGCACAAGTACTTTCATTTTAAATATTTAAGTACATCTTGCAACTTTTACTTGAATAATGATCTGAATACGTCTTGCATCTCTCTACTTTATGAAAATGAATAAATCATGTGTGACTCTACAAACCCCAAATCTTATGCTATTATTCATGATCCCATGAGAGCAATTTAAGGGCTGGGCAGGGCAGTGACATCAGATGCTTTTTCACTCTTTATTAAATGCATTCACCTTGTTGATGATGCATTAGGCGTCCCATAGTGGCGCGCAGCCAAAATAACTCCTGAATCCAACCTCGTCCTCCACCGTCCATCTGATCTAGCACACAGTCCTCCGATGGTCTGCAAAACCACCTTCAGAAACTATATGTTCACTGTCGATTAATCTGTCGATTATTTTCTCGATTAATCGATTAGTTGTTTGGTCTATTAAATGTCAGGAAATGGTGAAAAATGTCAATCAGTCCGAGATGACGTCCTTAATGCAGTGTTGTAGTACCTGAGATCGGTCTTGGTCTCATGCCGATCTTCATATGAATTTTTGAAGGTCCTTCTCGGGAATCAACTGCATTTTTACTGGGTCTTGTCTCGGTCCGGTATAAAGAGGACTCTGTTTTTATTTTATTTCAAGACTGGCCAAGACCACAACAACATCACTAAATTGCCTTTGTATTGTACCAATAACTGGACTTATATCTAATTTGAAAATAGAAACCGTAAACCCCCCTCTCCCTGCCCCCTTTATGAGAAGAAGCTCAATCACAAATCTGGACCTGGTCTTGACTCGGTCCAAACCCCTCAAAGTCTCTGTCTTGTCTGAGTCTCGATACACTCTGGTCTTGGTGATGACTTGGTCTTGGTTTAGGTGGTCTTGACTACAACACTGCTCAAATGTCTCGTTTTGTCCACAACTTAAAGATATTCAGTTTACTGTCACAAAGGAGTGAAGAAACTATAAATGTGACCCTTGTGTTGTCCGCACGGGTCAAAAATGGACAAAAATTTGACATTTTCGTCCCTTTTTCAGGCTTTTTTAACTTTTTAATAACACCACCTTACCATCACTAGTTTTACACTACTTTTTGGAGTTCATGGTCAATAACCCTCATTTATATAGAATTATATCTAATATTTGAGTTAAAAAAGCAGAAATTATGAATTATTTTGACTAATAGTTAAGATCAGAGGAGATGAGTTTAGTCAGGAATAAAAGTGTTGTATGAATCCAATCCATTTTTTGTGGTAATTTGGTTAAAAAAGAAACATATTTTAGATATAGAGATTTTTTTAAAGGGTTCAAACTTAATCCGAGGACAACAGGAGGGTTAACAAGCTGACAGAGAATTTTTACTTTTTTGATAAGAAATGACTGAAACCCATTCATTGATTATCAAAAAAGTTGGCAATACATTTAATAGTTGACATTTTTTTCTTTTTTCTTTTTCCAACATGAAGTTGAACTTGAAGATGACCCCTAGGCTTAACCCTCATGTTGTCCTTGGGTCAAATTTGACCCGTTTTCAATTATAAAAAAAGCACTCACAACAATAAAAAAGTGACCAGAAAAGCCGGAAAAAGAGATAATAATGTTGAAAAAAAGTTACCAAAACGTGTTTTTTTTAATGGTTAACGGGAAGACAACACAAGGGTTAAAGAATTTACCCATGAGCCCTTTTTGGTTCAGCTTTAACACTGAGACTAATGACAAGCACCGCAGTCATTACCATCCAACTTAACTTGCCTTTCTGTTTACAGGAATTTCACTATAAACACAAAACTGGCAATTACAAATCACAAGTGTAATGTTGCAAAGATCAATCATTGGTCTGCTATTAAATTGATCGGCAACTATTTTTGATAATTTATCGGTTTGAGTCATTTTTATACGCAAAAGTGTAAACATTCTGTGATTCAACGTTCTTATATGTGAATATGTTCTAGTTTCTTCTCTGCTCTGTGACAGTAAAATAAATATTTCAGAGTTGTGGCCAAAACGAGACATTTGAGGACGTCATCTTGGGCTTTGGGAAACACTGATCGACATTTTTCACCATTTTCTGACATTTTAAAAACGAATCCATTAATTGACACAATAATCAACAGTTTAATCGACAGGGAAAATAATCATTAGTTGCAACCAAGTCCGTTCTAAAATTACCAACTGATGGTGACAATAGCCATTTTTTTTTTTTTTTTATAATTTGTCAGACGAAATGAGGGCTGCAACTTCCCATTTCAGGCAACATCCCCCTTGAGCATCCAATTGCATGGCAGCGTTACCACAAGCCCGCCTACTGAGGGTTTGGTTGCTCAGGGGTTTAGCATACATGTATGCAAGAGGACCTTGATGAAGAGGCAACTTTGTAGGTAACAGGGATGAGTAAATGTTGCTTCCAGCAGCAAAGGGAACAGGAGATGACCTAAAAATAAAATCAACACGGGTACACCAGGGGAAAATAGAAAAAGAAAATATGCACAAAATATATCTGGATGTTCCTAGCTGCTGGCAAAAGTATGCCTACTACGTCAAATTGTGATGCATCCTGCAACAAAACAACTCATATTTGAATTCAGAGAGTAAAGAAATGGATGTTTGACTAAAGAAACACTCATTTGGGCGCCCGGGTAGCTCAAATGGTAGAGTGTGCACCCATGTGTAGAGGTTTATTCCTCCACGCAGAGGCCCAGGGTTCTAATCCGACATGTGTCTGACATGTCTTCCCCCTTTCATATCTAAAGCTGTCCTAATGACTAAAGGCCGAAATGCAGAAAAAAAATAACAATTTTTGTCGATTAATCGATAAGTTGATTTAATCGACAAAATGACTAATTGACTAAGACCAAAACGAGCGATTAGTCAACTAATCGACGAAGAGGGGGTGGCTGCCCCCTCTTGATTTTTTTCTCCCTTTGGTGTTTTGTGGATCTAGTTTGATGTACAACCGTTGCAGCAGCAGCAGCAGATTCAACTGCTGTTAATCGATTAATGGATTGCTTGTAATAAAAGCTGAAGTTACAACCCAGACCTCATAACAACTGATTGTCTTATTGAACCGGTGAGACAAATGAGATAAGCTTTTCTTTCCCAGGAAAGGTCACTGTAAATAAGAGAGACTAAGAAATGAGGGACATGATTCATTGCTTTCATTTTCATTGCTTTTGGATTAAAAGTCACCTTTACATGGACGTAAAACATCTACAGTCTACACACATGACCTCCACAAGCCTAAACATCGGTGTGTGTGTGTGTGTGTGTGTGTGTGTGCGTGTGTGTGTGTGTGTGTGTGTGTGTGTGCGTGCATCTGTTATTGCTATCAACAGCTTTAGTCATAACTAAGAGCATCATGTAAATGCCATGACGTGTCACCCTGAGAGTGTACTTTTCTCCCCCCCCACATGCCTGTTGACACTCTGGAGAAACACGTCATAAACACGCAGACCGCCCACTGGTGGGCGCTGTTTTGCCCCCCCATTCATTTCTTCCTGCATGGATTCAATGCGATTTAATGCAACTCACTGTACAGCCTGACGTGCACATGAGCCATAACGCACCCAACCACAAAGGGAACTTTTCAAAAGATTTCCCTTTAATCCCCCCACACACACACACACACACACTTCAAGACTTCTGAAGGGAGCTCTGGTTTTCATGCACGCCCCAAATGGCAGCAAAGCAATACAAATGCAAATGTGTCAATGTTATCAGAATCCACACAAATCACACACACACACACACACACACACACACACACACACACACACACACACACACACACATCGTTATGTTGTCAGAAGTGAAGTCCATTTCATGCCTCTGCTTACCTGAAAAACACTATCGTTTCCCACAAATAGATCCCCAGCGCGTTTAGTCGGCACATTTTTGCCAGTCTCATTTTGTTTGGAGGGTTGGGGGGGGTGAAGGTGTTGTTGAAGGGGGGGGGTCACACTCTTGAGAGGATGAATTCCACTCCAGAAAAAAAAAATCCTTTAGTGTTAGAAAAGGAGGAGGAAGAGGAGGAGGAGGAGAAGAGGGGAGGGGGGTTTGATATGGTTTATGACCTCCAAGGTGAGCCAAAAAATGTTCCGCTTTTTGTCTGTCTGTGTGTGTGTGTGTGTGTGTGTGTGTGTGTGTGTGTGTGTGTGTGTTTCAGATCCCGGAGTCGCCGGTACCGAGCCGCGGGATGCTCATGACCTCACCGGCCATGAAATCATGCTTGTGTCCGCTTTTCACGCCTCCAGCGCAGCCGCTTAGCCAGCGGGAAAAAAAAAAAATAAAAATCCACAATATCCCCGAGATTGTGTTCAGGACCACGGACAGAGGCAGCGACACCGGCGGGTCTGCGGGGAGGTTGCTCGTCCAGGTTTGGGTTTTTTTTTTTTTTTTTTGGGGGGGCAGAGAGGGGAAGAGAAGGAGGGGGGGTGGAGGGGAGAGGGGAGGGGGGGGGAGGCTAGCCGCTCACAGGCTGCTGCTAATTAACACACTTACACCCAATTACTCTTAAGTCCAGTCTGTGCGATCCACCGCGGTTGACGGGGAAATAAAACATATTCCATCAGTGGTGGAAGACAAAGAAAAAAAAAAAGGAATCACAGGCTGTTCTTATTGCAGGAATAATCTGCGTATCACTGTCTCCAGAGGGTCTGGCAAACTGTGCATGTGCGTTGTATTTCCCTAATTCCACACAGACGGAGTGCTGTTCTCAGATCTGCACGTTTTCTCTCACATGGATCCCAGAGGCAGCCGGTGCGACGCTCTGGATCCGTGCGTATCGGCTGTTGCGGGAGTCCCGGCACTGCTGCTGCTGCTGCTGCCGCTGCTCAGAGAGGGAGGTCTGCAGGTAGAACAAGTCTGCCTCCTTTTCCTCTTCTCCCTCTACTTCTTCTTTACCTCCTCCTCCTGCTGCTGTCTCTCTCTTCGTCTCGTAAGTGTCTCCCAGGGGCGAGTAGTAGTAGTAGTACTTGGCGCTGAGGCAGCACGGCTCAGCTACTCCCATTGTCTGGTGGTGGTCAAGTTGGAGACGCACCGGCGGCTACTGCTGCGCTCCGCATCCGCTCCCATCCGGGCACCGCGCTTCCGTTAGAATAATAATAATAATAAAAAAAGACAAAGATCACAAAGAAGAGAATCCCCTCAGGAGACGTGAGAGTGTTATAAAGACGTAGAGACCTGCGTGTCGGACTGCTGTGGACCCTGTTCCATGGCAGGAGAGTGGCAGTGACACTGGCCCTTGCCCGTCGCGCTCCCACGCATGCACACACACACACACAACACACCACACAAGGAGGTACAGTATGCTACAGGCAGGACAGCAAGCCTCGGTGCGCCCCGACACTGTATTTTCTTGCTGCAGTCATTTAGCAAACTCCAAAAAAACGCACATCTCAGTGGACAGACACGCCCCCCGAATGCTGTCATTGGCCAGCGCGGTCCTAAAGCCCGTCTCTGATTGGCCGACAGAGGTGTCATTAGCTGGACAGGAGATCTACCCCTTACGCATTAATCCCCTAAGGAAAAATCAAGTTTAGATTGAACTTTTATATATATATATATATATATATATATGTGTGTATATATATGGGTTTACTGTAAAGATTCTTTGAGTAACATGTAAAGGACTATTTGTTATGTTGTGTTTTTTTAAAGATTATTTTTGGGGTTTTTCCCTTTCATTAGTGAATATCGTGTATATTTTATGTTGCTCACCGCTTGTCTAGAGTCAAGAAAAACAATTAAAACACTGGCAGTTTATTTTATGTTGTGTCACATGTTCTTGTTTTTTTTACTATATAAATAAAATGTATTATTAGAATATGTATAAATAAATAAAAAGTATTATTATATGTGTGTCTTTGGTCCTCAGCAGTGAGGTATTATACTAAAGGGAAAAAGGAGTTTTTTCTTTCAAACACAAAGGCAATTCAAAGTGCTTTACATATGGCAGAACAAATGAAAAATTAGAAATTTTGAACACACGATAACAATGGAAATTAAATCAATGAAAGTAGAACAAAAATAAAAAATGAACAAAAAAATATATATATATTATAAATAAAAAAATAATTGAAAATGAGCACAACTTGTACAGTTTCAGTGCAGTGATACATAGCTGCAACATTTAAAAATTACATTCAGCAGCTACATTATTATTATTTTGTGGCATGCTGGGCCTTTATTTGTGACAGGACAGCTTACACACATAAGGGGAGAGACGGGATGACATGGAGTAACGAGCCGCAGGTCAGAATCAAACCCACAGCCACTGCATCGAGGACTGAGCCTCTGTACATGACCACACGCTCTACCAGGTGGGCTACCCAGGCGCCCAGCAGCCACATTATTAGGTACCCCTATTCAACTAATGGTTAATGCA
Organism: Etheostoma perlongum; assembly: GCA_026937815.1. Taxonomy (NCBI): domain Eukaryota; kingdom Metazoa; phylum Chordata; class Actinopteri; order Perciformes; family Percidae; genus Etheostoma; species Etheostoma perlongum. The sequence continues at coordinate 29,456,383 of CM049380.1, forward strand.
ATTATCTAATCAGCCAATCACGTGGCAGCAACTCAAAGCATTTAACTTTTGCAAAAAGTTATGTCAGCATTATACACCAGTATTCAGACAAGGCTGCCAGCAATATAGACCACACGGCCCCCAGTGGATGAATCCGGATCTGGTGTTTCTGTCAGCTCAAACCTTCTCCTGCAACTAATTGCCAAACTTTCATAGAAAATACAAAAGATATTCATTTCAATCAGGAGAGGCATGTTTGAAATGCAAATGAGGTTTATTGTACAGATCAATAAAATGTACAAACGTCTTTGGCGATTAGACTCCATCGCTATACGAATATTTCATATATCTATATAGGGGTAGAGAACCCTCAGACCCTCCAGATGGAATCAAGACACTGGTGGTGGTGACGAAGGTCAGCTGGAGTAGAGGATTGGAGGTGGAAGGGGGGGTGGAGGGTTGCACTCTTTGCCTGCAATGACAGCTGAATAGCAAAGGAAGAAACAGATTTTTAAAAGCAGGGTTGTGACTCTGTGATTGGCCCTTGCAATTTGTGTCTGATTCTGATTGGTCCGCAATTTCCCTACTGTGGGGACAAGTAAAGGTTTTCTTATCTTATTTTAAGCAGGAAGGTGAACGCCTCCACCAGCTGATTCCATTTAGGAAGAGAGCACTGAGTAAATGAGGTCTTCCTGAAAGAATGAGCTACATTTAAATCAGGAGAGACTAGTTGCATATATGCAACAGTTATATACAGCAAAAAGTCCATTTATTAGTATAACAGCTGAATTGATTTAGGAGTTAAGTTAGGTCTTCCTGAAAGAATTTACAGTGAGCGACATATGTGAAGAGGATGAATCTTAACCCTTGTGTTGTCTTCCCATCGACCGTGTAACTTTTGGTTTTTCTGGGTCAAAATTGAAACCTTTTGTTGTTTTCCAAACCTTTGTTGCCCTGATGTTTTTGTCAATTTTTTCCTGCGCCTTTTAACGTTTTTGTTGGACATTTATGTCACTTTTTTCAACGGTCTTTCATAAACAGTTTTCTAAATGCTATAAAATAGAACAAAACATCCAAATTTAAAGAAAGCAGTGGGGTGATCATTTATTTTACAATCCGTGTTATTTTTCTGAAATTTTGGTTGAAAGACCCGAGAACAACACAAGGGTTAAAGAATGCAAATCCCAACCCAGAACGTTATTGTTCTCTTGTCCCAGAATGGGACTGCGGTGTAGCCAGATTTGACTCCAGACAGGTCTGGCAATGCGAGACTACTGATCACAAGTATGCTCCCCAGAGGATAAACCCTTGTTATTTCAATGACCCCATTATCTCTCTTTTAGCGTCACTCTCAGAACAAACTTTAATTTATAGTGCCATCACTGGTAAGGCTTCATGAATTATCAAATCGGTTATCCACCTGGTTAATAGGTTTAAAATGGGCTGTTAGTGAGGTGTTAGCGTTTTCCTTTGGTTTGAATAAGGGATGTTTTGTTGCTAACCTGCCACTGATTCTTATAATATACTTCCTCACATTGTCGTACATGTCTTTGCAGTATTATCTCTATATTTCACATAATTTGCATATTGAGAGAAACTTTTGAGAGAAACTAATTCTATTATTTTCCAACAGAAATGTATAACTCACTACTACACCTACACTAACTGAGTGGTAGTTAACAATATCATTTGTCTTGTATGAGATCACTTTAGTATTGCTATGATATTATAATAATGTCTAAATTACTGGAGAACTTCCACAAAAAAACACTTTCACACACTCTCTCTCACAGACACACACACACACGCACGCACGCGCACAGACACACACACACATCCACACACAGAAAGGGGGAAAGCTCCTGAATATGGATATTATGTCTTCACTAGTGTAAAGGGAAAGCTGTTCCTTCTTAAAGGCTTCTCCCTCAGACTCAGACCTCAGATTAAATCATAGAAATATCTCATGTAGATGGAACACCCAGCGGGTTTATACAGTCCGTCATACTGTATATCTACCTGAAAAGTAAGAAAAACAAACATCAAGGTCACACAAACTGAAGATACCACTAAAGAGAGTATTGCATATGTTTTTTTGTATTAAATTTTTCATATTGTGACATGCATCGACCTTAAAACAATAATTCTAATAAGAATCAATTTGCATATTTTGCCCTGCCTTATTACAGAAACATTTCATTTACATGTTTTTATCTTAATCTATTAGTTTACATTCTGCAAAAATGTGAGCTGTGGAAGAAGATATATATCTTTCTTCTTCTCTTATTTCTATCATTACCATTGCAGATTTTTCAGGAACAGAAACCCGTACTGGCTTGCCAACGGGACACTTTTCTTTCTACACTGGAAAGTGGGAAGTGCAAAGGGGAAAGCAAAGGGAGCATGATGAATATTTAAACCATTACATGGCCATTATAGCTCATTATGTAAATGAACAGTAAAGTGCTGTGGTGGCTATTTATGGTCGCAGCACGCCCTAATTGGCTTTAGTCGTTGTTTGGAGTGGGGCCACCCACCTGGCTGACCCGTCGCTGCAGTAGGTGGTGCATGTGGAGGGGGGGGGGGGCAGTTTGTCTGTGAGTATATTTAAGTATGCCTTGTCTTCTCCTTTTCAGAAGGACTGTTACTGTATAGTTGTCAAGTATGCTGGTAGTGTTTTTACCTTCTGTTCCTATCTAATGTTGATTCGGTGATCCACTCACAGTCGGCCATTTTAGCCGACTAATGGTTGTAATGTTTTGAGGAATTCAACTGTGTGGTTTGTCTTTTTGTTGTTGCTGTTTTGCTTGTTGGATGCACGTTGGTGCATTACTTATTGTATTTCTATCTTATTCATATACACAACGACAGTTTAAAAGTTTAAAATGTTTTTTTTTAATTGAAAACAACAGTGACATATAACCTACTGTAGTGTTAAATAAAAATTCTCACTGGGAGCACAATCACACACAGTGTAACACTGTCTATCAATAAAAGGGTGAAAATAGTATGTACACAGATCCCTTTGGTCTCGTCAGTGGAACATTTGGCAACTTTTAAAAAGTAAACTTTCCATTCAGAATCTTATCGGCGTCCATTTCGGCTTCTCGTGCTCACCATCTACTCAAAACGTAACGTTACTACTCTTTGGCTGGCTCGCAAGCCCAAACGGCGTGTGTGTGGCGTGCCAGTTGTTTTGTTTACGGTCTAGCTAGATCCAGGGTGTTGTAGTTTTTCTAACGTCACTAGTTGTTGTAACAGCATGTGAAAAAACTACAAAGGCCAAAAAGAACATTAATCTCCCGATAAAAAAATTGACGCTGTTAAAATGGGTTAAAACATTAATAACGTGTTTAACTGACAGCACTAATTGCTATGATATTATAATAATGTCTACATTACTGGAGAACTTCCATAAACAATTACACACACACATACATACGCACACTACGCAGAGCCACCGTCGCTGCATCCGGAGCTTAGCACCAAAAACCAGAGTTTTTCTTCTCTAATCCCCAGAATGTATCTGTGGTGTAGCCAGACTTTACTCCACAGAGCTGGGGAGATAGCTCTGGCAATGCAAGAATAGTTGCAGGCCCACTGCCTCTGGTTTCTCAATGCAAAGATAGAACAAAAGGTTCCCAGTTGACTGGTGTGATTGACTTTAAGTCTAGGAGCTGTTACGGTCCACTAAGAGCAGGGGTGATTGAAGAGTCTGACAGCAGCGACACAAAAGACCAACTGTACAACACAACTGTACTATTCATCCTCCCTGTGTATTTACTCATATGTTTATGCCCACTGTTTGCTGCCTGCTCAAGAGAATCATTTGCTATCCTCAAAAGGTCGTCATTTATCAGTTTAACTGTTCAGTGTGCTGCTGCAAGGCGAGCACACGGCCCGAGTAAAAACCATGTTCAGCCGCAGGCCTGCAGGACGGATCGATGGCTCCTGTCTCCTAATGCAAGCAGCGCCTTAGTCACATTCATCTATTAAGTAAAGGTCATCATGTCCACTCTCACAGTCTTCAGAGGAGAGGCCTGAACTTGAGCATCTTTCATATCAGAGCAGATAATCGATGGCTGCTATAGGAGGCAGTGCTGTAACAGTGTCACAGGAAGAGTTGGAGATATCTGGAATGGATCTGACATGATGAGAAGATGCAACTACAGCACGAAGACGAAGGAGAAACATGTTGGGGCTCAGTGGTTAGCACTTGGCCCGGCAGGGTTTGATCCCCGGTCTGGCCTTCCTGTGTAGAGTTTGCATGTTCTTCATGTGTTTGCGTGGGTATCCTCCAGGTGCTCTGGTTTCATGTGTGCTAGGTAAATTGTACAACAGTTCAATATTAGACATGTGGCAAACACTGGCACATTTACAGAAGTGTTGATTAATGTGCATTGTCCTAATAAAATTAATACATCTTAAAATAAAATATTTACGTTTAAAGTGGCTGCGCCCTCTAATGGCTGCATTAATTGTGACGAGAGAAAAGCAGAATGAAAGGATGTGGCAAACAACCAGAGGAATTTCACCCAGTTGTCTTGTTGGAAAATAAAACGAAATGGCAAGTTTTTTTTTCCACTTGCCGGAACAAATGGAACAAACGAAGATTCTTCACAATCTGCGGCATATGTGTCACCGGAAGTAGCGTCTCCTAATTGGGGTGGCAGGAGCTCAGTCCGTAGGGCGTTGGGTTGTGAACCAGAGGGTCGCTGGTTTAAGTCTGTGTTTGGACCATAGTACGGAGTGTGGACTGGTAGCTGGAGAGATGCCGGTTCACCTCCTGGGCACTGCCAAGGTGCTCTTGAACAAGGCACGGAACTCCCCACTCTGACATCTCTCCATTAGTGCATGTATGGGACCTGAGCATGTATGTGTATTTCAGGCCTGTGTGTAGTGTGTAATAACAACAGAGGGTAAGTTGTAATTTCACCATAGGGGATCAATAAAGAGTATTAAATTAAAATTTTAAGCCAAAGCACAATCTTTTTCTAAAAGCCACTGAGTAGTTTTGGTGCCTAACCACACTGCAACCGTTTTGGTTAATGCATGTTTAAAACTGCAATTGTTATGTTCTCTGGTTAGATATGAGTAAGGAAAACGTCCTTTGGGTCATATTTCCGTAGGTTGAAATCACAAGGCATATTTGGAAAAGTCATAACACCAATGAACACCATTTTAGACATTTACATCACTACACATAGCATAGACCAAGGCACTCATACATTATATGAAGGCTATACTTTCTAATTGTCATTGTGCGTTATCAGTTAGTATACAAAAAAAATAAACATGTTGCATTGTTTTATACTATCAGGAATATATTTCATCATCTTCATTTAACAGTAAATGAGTATGACAACAGATAATGACTTGAGTTACTAAAGTTAAGCCAAGGGCACATTGGTCAAACCTGTGACGTAAAGAGGGAATACACAAAAAGACAAGACAGACACTGCAACTAAGAATAGAGAAGGGCAGAATGAAAGGACATTGGTCCCTGCTCATCTGGTGTGTGTGTGTGTGTGTGTGTCCATCTGTCCTTTGGAGAAGGCTTTAGGAAGCATAGTGGTCTTAAAACTAGTTTTGACAAAACAGTGTAACACAATAAATTTACGACCCTGTTACGCCCCAGTCTATGGGTGCCTAGGACGCCATATGAAAAATCCCCATCTTCCCCGTCTCTCAAGTAGCCAAAAACAATTAGTAGTTTGAATGTCAAACTTATTTATTTTACAACACGTAGAAAATATATAATTAAACATATAGATAAAGGTAACTTATACAATACTCCACCCATACTATTCAAAAGAACCGGTCCTAATCTAACACAAAGGAAAAGTGTGGCGGTAGAGCGATGAGGAGGATGAGGAATGCCTGCTGCCCGCAGACGGCCGCCATCTTGGCTCCTTAAATATCAAGTGGTTCCGCAGCTGCAGCCATGAATGCATGGGCATGAATGCTTTCCACCAATTGTCTCCCGGCTGTAGCACACACCTATTTGCATGTGAAAGAAAATAAACACAGGGCACACACAACAGACCACAGAAACAAATATGACCATAGTCATACTGTCACTCCCCAATGTGAGTCGAGTGCAGATTTGAGTCGTTTACGGCATAACGTGTTGTACTAAAATTTGTGAAATCCATGAAATAATAAACTTCTCTTATTACAAACAATAACAGAAGATGGGAATCATTTAAAAAATGTTGTAGCTATTTATAATAAGGTGACCAGACGTCCCCGGCTGATCTGTCCCCGGAAATGTCCCCGGTTTTCATTGTGACTGACAGACCCGATACTGGAATGAAAGAAAGAAAATTCTGACCAAACGGAGCAGACTCAGAGCGAGCAGCGCTGCTCAGAGCTCAGAGATGTTTTAGAAAGCCGTATTTTACCATGCTAAAATCACTGATTATTTACATGGAGTCTGGTGGAGATATGCTGCTCTATACACGCTAAAATCACTGATTATTTACATGGAGTCTGGTGGAGATATGCTGCTCTATGCACGCTAAAATCACTGATTATTTACATGGAGTCTGGTGGAGATATGCTGCTCTATACATGCTAAAATCACTGATTATTTACATGGAGTCTGGTGGGTTTAGAGAACACAATTTCGCTGACTTTTATGTTTTAAAAAGGACCGTAATCTTAAATAGAAAGGTCGACCTCCTTAGAAATCCTTTCCATAATGTTATCAGACACTTATAATATTAATCTGAGTCTGTCAGCAGCAAAACGAGCACTTTATGAATGTAAATACAAGCTGGACAATTCTCCCATTAACTTCCATTGTAGCTTGTTTCTCTGCTGCCGACTGCAGCGATCTCGTTTCATACTGCATCAATGTCAAAGGAAAATCTTTCCTCAATAGTTTATATTGTATCCGATACTCAATGAGCTGTTGCAGAAACAAGCCTGAAGCAATAAAGCAAAAGCTGTCAAATAAATGTAGTTCAGTAAACATGACATTATGAAATATTGGGACTTTTTATCTTGAAATATTAGGACTTTTTATCTTGAAATATTAGGACTTTTTAATGAGAACAGCTCTAGGTCTAGTGTCCCCGTTTTAAGTTTTACAGATAAAAGACACGACGTGTTTTGGAGGTTTATATGCTTCTGAGCTGAAAATGTCCCCGGATTTTGTCTGAGACATCTGGTCACCTTAATCTGAGCTGCCTTTTATTTTTTAAGTGATTCTGTTTCATTTTTCGTCCGTACATTAACAAGAAAGTGCCTCATCCTGGTTTTATTTTTGTAAATGTCCCGGTCGGACTGTTTGCTAGTTTGGGTGGTGTCTTCTTTAGTCTGTGGTGCAACAGGTACATTAGCGCTCCAAGCTAACGTTAGTCAAAGTGTTGCATCAAACATGCATTTTAGCTGAAGTTGATGAGAGTATATCCAGTTGTTCCTTGTCCCTGTCTGCTCAGCGGCATTATGTATGGGATGCAGGAGTTTTCTAGCTGGAAGTTATTGTAAACAAACAATGTGATTGTGTCTGCAGTGTTAGCAAAAAGACATTTTAGAAGCTAGCTTCCATGCTCTTAGCTGTTAGCTTGGCTTGCTAGGCCTTCTCTGTATCCCACAAGGTGAAGCTGCTGACTGGCCTGAGAGTCAGCTCTCCTTGATGCTCGCCTGGCATCCTCACATTGTAAATGTCCTCGTATAACCACCACACACACACACACACACACACACACACACACACACACACACACAGGCATCGTCTCAACCTTGAGTTATGGCGTGGCCGCCACTGGCAATCACATTAAGAGGCACATTTCTTCATATTCACACAGGGGACCACATTGAGCAATCTGCTTAATTTAGCCAGACTGACGAATTGTACTGCTGTACTCTCTATCTTTCTCTCTCTCTCTCTCTGTCTACCTTTTTCAATCCCCTCTTGTATATCTCTTTCACCAAATCTCTCCCTGCGTGTCTTTATCTTTTTGTCCCTTGACCCACTGCTTGTCTTCCTCCATGGTGTGCGTCAGCAGTGCTGTCCTTGAGACGGCCCGCTGGTTCTGTCCACGGTTGGCTGAAATGTCACACAGCTAGAATGACCTGCAGCTACACCTGCTTTCTGCCCCCCCCCGCCTTCCTCACGGGCCAACCGGGAATTTCCTCAGGTGTGTAACCTGAAATGGAGTGACGAGCAGTTTCCACTTTATTTTACTTCCAAAATGACTAAGAGGGAAAGATATAGTAGTAAGAAATACTACTGTGCAATATTTGCAATATTCATTCTCGTGAAAAAGGCAATATCCCCTCTAGTTAGAACCCCACTACCCTTAGGATAGTGTTTAAAACCAGTATATATGTATTACTTCTACTTTTTCTCCTCCTGGTTTACAGCAGTTCTCAAACTACAGTCACAGTGTTCATAATTAATTAGATTTTTTGCACTCTTATGTATGGAATCTAAGTTTTTTTGTCTGATTTTATTTTTATTTATCTTGTATAATCTATTTTCTATTTAAGTTGGTGTTCTTTTCTTTGCTCTTAACTCTTTTTACTTGACGCAAAGAGCCTGAACAACAATTCCGATGTAGCTGGACTGTATGCACAAATGGCAAATCAACATCTTGAATCTTAAGAGAGCTCACATCATGCTTTAACAAGATCACAAAACAAGGTGAAAAACTTGGATCCAACAATTTGCCGACTCAAGATAATGAAATCAGAATTGTATGAGATAAAACAAAATTATCAATGTTGTTGTTTTCTGCACTTACACACCCCACCATTACACTTATGTTGGGTTAATTTGTGTTATTAGTCTAATTAGTTAAATAAACACCTTTTTGACTAATCTATCTGTGTGGGACCTCCCTTTTGTTGCCGGCCTTGAGCCAGACGGTAACAACGTATAGTAGTCAGAGAGACCATCATCGACAGTCTGTTGTTCATTGCCTTCAGCAACAGATTGCATTTGGAGCATGTTGACAGCTACTATGTCTTAATAAAACACCTAGAGACTGTGTACAAGTGGATAAGTGGGTCTGATAACATTTTATTGAATTGGACCTAACAGGGTGGGCTATCACATACATTTGTTAATCTCTGTTACATTCAGCAACACCAAAAAAGTAAAGAAATACTAATATTTCCCCAGTGTAAAGTGTGCTGTTTTAGCTACAGCCACAGTGACATGGATGGTCAAAACAAAATGTTCTCTGGAGGGGGACCGAAAGCAATGGCTGGCTCTCAGGAGGACAAAATAATGTGGTCCTGTTGTATAACATTTAAGACAGAAAAAGACCTGCCTGCATTGCAGACACACTAAGGCATGTTTTAGAATTTACATGAAAAGCAATTTTAGCATTTTGATTGATGCATTTACCCGCAAATGTTTCAGCTCCTCTCCTCAGCATCATAACTCAGTCAAACCACAAAGGGACGACATACACATATGGGTGGAAATGTGACTAATTCTTTTCCATTGTTCATCAATGTCAATACTAGCCTTAAGTGTATTCATGGTGACAGAGCAAACAGGAACTGCTCGCAGCCAACGTTGGATTCCACCAGGCACAGATGTTCTGAGGTTTTCTTCTGTTCGCTGCCATGTGCCATACCACACGAGGAGCATTTCAGAAGTGGAGCGTCTTGCCTCCAATTATTTCTGAGATTATTTCTCATACCCATTTCAGTCAAATATTTATGACACATTCTGATTTTTTGCGACCAAATATCGACCCTCTTCCTTATTTCACCACACACTTTCAGTAAAACGACGAAAACAACCACTTGGATGGGAAAAGAGTTTTTTACAGTAACTTTGAATGCAGCACGACGCTGGCGAGACGAGTTTCAAGTGAACGCTACATCGACAGCTACAGACTGATGGACGTCCCGGTGTTGGAATCATGACGTGGACATTTGTCAAATATGGACAGTAGTGTTCTGGATACTGGACTGGGCATTGCTAAGACGAGTGACTTTGACATAAGCCTGTAAATTAAAAACAAAATCAATCAATCAATTTATTTTTGTCCCAGAGGTCAGTTTGTGTCACAGCCGGCATAAAGCATAAAAATATATACATGTATAACACAATGCACAGCAGATTACAGTATGGCATACAGTACATACATTATCCGTCAAGAAAGACACATCATCTAGTGTTCAAAGAGTTAAAGCTCATTTTGTTGGAGGTTAATATTAAATATGCATCAAATCTCCCTTTTCCAAAAACTGCACCCTTACAGTCACATTTTTCATCTTCCATGTTCATGTTTTGGACATCTAATAAAAGAATATGTGACCTTTTACATTGGTGTGCACTAACCTTTTAAATGCAGCTGACCCAGTTTTGAAAACGTTCATTACTACATAAAAAAACCTCTCAGATCCTCTTCCTCACTTCAGGTTAAAGTATGTCAGGAGCTACAGCAGCGCCGAGCTCAGCGGGAAGCCATGCGTTCATTACATCAGTCAAAATCTCCATTGAGATGAATACCCGCGGGTCCCGCCGCTTTATTCCCTGAGGAGAAAAATACAGTTGTCATTCGACCTAATTGCGCTCTCATGGTGCATGAGGGCTCGCTGAGTTATTGAGAGCCGCGCCATGAAAATCATGATCGACGAGCAGCAGGAGGGCCTGACATTGCACTTCACAAACTGGCTGCTCTGTCGGAACGGAGGGAGGGGAAGGAGGGAGATGGAGAAAAAGAACAACATCAGAGAGACGGAATCCGCATATGTGTGGGAAGGAAAATGAGGCCTGATAAGTTCCTTGTGTTTTTTTTAAGCAATTTGATTTGTTAGATTGTTTATTTATGTCATTATATGTCTCAGAGGTGTGTATCTAATGTTATCAAAAATCAATTACATCTGGATTAAATGGATTTTTGGAATTGTTTCCGGCTACTTTGGCTGGCTACTAAGTAAAGAAATCAACTTATTCCCCTACTTATTGTGATCAAATGCAACTTGTTTTCTTCTCTTGTGGAAGTTTTTTTCCACAGGGATTATGTAGCATACCAGGCTCAATCATCATTATAATGTACAGTATATGCAGCAATTCAATAGTTTAACTAGGTCGGTATCCTGCAATATATAGTAGCTAAATTGTACTAAATTGTGGCATCATTGTGAAAAAAAGACAGCAATAATAAGTGGGTAGAAGTATGTGTGCATTTAATTTTTTTTTATGTTCATGTACTGTATGTCCTCAAAAAGTAAAGTTATAAAATGATGTAGTCTGTAGGGACCGAGAGCAGGGCTTAGAGGCATTTCTTTTTTAAAGTCGCAGTGGCTTTTTAAAGTCTAGGGCGCTGTCCACACGAACGCAGGTATTTTTCTATACTGTTAAGCCGTCCAAATGCAAAGTATTAAGTCACTAAAACCGAACCTTTTTAAAGTGCTGATGTTATGCTTTTTGGCTTTTTCCCTTTTCTTTATTGTGTTGTATCTTTTTTGTGCACATTATAGGTTTACAAAGCAAAAAATCCCAAAATCCCCCGAACAGACTTACCATCTCCAACACTGTTCACAAACAGCTCTGTTGTAGTCCAGTCTTTACTTCCATGACGACCGTGCGTCACTTTGTATCACACGTTCTCATGCTCGGCTAGCTGCTAGCATGGCACGCCCTCATACTCTGCTTCTGACTGGCTAGTAGTCCTTACCTAGGTACTGTCAGGACCCTCATACTCTGCTTCTGACTGGCTAGTAGTCCTTACCTAGCTACTGTCAGGGCCCTCATACTCTGCTTCTGACTGGCTAGTAGTCCTTACCTAGCTACTGTCAGGGCCCTCATACTCTGCTTCTGACTGGCTAGTAGTCCTTACCTAGGTACTGTCAGGGCCCTCATACTCTGCTTCTGACTGGCTAGTAGTCCTTACCTAGGTACTGTCAGGGCCCTCATACTCTGCTTCTGACTGGCTAGTAGTCCTTACCTAGGTACTGTCAGGACCCTCATACTCTGCTTCTGACTGGCTAGTAGTCCTTACCTAGCTACTGTCAGGGCCCTCATACTCTGCTTCTGACTGGCTAGTAGTCCTTACCTAGGTACTGTCAGGGCCCTCATACTCTGCTTCTGACTGGCTAGTAGTCCTTACCTAGCTACTGTCAGGGCCCTACTGTCAGGGCCCCTCATACTCTGCTTCTGACTGGCTAGTAGTCCTTACCTAGGTACTGTCAGGGCCCTCATACTCTGCTTCTGACTGGCTAGTAGTCCTTACCTAGCTACTGTCAGGGCCCTCATACTCTGCTTCTGACTGGCTAGTAGTCCTTACCTAGGTACTGTCAGGGCCCTCATACTCTGCTCCTGACTGGCTAGTAGTCCTTACCTAGGTACTGTCAGGGCCCTCATACTCTGCTTCTGACTGGCTAGTAGTCCTTACCTAGGTACTGTCAGGGCCCTCATACTCTGCTTCTGACTGGCTAGTAGTCCTTACCTAGGTACTGTCAGGACCCTCATACTCTGCTTCTGACTGGCTAGTAGTGAGCTAAGTCGCACAGAGCATGTGCGACTTCCATCAAAGATAAAACAGAAGTGTGATATTCATTCACGCATTTGGTCTGACCCTGTATTTTAATTCCAAAGGCCAAGGGAACTTTATCAGGATGCATAGTATCCTGATCTATGAAATAACTGCCTTTAATAATAAAAATCTGCCTGCCTCTATGGGAATTTAACATAGGGGGGTGTATACTTATGCCCCCTGTATTTTAACATAGGGGGGTGTATACTTATGCCCCCTGTATTTTAACATAGGGGGTGTATACTTATGCCCCTGTATTTTAACATAGGGGGGTGTATACTTATGCCCCTGTATTTTAACATAGGGGGTGTATACTTATGCCCCCTGTATTTTAACATAGGGGGTGTATACTTATGCCCCTTGTATTTTAACATAGGGGGTGTATACTTATGCCCCCTGTATTTTAACATAGGGGGGTGTATACTTATGCCCCCTGTATTTTAACATAGGGGGTGTATACTTATGCCCCCTGTATTTTAACATAGGGGGTGTATACTTATGCCCCCTGTATTTTAACATAGGGGGTGTATACTTATGCCCCTGTATTTTAACATAGGGGTGTATACTTATGCCCCTTGTATTTTAACATAGGGGTGTATACTTATGCCCCCTGTATTTTAACATAGGGGGTGTATACTTATGCCCCCTGTATTTTTAACATAGGGGGTGTATACTTATGCCCCTGTATTTTAACATGGGGGGGTGTATACTTATGCCCCCTGTATTTTAACATAGGGGGGGTGTATACTTATGCCCCCTGTATTTTAACATAGGGGGTGTATACTTATGCCCCCTGTATTTTAACATGGGGGTGTATACTTATGCCCCCTGTATTTTAACATAGGGGGTGTATACTTATGCCCCCTGTATTTTAACATAGGGGGTGTATACTTATGCCCCCTGTATTTTAACATAGGGGGTGTATACTTATGCCCCTGTATTTTAACATAGGGGGTGTATACTTATGCCCCCTGTATTTTAACATAGGGGGTGTATACTTATGCCCCCCCTGTATTTTAACATAGGGGGTGTATACTTATGCCCCTGTATTTTAACATAGGGGGGTGTATACTTATGCCCCCTGTATTTTAACATAGGGGGGTGTATACTTATGCCCCTGTATTTTAACATAGGGGGTGTATACTTATTCCCCCTGTATTTTAACATAGGGGGTGTATACTTATGCCCCCTGTATTTTAACATAGGGGGTGTATACTTATGCCCCCTGTATTTTAACATAGGGGGGTGTATACTTATGCCCCCTGTATTTTAAAGAAGAACATTTATTTATTTACAATACATTATTCATTCACAAAAAAAATGGTGTCCTTAAATGTTGGATTTTCCTAATTCTTTTTAATTAAGGCATTAAGATCAATTTCCAAAAAATGTTTTTTTAATCAACTTTATCATGGGTGTGTAAACTTATTCAAGCCACTGTACGTGTGGACTAGGCCTAGGTGGTTCACTTTAAAACTGATCCTGTCAAACTGTATCTGTGCTTGCAGGGTTCATGAGTCAGACTTGAACTGTTTGAATAATTTATTGAAGCACGATTTAAATCCGAGACCCCGCATGAAAAGCTGCTGCCCTGCCAAGTGAGCAGAAACACCAGAGCGGCTGCTAGATGTATGTACAGGTGTTTTATCTCGGAGTCCTGCAGCACTACGTGTGCAGTGTTGTGGTTTCACTTTTCAGTACTGACAGGGAAACGTATAGCTACTGCTAAGGGCTTGACAGGATTTTTACATGTGAATTCATGCTGAAAAACACAAACCATGCACCAGGTTGAGCAGAGAGGAAAATACTGATGTACAAGTATACTGTGTTAGTGTGTGTTACAGTGTGTCGGTGTGACACGGTGTAAATGAGAAGGTGTGAAGGGCAGCGCTTCTGAAAACAGCAAAAGGTTCACTTAACAAAATTGTAAACTCCACACTTTTGATTTTGCCCCCATTTTTCATAAACTGAACCCAAAGACTTTTTCTATGTACACAAAAGGCTCATTTCTCTCAAATATTGTTCACAAATCTGTCTAAATCTGATATCAAGATGCTGATTAGATGCATCACTATTGCACAGGTGTGCCTTAGGCTGGCCACAATGAAAGGCCACTCTAAAATGTGCGGTTTTGCTGTATGGGGGAGGGGTTCTTGGGGGAGGGGGGGGTCCGAAAACCAGTCAGTATCTGGTGCTCTGGTTATGGATAGGGTTCATCTCTCTCTCGACCTGACTGCATTTCGTTGTTTTAACCAATCACATTCGATGGCGTGTGACACTTTGGAGAGGTGTTTTCTTCACGGATGAACCCTAACCATAACACCAAATACTGAATGGTTTTCGACCCCCCCTCCCAATACAGTAAAACTGCACATTTTAGTGGCCTTTTATTGTGGCCAGCCTAAGGCCTAAGTCCCTCAGATTCACCTCAGCCGGTCTCCTCTCCATCCACAAGTCCAACCGCCACAGTTTGGGGGACAGAGCCTTCTCCAGGTTAAGTCCCAGGCTCGGGAACTCCCTCCACCAAGAGATACGCGACTCTGAATCCCTGACCATTGTCCAGTCCCGCCTCAAGACCCATCTTACCTCTGCCTATCCATAGCCCCATGCCCCCTGCTCTTGCTTGAGACGTTTTTTGTTTGTTTGAATAAACGCTTATCACTTACCAACGAGTTAATACGCTGCCAACGAGTTAATACTCTGCTTTGGGGTCCAAATGTTCACAACTCAGGGTGCTGAAAATGGCGAATAGGCCTAGTTGAATCCCCCTCTCCAGGGTGAAAGTCGAATTGAAATGTTTAAAATTTCACCATTTTAGTTTAGTATGTTAACATACTTATGCTTCACGCAGACTGCGTCCACCATCACGTGTCCTCAGACGTCCGCTTTGTAAGCTCAATGAAGCAGACAAGCTACCTCCCACCCCAGCAGGGTGGCCAATGAAAACCAAGCTCAATTATGACATGACAGCATGCTAACATTTGCTAATTAGCACAAAACAAAAAGTACAGCCGACACAGCCATTCATTGAAATCTTAAATCAAGGTCCACTTACAATACTGTACTAAGTTTCTTTTTCACATCTCATTGTCCTCCTTACAACCAAGCTAGGATGTCAGCAACTGAGCTCAATGGTCGGATGTCGACAACTGACTGAACTCAGTCAAAAACTGAACAAAAAGCATGAGATGCGGTTAAAAGCTCTGGATGAAAGTAAGTAAGTGGACCATGAGTTAAGACTTGTTTTGATAGAGTGCTATGCTAAGGCTAGGAAAAGACTTTTATAATTCAATGTAAAAAAAAAATACTCAAAATAAAACAATTCTGTGTATGACATTTGTATTTTTTGTTTCATATTTCATGTTCATTATCTCTCCTGTTGTCCTCGGGTCAAATTTGACCCCATTAAAGAATGTCTATATCTGAAATATGGGTTTTGTTTTTAACCAAATTACCAGTAATAAATTGATTGGATTCCATACAACGCTCTTTGCAAATACAAATGATCACTTTCATTCCTGACTAAACTCATCTGTTCGTTCCTCTGATCTTAACTATTAGTCAAAATGATTAATCATTTCTGCTTTTTTAACTCAAATATTAGGTATAATTCTATATAAATGAGGGTTATTGACCATGAATTCCAAAAATTACTGTAAAACTAGTGGTAGTAAGGCGGTGTTAGTGAAAAGAAAAAAGAAAAAAAGTCAACGAAAATGTCAAATTTTTGTCAGTTTTTGACTCGGGAGGACAACACAAGGGTCATTTTTACTACACATAATGGATAATGTAGAGTTTGAGCTCTACTTTATCCCGCTTACTACTAGCTTATTACACAGCTATTCATATAGAAGTTACTGCACTCTAATGATGCCGGCGTCCTGGTACGGATGGTTAACTTTACCGCAGTAAGATAGCCATGGAGCTAACTAATTCTCTGTTGCCGTTAGCTCTGATAGCCTCCACCCTCTTTCTCCCTTTGATCCGCTGAGCCGCGGTATGAAATGCATAAACAGAATATTCTTTGCACCTGTGTTTGACCCTCGTATGTCTGACCTGGCCAGACCGGCCAGATTAGCAGAACAGCGACCTCATGGCGCTCCAACAGGAGGCAGGTCACGGAGCCATATGCTTCCAGGTGCAAATGTCATGAATGTTTTCTGCAGCAAACAGAAAGATAAACTTTAATCGCACCAGGGAGATAATAACACACACACACACACACACACACACACACACATATAATACATTAATTCAGCAATACTTGGATATACAAACTACTAATGCACGCAAGTACAATAAAGGCCCTCAACCACACACCACCCACACACACACACACACACACACGCACGCACACACACACACACACACACACACGCACGCACACACACACACACACACACACACACACACACACACACACACACACACACACACACACACACACACACACACACACACACACACATAAACACAAACACACAAGCATCTGGTGGAGCAGGTAATTCCCATGGCATCCTGAGACAGAACACAGCATGACCTCTAATTTAAAAATCCAACTCGCATGTTAGACAGCATGAATAATGCATAAATCAAGTCTGCTTATATTATTGCCACGAGGAGGATGCAATTACATTTCCCAGGTGCTCAAGTGCTGTAAAGTAAAGGAGAAGAAGAAGAGAGAAAAAAAACATGCACCCATGAAGAAACAGCTACCATTTAGGGATTATGCACCGAGGGTTGGGTGGCTGTCTGGGGAGCAGATCTGGACACGGTCCTGTGATTGTGTGGCTGTTTTCTCGCTCACATACCCCAATACTGCAGGGCAAAGTTACTGCTCCGCTCGATAAGGAGTTAATTAAAACAGATTGGAAGTTTATATTTTTTCCTTTACAGCCATACATGTTTGGGTGCTTATGTGGAACACAGTGATAACACTTTGGCCTTTTAGCTCGGCCCGTACCAATACCTAATCTGATTTAAAGAAAGTTTTCATTTCCTGAGTAGTAATCTTCTTCGTTGGTGTTATAAATCAAGTATGCCACAACACAAACATTTGTTACAAACAGAAGCACGCATTTTTCAACTCCCTAACCCCAACCCTAATTGAATTGTTTATTGATATAGTGTTATGTATTACTGATTTATTGTTTTTAGCACTTTTACTTGTTTATAGCACTTTCATTAGCTCTCTTTTTACTAACCCGTTAATGGTATGTGTACTTTTTAGCTGTTATTGGAAAGGACTTCAACATGTGTGTTAGTTCCCCCCTTCTTTTTATATGCTTTTAAAGTTAAATGAAATGGATTTTTTTGAATGGATTTTTGTATTGTGACAGCGGGGCATTTATTATAGGACATGTGTGGTGGAGACCTTTTATTTAAAGTTGGCTACTCCTGTTCAGTGGGTCTTTCAACCTGCTTTAATTATGTTTGTTTTTTTTCTCTTATTCAGCTTTTGATGTTTTATATTTTGGCATTTTAAGCCTGGGGAGAGAGGGGGGGGGGATGACATGCAGCAAAGGGCCGCAGGTATATATGGATGCCTGCTCTACCAGGTGGGCTACCCAGGCGTCCATTTCAATAAGGTTTTTAGGTGTTTTACCCCCATCAGTGGTCCCCGTGTGCCTGTGCCCCTCGTAGCGCTCCTCCTAAGCGCTGCGTTTTAACCCTAACCTAACCCCTAACCCTGACACACTCAGTCATTAAACTGTGGATCACTTCCATTGCTTTGACGTAAAATGCATTCAGTGAGCAAAATTCTTTTTTCTCACTCAATCTGACAACCCTGACTTCTAAAAATAATAACAATAATAATAATGTAATAATAATTTATACTTTATTAATCCTGCAAGGGGAAATAACAATTTACACACTGTTGTTATTACACACATATATGGCCCATGGAAAGGCGCCCCGAGCAGGTAGGGGGTTTGGTACCTTGCTCAAGAGCACCTTGGCAGTGCCCAGGAGGGGAACTGGCACCTCTCCAGCTACCAGTCCACCACCATACTTTGGTCCATATGGGGACTTGAACCAGCGACCCTCTGGTTCCAGTGTAAAACAAAAAGTTGACTTATTTTAACAAAAATATTTTTTTTCATTATTCTGTTTGAATTTATGAATCTTTAAATACACTCATAATCACCACCTGTGTGTGTCATTTTCAGGTCTTAATGCTACTGAACTGTAGTCTTGATATGGATAATCCAATAAATACTGATACTATTCTGAGAAGGTTCTGGGTTTGACTCCAGGTCGTTCCGGGCCTTTCTGTGTGGGGTCTGTATGTTCTCCCCGTGTTTGCGTGGCTTTCCTCCGGGTGCTCCGGTTTCTTCCCACCATAAAAACATGCATGCTAGGTAACTAGGACTACAGTTGAAATCTAGCTGACTGGGTAACACTGGCGCATTTACAGAAATGTTGATTAATGTGCATTTACCTAATCAAATAAATCTACTACTGCAACTAATAACTAATACTATATTCACCTTTGAAATAAATAATATTTAAATATATAAATATATATATAAATAATGTTTCACTGTCTTTTAAAAGAAGGAAACAATATGAAAGTCAGCCTCAGGATAACAACTGAATGTATTTCATTCTGTGGATGGAAAATAATGACAAATGACACAACAATGGGAAATGAACTCTGGCCTTGTCAGAGCGGCTGCTTGTGCACGCTAACTGTACGCCGTAGGGTTGTATGCAAACCTGCTAATGATTGCAAACACAAAGTCCTGTTACTCACAGGATACAATTGTGCAACAGCATATATATATACTGTATATATATATATATATATATATATATGGAACACACTGCTTGGTTAGGTAATCCTATAAGATGTTGATAAAACATGACACGAGAGCAGAAGGAACAATGTTTTTATCTCAGGACATCAGAACCATAAATGTTGTTTACTGCATCAAGAAAAAGTGAAATAACTTAACACAACGTGCCTGTCTTCATCTACTTGTCTGTTTCTTTCAACAAGCAGGCCAGGTTTTATATCTTGAGGCTCATCCAAAACAACGCAGCAAGGAGTTCCATCAGACTGTGAACTCTGAATCCTCAGTCCATAAACTCATGTTGTATCCCTGCAAACATGAACATGAGAGACAAGTGGCAAAAGATTATAGTGTTTAAGTAATATAAGTGTTTTTGAGTGGGAGGCTGGATCATATTCTTATTGCCTGCCAGCTCCTTCTCAAACCATTCTCATGGACAGGTCTTAGAAATTATAGAGTTTTATAGGGAATTACATGATGGTTAAGTTTGATAATAATTATGTATACTTTATTAATCCCCCAAGAGAAAATGACACTTTACACTCTGTTATTACTCACATTACGTGCCTGTATTCATCTACACTAAATGTCAACGTGTTTCAGTTTTTGGTGACAAGGGAGGCCAGGTTTTGAACTACCTCTTGAGGCCATCACCATACTTTTTCCCATAGGGACTTGAACCAGCGACCTTCCGTTCCCATCAGACTGAGAACTCCACCCCCAAAGACCACCGGTCCAACCCCTTCTCATTCCCAACTTGACAAATATCCTGCATTTTGTATTCCACCCACGATCTGTTGCATTCTTGTGCATTTCAGTTAAATGTACAGTGGGTACGGAAAGTATTCAGACCCCTTTAAATTTTTCACTCTTTGTTTCATTGCAGCCTTTTTCCAAAAATCAAAAAAGTTCATTTTATTTCTCAGTAATGTACACTCAGCAACCCATCTTGACAGAAAAAAACAGAAATTTAGAAATTTTGCATATTTAAAAAAACAAAAACTTATCAGTCATAAGTTTTTGTTCAGTATTTAGTAGAAGCACCCTTTTGATAATAAGTGTTTTGGGAAAGGAACAAGCTCACATCTGGATCATTCCTTCTTGTTGCCTGTCCAGGTTGGATGGTAAACTTGATGGACAGTCATTTTCAAACCATTGCTCATGGGTTTAAGTCTTAGCTGGGCCATTCAAGAACAGCCACAGAGTTGTTGTGATAGAGTTTAGGGTCATTGTCTTGTTGGAAGGTAAACCTGAGGTCCAGAGCACTTGAAAAGGTTTTCGTCAATAATTATGTATTCATCTTTCCCTCGACTTCATTAATCCCCCAAGTCCTGTCCCTGCAGCTGAAAAACACCCCCACAGCATGATGCACCACCATGCTTTACACTGTTGAGACTGTTATTGGACAGGTGATGAGCAGTGCCTGGTTTTCTCCATGCCTTCTATCTTGGTCTCATCAGACCATGCACCATCTTGGAGAGATTCAAGCAAACTCCATGCGGGCTTTCATGTGTCTTGCACTGAGGGGGCTGGGCCATGCCATAAAGCCCCGTGGTGGTTTGCTGCAGTGATGGTTGACTTACTACAACTTTCTCCCATCTCCCGACTGCATTGGGCTTAGCCACAGTGACCATTGGGTTCTTCTTTGCCTCTCTCACCAAGGCTCTTCTCCCCCGATAGCTCAGTTTGGCCGGACGGCCAGCTCTAGGAAGGGTTCTGGTCGTCCCAAACGTCTTCCATTTGGTGCCTTAGGAACCTTAAGGGCAGCAGAAATTTTTTTGTAACCTTGACCAGATCTGTGCCTTGCCACCATACCTCATGATTGTCATTTGCTCTGGGCACTTGAACTTATATAGACAGGTGTGTGGCTTTCCCAATCAAGTCCCAGTATAATCAAACACAGCTGGACTCCAATGAAGGTGTATCTCAAGGATGATCAGAAGAAATAGACAGCACCTGAGCCATATGAGGGTCCCCAAAGCCAAGGGTCTGAATACATATGACCATGTGATATTTCATTAAATATGCAAAAATTTCTAAATTTCTGTTTTTTTATTCTGTCAAGATGGGTTGCTGAGTGTACATTACTGAGAAATAAAATGAACTTTTTTGATTTTTGGAAAAAAAGGCTGCAATGAAACAAAGAGTTTTAAAGTTAAATTTCCGTACCCACTGTATGTCCCGACACGTCAAAAAGTGACGCCGATTACAGCGTTTTTGCTCATTACTGGACCAATGTCAAAGCTTTTTCTACACATTAGTCACTTGGGGAAATAGGGTCCAGATTTAAAAATACAGAAATTACACTTCAGTTCTTCTTCTTCCAGGACACAAACTCTCTTCTCCCGCTTGAAGGCCCTGTTTTAAAGTGGCAGTAAATGTGTGGCTTACAGTAATAACTGAATTGATCAACTTTGCTTTTTGTCTTTTCTATCAACAGTCAGCATGTCCTAAAAAAATGGCATTCCCATTTTACAAGAAGAGGCTCGTTTGTGTGACGAATCAAACATTTTTCTTGCATCAAAGACTTTAAAATAGTGAAAAATCTAGATCTGAGCCTTAACAATAAAGCAACATTTGCACCTGGATAAGTGAGAGCAGTCACTGATACTTTGTGGAGGAGTTTGCGAGCAATGAGGAGTCAAATGTAAAGTTTGGAGTCAACTTTAGGCAGATTGTCAGGTATCTGGAGCAGGCAGTGGCACAATGGCATGCCATTTGTCTGTTTGATTGACGTCTACTTACAAAACCATCCTGTCTGACTTCAGCCTGTTTACCACAGAGAGAAAAACACCTGATGGAGGAGAAATTGATCCCTGCTGTCTCTAGTTTTCTCATTATCTGTGATGCATCTTTTCTTGAGGACAGACACTGATCCAAATGTGCAGCAACATGGAAAAAAGTCTGAAATCCTGGGAAGACAACAAAAGATGGTGTTGGATAATGTGACATCAGCCAAA
Organism: Etheostoma perlongum; assembly: GCA_026937815.1. Taxonomy (NCBI): domain Eukaryota; kingdom Metazoa; phylum Chordata; class Actinopteri; order Perciformes; family Percidae; genus Etheostoma; species Etheostoma perlongum. Next base: position 29,478,628 of record CM049380.1, read on the forward strand.
CAACAGTAGCACTTTCTTCACGTTCCATACCCAATGCTTTCAATTATACATTTTCAGAAAAGGCCGTCAGAGCAAAAATAGTTTAAATTGAAATAGTTTTTTGACTACATAGCGCACAAGCTCACAGAACTCTTTCAAAAAGACAGTCAAGACCTGGTTATTAGAGAGGGTTGTGGAATAGAACAAAAGGCAAATTACCATTTTTATTTATTTAAGTAAAATGTTATATCTTGGCAATTTTTATTACACATTTTGTAAGTGTCTTGTCTTGCCCTGGTGTTATGTGTAGAGGACCACAATGGAACTAAATCCTGGACTTTAATGTGTTTTTATCCTTGATTGTATTGGACGTCTTTCCCTGTGTAAGGAATTCTTAATGCAATTAAATAAATCAAATCAAATCATTGTATTTTGAAGGACCAGTGGGCTTACTAATAAGATATTTTAATTGGAGCCTGGAAAAAAGACTTAATTTAACTTTGCAAGTGAGGCACTTTATCTGCCATGAGTTTATTTGATAAGGATTCCTTCTGCAAATGTAAGGTCAAGCATCTTAAACAGACACATTTCCAAATGTTGTGAAAGACAGAAATGCTTTTCACCAAAGATGTGAGGGTCAGATTGATCCTTCGTCACTTCAGTTCTCTTCAACCAGCTGACGAGTGCTGATGTCAGACACACTGCAAAGTCGGATATACCAACATCAACAACATCGATCAGTTAATGCACGGCTGCTGACCTCAGGTTACGGTGCGGGTATGTGTGTGAGATCTGATAGATAGATAGATAGATAGATAGATAGATAGATAGATAGATAGATAGATAGATAGATATTGATTCCAATAAAATAGGAAATTACAGTGTTGCAGCAGCAAAATCAGTCTCACAGCACAGAATATAAATGAAATACTAGGATGCAATATACATACATCCAATATACATGAAATAATAATAGGATAAAATACAAGAACAAATATTTGAATATATACAAGTCTGAGGTATCTGAGGAGCAGTTAACTATAGTTGTTTAGAGTTTAGAAAGCCAGCACAAAGAAAGCGGAAGGTAACGGACATGCGGGGGAATTGCACCGGAGCGCACCCGGAAGTGGAACGTCAGGGAAATAGACTAGCTCTTGGTAAATGGTGCAAATCCACTGATCACAGCAATTGGAAACAAATCAGTTATGCTAACAAGTGGCTGTAAAAACTGGTGCGACTGAGCCTAATGATTCTAGTGAACGTCTCTGAATTAACCCTCATGTTGTCTTCATGTTGTCCTCATGTTGTCCTCATGTTGTCCCATGTTGTCAATGTTGTCCTTTTGTCCTCATGTTGTCCTATATCAATGTTGTTTTAATTCCCCAAAATAACATGATTGATTCCACCAACGCTCTTTGCCAAGTACAAATCTCTACTTTCATTAATTTTGGGGCGTCTTATTCAATTTTATAGCATTGTAAAACAAATGGAAGTGTTTTTGAAATAGTATTGAGTAAAAGTTGACATATTCCAGTCTGTGATTATCATCAACATCCATTCCTTTAATTTTAGTCTAAATAATTCATAATTTCTGCTTTTCTAACTCAAACATTAGGTATAATTTCCTATAAATGAGGTTTATTGACCATAAATTCCAAAAATCACTGTGAAACAAAAATTTAAAAGTTAGTGTTACGCAGTGTTGAAAACATCAAAAAAAGTGACAAACATTGAAAAAAAGTGTCAAAAGTGTTGAAAAAAGGGACAAAAATGTACGAAAAAGTTAAAATCATTGATAAAAAGCGTCAACAAAAGTGTTGATTTTCAATTTTGACAAGAAGACAAAACAAGGGTTAAAGATGTGTGTCTTCATCCTAGATTTATCCTGATTTATATTATACCCCCATCTTGGAGTCGGGTCTAACTGGATTAAATGCTTAGTTTTTGTGTATTTTGGACCCCTGACTGTGTCAGATTAATATCTTCCTCCACCCGCTCAGCTACACTGGGGATGTGACTGGATATTTGTAATTATGCTTTGCTTGATTATAATTGTACAATTACTTCTGGTTTTCTGTGTCAAATCTGTTTGTTTTTTTCTCTCTTAGTGAAAATACCATGAGTGAAATGGGTTTATCTTAGCTCACATCTGCCCGGCCCGGTGGTGTATTCATCTAAATTACAACATTACGCCACTGATTTCTGGGACTGTGTGTGCAAGACATGTGGAGCTTATGAAAGCAGAAATTATTCTTTTTTCCTCCTCCTCAGCTCCTCATACTCACTCTGTCTCTCTTTCTCTCTCTCTCATTCACTCATTCTCTGCCTCGCTCTCCCGTCTCCTCTGTATTGTCCAGCTGTATTCCCGTGGGGCAGATGAGGGAACAGATGTATCCGACGTAGAGAAAATCTCCGAGATGAACAACCGAAGCCTCGCTGCCTTCTGCAAATTTTCTGCAAAGGAGGAAACATTGTGCATTGTGTGAGTCATCAGGATTATAATGCTTCCCTCTTTCCCTTCCTCTTCTTTATGCTTCACATGACATTTTGTATGTTTTATTAATTTTATTTCATATGCTATTTGTCTAAGTCGAGTGAGGCATTTTCCTCCGGAAAGATTAAACTCTCACTAATTCAACAGTAAAGGCTGTGTTTTGTATTTTAATGTTTAATGTAGGAATGTTAATATTCATTTCACCTAAGGCATTTTAAAAAAGCAGTGCTTCTTAGTGGCTTTACTTTGTAATATATGGAAAAACTGTAGCGCTGTTAAATAATAAATAAATACACACACGCTTTACAATACTGCTTGTAAAACAATGAAATGTTCACCTGCTTGGACATGTGTGTCTTTGTGTATGCATAAAGCATGCTGATGTGCATGGATGACTACAGGTTGCTGACGTTGTGGATGTGTAGGCCATGTGTGTGCACAGAAGAGAGGAATGAATGACGAGGGCATCTCATCTGTAAACCCCTGCTGAGTGTAGAAAAATTATTTCCCTTTTTAACCCATTTTTGTTGTTTGGTTGGTTGGTTTTGCCAAGAAATCTGTCTGGAGATCTTAACCCTCGTGTTGTCTTAACGTCAAAATTGAAAGTCAACACTTTAGTTGATGCTTTTTATTGTTTTGAACTTTTTCTAATGTTTTTGTCCTTTTTTTCAACACTTTTGACGCTTTTTTGACGTTTAACACTATGTAACACTAACTTATTAACTTTAGTTTTACAGTTATTTTTGGAATTTATGGTCAATAAACCTCATTTATAGGAAATTATACCTAATGTTTGAGTTAGAAAAGTAGAAATAAGGAATGGATGTTGATGATAATCACAGACTGGAATATGTCAACTTTTACTCAACTTCTATTTGTTTTTCCAAATGCTATAAAATTGAATAAGACGCCCCAAAATTAATGAAAGTAGAGATTTGTACTTGCCAAAGAGCGTTGTATGGAATCAATCATGTTATTTTGGGGAATTAAAAAGAACATTGATATAGGACAACATGAGGACAACATGAAGACAACATGAGGACAACATGAGGACAACATGAGGACAACATGAAGACAACATGGGGACAACATGACAACATGAGGACAACATGAGGACAACATGAGGACAACATGAGGACAACATGAGGACAACATGAAGACAACATGAGGACACCATGAGGGTTATAGAATGTGTTACATGTCAAAATATAACCCTCGTGCTGTCCTCCCGCCCACTATGCAACTTTTTGTTTTCTCTGCCCAAATTTTTCTGCCTTTTCCAGATGTTTTTGTCACTTTTGTTATGTGCTTTTTTTTGTGCTTTTTTTCAACGTTTTTCTTCCTGTACTTTTTAATGTTTTTGTTGTTTTTTTCCCATCATTTTTGTCACTTTTTTCAACTTTTAACATTTTTTTCTTTCAAATGCTATAAAATTTAATAAAACACCCAAAATTCAAAGAAATTAGTAAACTAGGTCATAGCTGATGGCCATCTACACCTTTCCTTCTGACTTGACTCGGATGTTTATTTTAAAAAATAAAAACTTTAGTCTTTATCAAGATTTTCCCCTTCTGGGATTGCTCCAACGTTGCTGGAAATGTCACTATGGTTCCGTTTCTTCCGCTTTCTTTATGTTTTCACACTCTGGTGGATTTATGAAGACTTTGGTTAGAAGGTAAAGTAAGGGTACTTTATTGACACATACACATATAAGTTGCAAAATTCATTCTCTGCATTTAAGCCATCAATCAAGGCAGCAGCCAGTTACCGCTCCCAGGGAAAAGTCCAGCTCCTTCAACTTGAGTCAATCAAGGGCACTGATTGGAGGACCTAATACATGTTTTTTTAGGATATCCACACAAACATGGGGAGACCATACAAACTCCACACAAAAAGGCCGGGAACGACCTGGATTCGAACCTTGAATCTTCTTGCTGTGCCAACCATTGGGCCACCATGCTGCTCCTCAGATCTCTGCAGGGTAAATCCAGACAGCTAGCTAGACTATCTGTCCAATCTGAGGAATATGGTTACCTGGTCCTCAGATCTCTGCAGGGTAAATCCAGACAGCTAGCTAGACTATCTGTCCCATCTGAGGACTATGGTTACCTGGTCCTCAGATCTCTGCAGGGTAAATCCAGACAGCTAGCTAGACTACCTGTCCAATCTGAGGACTATGGTTACCTGGTCCTCAGATCTCTGCAGGGTAAATAGAGACAGCTAGCTAGACTACCTGTCCAATCTGAGGACTATGGTTACCTGGTCCTCAGATCTCTGCAGGGTAAATCCAGACAGCTAGCTAGACTATCTGTCCAATCAGAGTTTTCTGTTGCACGACTAAAACTACTTTTTAACGTACACATGTTTGACCAAAACAAGCTCCTTCCCGTGGCTATTTTCAGAGGCACCATGGCTCCATCCGGCACGTAGTTCCGCCCATGACGATTGTGATTGGTTCAAAGGAATTGCTCCGCAGTGCTGTGGAGGAAGGTCTGGCAAAGCAAGACTAGACTGCCTGGCTAGGAGAGACAGCAGGAGACTGGTGGGTTGATTTTCCGATCCTTATGATCGGCTCGAGAGATGGTCTTGCTAGCTTGAGCTCATCTTCTCCACCTTTTCCTCTGTGCTAGCCCACGTTAGCAGAGTCGGCAGAATCCAGAGTCCAATGACAAGCACATACAGCACAACTCATATCGGTAAAGCAGACAATTGTGGAACAAGGTTTGCAGAGATGACGGAGAGGCTACTGGAGACCAGCGCCTTCTTCTAATCTATCTAAGTCACCATAGAAAGTACAACAGAGCATATTTAATTTGGGTCAATCAGAGTAAAAGTAAAAAGAATAAAACACATAACAGTTTGCCCCAAAGTACCAACAGATAAAGCTCCAATGCAGGAATTTAAGGGGCTAAATAAAAGAAGACTGCACTGTAAATGAATTATTGATCCCAGATCAAACTGGATTTTATGGAGAACATTGCAGCTGTGCTGATCTACAGCTATCAGTGATGGCACAAAATTCTGTGTCTGAAAAAGATTTACTGCAATAAACACAAACAGAAAGAGACGTTGGACCCAGCTGTTGGTTTATTTTGGTTAAAATGACAAAGTACTCTGAGTCACTATGAACAGAATGTCATCGTTGTGTTTGTTTGTGTGTGTATGTTTGAATGAATTTGTGTGCATCTGCGTGTTCTTGAAAATTCAGGCTTACAATACATTTGTGTTTGTGTGTGTGTGTGTGTGTGTGTGTGTGTGTGTTTGTGGTGTCTCAGTGTGTCGGTCCTCACTGAGTATAGAAGAGTGATGGATTGTGGTGCATCTCAGTGTGAAATGCACGGTCCACATCCCTGATTCTGATCTCCGTAATCACATCAATAGAAGCTTTTGTCCATGATGCAGCAATTCCCCGGTCTGCAATGCCAACACACACACACACACACACACACACACACACACACACACACACACTTTTGCAAATGCACTCTACACATGTGAATCCACTATCCCTCATTCTGTATCTCCGTAACTCACTCACTCCCTCTCACACACATTTTGTCCATGCACACAAAAAAGCATGCAGCAATTTCTCCGGTCTACACACACACACACACACACACACACACACACACACACACACACACACACACACACACACACACACACACACAGGCATCACCTTAATTATAATTAAATGCTGTTGTTGCTCAGAGGACATCTGATGACTGCTGAATGGTTGGGGATAGTGGAAAAAGGGCAGTGTCTCACACACACACACACACACACACACACACACACGCCCACACCATGTTTTCAGTAACATTACAGTAAGCCTAAAGATAGTTTTGCTGAATTGCCTGGATGTTACTGGCAGAAACATTTGGATTTCAGGTGCTTGGCGTGTCTGTGCCACTTCTTCATCCCCCGTTGTTAGCTGCTGCTTTCACTGAACAGCTGGGATCATGTCATTATTTTGACTTCTTTTCTATATTATCGTGATTAATCACACTATGTTAGACATTATAGCCAAGTCGCCAGCAATCTCCACTTAAGACATGAAATAAATGTGGAACAGCAGCGCGTCTTGAGATTGTACAAATTACACACACACACACACACAAAATTCAATATGTGGTTACGGTACTGACACAAATGGGAAATCTTCTTAATGATAAATAAATCAGAACGACATGTACAGTACCTTAAATCCAGAAAACTTGTATACTGGCCGATTGTGCAAGCAGCATATAACACCCGTTATTAATGTTTAATGTTAGGGCTCTAGTGACAAACACAGGACTTACACCTAGGAGACGGCTGTTCATGTCCAGTGTGAAACCAAAAGTCAATGGGGACATTTTGTTTTGTTACGGACTTAGTGACGGACTTAGTTACGGACGTAGTTACATCCATGACTCATTTTACGCCAATCCCTGTTCTTTTCCTAACCCTAACTAATCATTTTTATTACCTAAAAGTAACTAGTTCTGTTTTTAGAAGTTTGATTGATTGATTGATTGATTCACCTCTGTTAGTCATTTTAAGCATTAAAAAAGCGGAGGTCGGCAGGGGTTACTATGGTTACGTGTCTTCAACAGCAAGGAGGCTCTCAAGACTGACAAATTTCAAAATTGCAATTACAGTTACAAATTGTTACAAATTATAGTATAGTGCATCCAAAAAGATACACACTACTGTTTATTTACACAAAAGTATGTTAAATGATAGTATACGTATTAAGTATGTAGTGCAGAGTGTGTGATTTGGGATGCTACCTATGGCTGCTTATTTTAAAAATGAATCAATGAATCTACAGATTGAAGCAACAGCACACACACACACTCACACACACACACCACCCACATGGTCTGAAGGATGTTGTTTTAATGTCCAGTTAGATGAGTACATGGTTTCTAACAGCTGTTATCTTGCAGTCAAACCCTGAGCTGTTCTTCAGAGGAGAGCTGCCAGCGGAGGATGACCGAGCCATTTGTTAGCACAAATTATTAAATCAACTCTGCTTGTTAAGTACAGCTGTCAGGGCCAAAAGTTAGGACACTTTACCTGCGTCTAATATATCTCCTTTTTAAATATGAACAAGGCCCCTTTGTGTGTACAGATTCTTGCATTTAAAATGTAATAAAACACATGCACACACATGGATACAGTGAGTAAACCTGTTACGTAATTCTCGCTGTCTACTCAGCTTAAGCAGAGGAGGGTTTTGACTAATAACCATATGTTGCTCAGAGTGGGATGAGACATGCTTACAGAGAAATGCACTCTGTGGTTCCTCGCAGGGAAAAGATACGGGAAAAAAAACAACCATATTTCCTCTTGACCTAAAAACACTGAAAGCTCTGGTGCAGAGTGTTTATTTCAAAGATAAAGAAAGATATAGCGCCGGGTGATTTCCAATGTAGAGCCATCCACTTGATGATGCTGACGACACATGACGGATGACCTGGACGCTCATTAAATGTTGCTGTTGAGGTGCCCTTGAGCAATGTGTTGTGGGTCTCATGAAACATACTACATGAAGCATTTTTTATGTCCATCACAACATCATAATAACTCCATGCATGTCAGTCACAGGCAGCAGGAGTAGAGATTACCTTGACACACATCACATATAGCCTCATGTGTCTGGGGGAAAATAAAACTATGTTTACGTCACATTTGCATTGAAGGCATCTCACTGATTGTTCACAATGACGGCTGTGGCTCATCGGAGTGTGAATGTGTGTGAGTGTTTATCTGATGAGCAGGTGGCACCTTGTATGGCAGCCTCAGCCACAGTGTATGAATGTGTGTGAATGGTGAATGGTTCCTGTATGATGTAAAAAGCGCTTTAGGTAGTCATTAAGACTAGAAAAGCACTAAATACAGCACATTTACATTTACACCCAAGTCCAACTCGCATTATTCATAATGAAGGTTACGTTGGTCATTAACACACAAAGTTTCACATTGTCAATACTTTTTGTTTCAAACAATGGATCAAATGCCAAAGTGTAATGTGAGTTTAGCCGAATCATCTGGGCCTCTTAGCCCCTTTTAGCTTATTGTTTTGGATTTACAGCACAGCAGTTTATTGAATTGTTGTGCAAGTTTTAACCCTTGTGTTGTCTTCCCGTCAGCCATGAAAAAAACAACAGTTTTGGTCACTTTTTCAATGTTGTGGGTGCTTTTTTTATGTTTTTGGTGTTTTTTCCAACATGTTTTGCTATTTTTAATGTTGACATTTTCAGCGCTTATTTTGACGGCCCATTTTCTGTGACAAAAAAAATAATTAAATGAAAACGGGTCAATTTGACCCACGGACAACATGAGGTTCAAGCAACTTTCTGAAATATCGTAAATTATAGACTGTGAAGAGGACATGAATTTGTGTTTATCTCTGTGTGTGGGGGATGTATTTTGTGAATATATTCCAGAAAATGTGTACCTTTTTAGTTATTATGAGCACTAGTAATTGTGAAATGTGACATACTGCACATGACACTCATTTGACGTCTGTAGCATGCACCACATGCATTGTATACAGATGGAAGAAGTCCTCAGTAAAAAATAGCCGTGATCAGGGCCGGATTAACAATTCGATGAGCCCTGGGCAACAAGACTCCGGCCGCTATCATCAAGAGCATATAAGCTATACTTCCATAATAACAAATCAGACTTCTGCATGGCTCAGTGGAGATGTATGTATTTAATAGCCTCAGCATAAAGAGCATTCGAGAGACAGAACAGATACACAAATGTTTAACATAACTTTTACAATGAATCTTTCATAGAACTTGGTGGCTACAGTGTAATTATTAAATGTTTCAATTATGTAGCCAATCAAAACAGCACATGCAGAAACAGACACACACCGACACAAGACAAGGGACAAATCACACACAAAAACAAAAGAAAAGGCTACAGCATTGCCTTCAAAGACTCAGCAATGCTGTGCCAAGTCTGCCCCGAGGCACCACCCACACGAGCTGTCAAAAGGTCCATGTACGTGACATCCAAAATAGAAAGGATCCACGAACAAACGGATAAGTCATGAGGTGGGTTCCAACTTAGCAGCTGTAGGCTGACAGGTCATTCAGAATCAAAACTTTAACAGTAACAGGCACAGTAACATTAATCAATCAATTTTGGATGCAATATTGTTCCCGAACTGACCAACAGAAGAACCCTCCTAGAACATGTGAAGAAATGTACCTTGTGCTTTCATTGGGCATAAGGGGCTGTTCATTATTGTCATATGATGCATTTTTACAGGGGTGAGATATGGCCTATGAATGAAATTGTAGTGAATCTGCTGATGGTCTGGATTGCGAGATACTTCTGGAATGCTAGACCATACATCATGCCAGTCGAGAGCGAGGTCTGGGCAATCACTTGCCGAGATTCTCTCGATAGGAAGGGCAGAGCAGCTAGATATCACTGAGAACTGATAAAGCCTGGAAACCATAGCACAGTTTGTAAGCTGCACAGTAAATAACTTCCGAATAGGATGGATGGGCAAAGCCCTCTGCCAAGGGACACCGTATGCCTTGAGTGCTGATCTTAACTGCAGGTAAAAGAAAAAAGAGGAACGTCGCAGACCCAATGCATTTTGTAAGTCAGAAAAAGATAACAGGCCGACCTCACCAAAAATATCTTTTAGACAATGAACTCCCCTTTGTTCCCACTGTGGAGCTGTTATCAGCCTCCCACCAATCATGATTGCTGTATTATTGAATAATGGGGAACAAGTGTGGCACTTCCAAGCTATATGGCAACTCGTAGGGACCTGCACCGCCAATAAACCGTAATTTCTTAAAATATCGCCTTTCCAAATCCTTCCCTATATGCCTTTGTCTTGGACGCTTCATTCACTTAAAATATCCAAGGTGCACAATACACCACTGTACTCCGTTTAGTTGTTTACCTCCAGTTGTGTGCCTCCAATATGGCCGCGCATCCGGGTTACTGCCCAGAACATGACGTTGGTGAAAACCCTCTATTATGCAGTTTGACCTTCCAATATAAAAAACACTTTACCATGACAGCTCGCCCTCGCTTGTTGCAGGAAGCTACAGACACTGTTTTTGACATGTAATATAATATTTTGATTGATCAGGTTGCAAAAATCTGCAGTTTATTAGGAAAGTGAGAACTGTGTTTATAACGTGATTTAACATAATATCTGACGGAGCCCAGGGCCACTTAGATGTCCTGTGCCCCTGGGTAATTAACCAGTTGCCCTAATGGTTAATCGGACCCAGGCCATGATGTGCTGATTCATGCTGACAAAACCTCTGCTTTTTCCCATGTTGGGTCCAAATAGATTTTATCCCCAATTCAATATGAATTAGGTTAGGGACATTTCAGTTACAATCAAGGGCGTAACAATTTATGGTGCACATGTTTTTCTAAATGGACCTTGAGTCTAATAATAATAATAATAAAGCTATCTATAATAGGTTTGGGGGTGGGTTGCACTGGCCAGTTTTGATTATTGGGGGGAGGGGCTTGGATATGAAAAGATTCTACAATATTAGGCTACAAGGTTCCCTCTAACCTGCTTCATTCATTAAAGTATCAATGTTTACACTAAGAACTGACCCCAAAGCAGTTAGATTATTGTTCTTTTTATTTAACATGAACACACAATAAAGTGCAGCGCTACAGACTCTACAGCCGGTTTTTGAGTAACTTCTTAATGATACACTTGTACAGTGAATTGTACTGATTTCAGTTCCGCCCAGTGTGTACCCACTTAGCCTCCACTCTGGCTGTGACTTGTCTGCTGGAAAATTGGACGTTGCACAAGCAGCTGTTTGCATCCGAGTACCATGACATACAGTTGGCCTCGACAACACCAAGAGACACATCAAGATGAGGTAGGTTCTTTGTGTGTAGTAAAACCCAGGAGAGAAAGGAAATTATGTTAGAAATGCTCCTTGAAGTAAGCATGCTGTATGAAAGAAGATATGTTTAAAGGTTTTAGTAAACATGAATGATCCCCCAAGCCGGAAACCCTTGCCCTCATAGTTTGTTATGCATGTTGGATGTGTAGCAATAGTCCCTTTGCAACCTCTATGGCATATTCATGAGATGTTGAGGTTGGAGGAACCAGTCAAGCATAAAGTCAGAACCAAGACGAGCCACTACAAACCACATGAGGCTGTCCTGTTTTCAGCTGAGAGGGTCTGAGCTTTGGTTGGAATATATGAAACTGCTTGTAATGGCTGCAGTGACCCTGCTTTTCTGAAAGGAAAGTACATTTTTCACAATTTTTTTTTTTTTATTTTTTTAATGAATGAAAAAGACCCATAAAGACCCAGATTTTTTTAATCCTTCTGTTGTCCTCCTGGGTCAAAACTGACAAACATTTGACATTTTTGTCCCTTTTTCAGACTTTCTTTTTAAGTTTTCACTACCACCACCTTGCTAACACTAGTTTTACACTACTTTGTGGAATTCATGGTCAATAACCCTCATTTATATAGAATTATACCTAATAGTTAAAAAGCAGAAATTATGAATTATTTTGACTAATAGTTAAGATCATAGGAATGAAAGTGATCAATTATATTTGCAAAGAGCGTTGCATGGAATCCAATCCATTTTTTTGTGGTAATTTGGTTAAAAAGAAACCCATATTTCAGATATAGACATTTTTTAAAGGGGTCAAATTTGACCTGAGGACAACAGGAGGGTTAAGAATATAAAGCCCAGGGCGCCCTGATGGCTCTGTTGGTCATTCCCCCGTCTGCCCTTAACTTGTTCAGCTGCCCTGTCATTAAAGACCTAAAATGCCCAAAAAAGTAAAAGACGAATATAAAGTCCAGTTGCCCTTGACTTACCACTTCAACACAAAAAAACTCCAAATTCCTAAAGCTGCAAAATGAATTTTGGCACATCAAGTACATTTTATTGGATATTTACAACTTTTGGAACTTTGTCAGATTCTGTGCTCGAGGGCTGTTATCCTGCAGGTTTTTGGTCCGCTGGTGGTTTACAGCCACCATGTCTCCTAGAAGGTTTATATAATACGTATTTATAACAGCAATTGGGTTTTTGTCAGCAGAATTATGCTATAGCTACAGATGATTCACTTATCTGGCGGGTCCCATTGTATTTCATGTGTTATATTCACTTTTGCAATATGCAATCAGCTTGAAGCAACTAAAGGATTACAGAACTTTTGTAAGCAATTAGTAAAGGTAAGGAAACGTTTGAGATCTTGGATAAATATTGAATAAGCCAACAGTGACTTGAAGCACAAGACATGTTTACCCTTCTTAAATAATGAATCAAAACCAGGATAATCCCCAAGCAAAGTCTAAAAATAAAGAGTTTTATTTGACTATGAAGAGCTTCTTAGCATTAGCTGTCCATGGTGCTGAAGATGATTATATTTTATTATATAAATATGAATTACAACATGAGAGAGTATAATAAAATAAAACTTTAAGATGACGTAGTGTTTAGAGAGACAACGTTAGCGGGTAATATGAAAAGCTGAAAATCCACATAAGGAGGTTGGTTGGGGTGGGGGATGGGTCAAACAACACAAGACTTTACCCAAGAGACTGGAGTTTGTGTCTGGAGCCTGTCCCGCGTGTCACTGAAACATACAATTTGTAACCCTACCCACAATCTTTTCCTAAACTTAACGGTCCTGTTCTTGTGCTTCATGTCAGTGAAAACGTACATCCTGACCCAAGAGTCCCGACCAAGCACGTCTACATAACAAAAGCCGAAGGCACCAATGTTTTCACGTGATGCGAGTGAATATGTGTTGTTGCAACAAGTCCTCCAAACTTAACAACAATATAGGTCGCTTTGTCTTACCTTCTAAAACAGGGATCTTCAACAGGGGGTCCTCAAAGTCAATGCAGGGGGGCCTCCAAACGTTTTATTTTCCTAACATGAATCCAACATAATTAACCAACAATTATTTTAATCGCTTAGTATTCTATGCATAACAGGTAGGTAAAAAGGCTTTAGGCACTCCTAGACATTATTGTAGGTCCAGTTTAATATGCAACTTCATTTTGTACAATATACGTAGTAGGGGCTTCCCTGCTCCATCTCTCTTTTAGTTAAGGGGTCCTTGGCTTAAAAACGTTGAAGACCCCGGCTCTAAACTAGCGCCCCTAGCGGTGGCAGTAAATAGGACCTTGCATCTAAACCAGAGAACATAATGATTGTGGTTTTAAACACGCCAGTTATTGTTATGTTTACGCACAAAAACAAATTTTAGAAAAATATGGTGATTTGGGTTATAAGACGTTTCTTCACTTCTGGTTACCCAGGTGACGCAGAACAGGACGTAGCTCCGTTTGTTTTGTAAAGTAAAAAAATCTCCTCGTTTCCTTTTTGTTTTCAAACAGGACTCAAATGCCCGTCTCCTGGGTGCAAAGTGTGTTATTCATTATTATTGTGTTAAGTTATTGTATGTCCCACCCACCACCCCAATTGCTCCTGTCATAATCATTATGGCCACTAGAGGCCACTGTAAATGTAAATTTGAGATGTATAAACTGCTTAAAAAACCGGGGGATTATGAAAGGTCTCACTACCTCAGCAGCAGTGGGGATTCATATTACGGGAAAAATCATGCTGTTTTGGGGGAAGTTGCATTCAGGTAGCAGCTTGTAAAGATTATCATAGAAGACCCAACCAACAAGTAGTTTAAGCCAATAACTGTGTTGAATGCATACTGTGCATGCTGTTAATCTCTGTCTTTCATGCTCACTGTATACAGAATGTTACTCTTCTCTATCTACATTGCTTTTCTTCACCTCATACCTCTCATGTTCACAGTGCAGAACATCTTACCATGTCAGCAGGATTTCTGTAAATGGAACCATCACATTCTTGTTTTGGCTCAATTGCATCTCTGAAATGTGCGGCCTCATTTGTTTCCCACACAGGGAACGATGGACAGAATGACGCTGCAGAGTCGCTGTGTGCTCTGAGCTGCCAAATGAGGACACATCCCAGGAACACAGTGACATCTGCTGCGTTGTAAAATTCTGTTATTGCTCTCTTTAATGGAGCTGGATTCGCTTTTCATAGGACATAAAGCAAGGAATAGAGGACTGACAACATCAAGGGTAGAAAGGAGGGAGCATAAGAGAAATATGATAACACATAACAACTCGGAGGGATTACAATTCATTCCCTCTAAGTGTCTCTGCTGAAAGAGGCCTCGCAGATTCAATTTTTGCAGTCAGCATTTTTATTTCTCCCCATGTTCTACTTTCATCTGACACTGCTGGCAACAGTGGTAACATCTTCCCTTCTACTGTTTGTCTTGTATCACAACTCTTATGTGTTTGGACCTAGGGTTTCTGCAGGTTTCACCAAGTCAAATTTAAGACTTTTCAAGATCTTTTTAAAGACCGTTGCGAATGTAATTTAAGACCTAAATCACAACATTAAAAACAAAACAAAAAATGTGAGATGTCATCTCGAATAATTCTCAGATTTCCTCATTCGCGTTATAGGATTGATGTCTAGTTGCCCTGTGGAGGACCCAGAGTGGGTTGGGTTTGGTTAATTTTCTTCTTTTGATTCGGGTCCTAAAACAATACTTTTAAAATGGTGTTGGTGCAATAAAGGGTGCCTGAACCAATACTTTTTATTGCTAAGGCCATATGGTCAAATTAAAAGGATTTATTTCAAATGTAATAACAATGACTTATAACAAAAACTATTTTACCAATATATTTTAAATATTTGTTCTTGTATTCTATCCTATTTATTATTTCATCTATCTATCTATCTATTTATCTATCTATCTATCTATCTATCTATCTATCTTATCTATGCAGTTAAACAACAAAAAAGAAGAACCAGTAGATACCAAAAGGGTCTTTTACAATTGCATTAAATGCCCCACCAGCTGACCTACTGTAATTGAATGTCCCATTACTGTCTGTCTAACAGTTACATAAAGTTCAAGCTGCTCAACTGAACCACTCCAGCAGACTCAAAAGTGATCCAAAGTCAATTACACCTCAAACTTGCCTTCATTGTTTCTCCCAACTCTATCTGCAATTTAAAAACATCCATTTATTTGAGACAGTGTTTGAAACTGAGCCTCCTTTTGTTTTTCTCCTCTGGTGAATCCACTGAGCTTGTAGCCGATTTGAGGACATTTGTTTGTCTGGCAGCTACACACTGTTTGAAATTGTCTCTATCACAGAAATGCTACTCATTTGGTGCTTGAGTAAAATGCTGATTAAAGGACAATCCCGGCACAAAATGAATCTAGGGGTTAATAACATGTGTACTGAGTCAATCATTCTCTGGGATCTGTTTTCATGCTAATTGCATGTGTCTCTAGCTTAAACCAAGCTACCGCAAACCGTTGGTTAGCTGCTAACGCTAGCTTTCAGGGAGTAGGGTAAATCACTATCTTATACCACTAACAAGGCTCAAAATAGAACCGCACTTCAACAGTAGCATAATGAGGGACCCTACATGTAAACCAGAGCACTGAGAACTTTGTATGTGTACAGGCAGTTTATTAAAAAGATAGTTTATAAAGACTGTAGCGTTCATCTTTACATGCAGGCACCATCTTGGAAAACCGGCATGACCAGTCGAACCACAAACTGTTTGAGCCATGTTACTGGTAACTGGTTGCACGGCGTTCGTCGTTCGACTTGTCATGCCTGAGCTTTGTTAGTGGTAAAAAATAGCGATTTCAGCTACGCCCTGAAAGCTAGCGTTAGCAGCTAGCGACCGGTTTGCGGTAGCTTGGTTCAAGCCAGAGACACATTCAATTTGCATGAAAACAGATCCCAGAGATCGATCCACTCGGTACACACACGTCATTAACCCCTAGGTATATTTTGCGCCGGAATTGTCCTTTAAGAAAGCAGTGCTTGTTACCATGGCAACACCATCATTTGGCTCCCAAAACCGGCAGCAGTTGGGTGTTTAAACTTCCAACAGTTTTGTTTCTCTGTTGTTGTGTTTTTGTACAGCCATCTGCTGTCGCCGAGGAAACAACGGCCCATGAAACACACAAAACAAACACATGCAGACGCTTTTTGTTTTCATTGATGGGTTTCAGGACAGAGAGGAAAACTTTATGGCATGAAGGTGATGCAGCAACAAAAAAGTGAAACTAATGTTATCATTAGTCTACACAAGTTTCATACATCAGTACGGTAGGGCTGACCCTTTTCTCCTGCAGGTCACACTAGTGATGTTCTGTTATTTGTTAAACCTTCATGATATATTACATTTATTTGATTTTAGAACATAATATCACTTTGTACAGCACTTTGTTCAGCCTAGGTTGGTTTTACATGTGCTCTATACATAAATTGACTTGACTAAATTGATGAAAAACAAGTATTATTGTTAGGAAAGGGGCTAAGAAAGATGAAGAGAAGCAGCCTTTTCACACTTTTAAAAACTGTTTTATGCTAAAAATAGAATTTATAGAGCAAGCACTTTGTAGGTTAACCGTGTATTGATTTCTTTAATTGCTTTGAGAGACTAACCAGCTCATTTGCATTTGAGCATTCACTTTTAGTATTGCTCAACACAACAGGACCCCATTGATTGCCAACTGTGGGGAACACTATAATTGTGAAAGTTAAGAGAGGAAAGATGAGTAGGGTTGAGCGAGTACAGCATTATCTGTATCTGTATCTGTATCTGTTTCCCACATGAATTATCAGTATCCGTATCTGTACTCGGACTGGGCGGGGCCTAACCCGGAAGTGGACATAATTTAACCCGGAAGTGTGTTGGATTGTCTTGAAATGGGCGGGGCTTTAACCAGTATGTTATTTTAAGCATGCAATTGATATGAGTTGATCAGAAATTGTTATATTTATTGCTGATTAGAAAACTATTTACATGACAGCATCGAGCTTCAGATCAGTGGTGTTGTCATGGTAACAAACAAACTATAAACAACAAGTTTTGTAACAATGAATACAACACATGTGGTTGCAATTATGAAGTAAAATGTAATGAACAAGAGTTTTCATACTCAATATAACTTTCTTTTTTTTAACTTAATTTTTTTATGATCAGTGTGATTTTTGTTTTTGGTTCTTTTTTATTTCCACACCAGAACGCAGCGCGGTCAACTGAGGAGTTGTATTCAATCCGAGTACAGATATTGAATCGTATTACTCGTGTAATACTTTTACTCGGCAAAAGTGCTTTATCCTTACCGGATACTCGTTTCAGCCGCGTACTCGGCTCATCCCTAGTCTCGGGTAAACGTTGCCTTTGTCAAGTATGAAAGGAGTAATACAGTTGGCTGTCTATACAGTCAATGGAATGGAAAACATCCTCCTGTTTTCATATCAAAATCCTTATAATTAAAGCTATAGTGCGTAGTTTCTGTCGCACCCATTAGGGAATTCAAAGTAACGACAACAAAACTGTCGGCGTGTCCACATACGTGATGGTGAATGCGTCCCACCCACGCAGTTGCTAGTAGCCAAGGAGGAAAGGGAGGATTACATAAACATGATGGGCTCTTCAGAAGAGGTAATTATCTTCACTCAAGCTTCTGCATGGGAAAGTCACCAGACTCCACAATCTTCTCAACATATTCATACTGAGAAATCCAGAGAGAGTTGAGTGGAGCTGATGGTCTAAATTAACTTTGTAGCAACTCATTTGGCAATGGCTTGAATGTAACGCACGTTTATTAATATGAAAAAGTTCCGCACTAAAGCTTTGAACAACACAACGTGATTGGTTGATGATTTGTGGTGGGAAATTGATCTTGTTCTGGAAAACAATTTCTCTGATTTTTTTGCCTCGTAATATTTGCATTCTGTATGAAAGTATTCAACAAAAACAAGTTGTTTTAGTCATGCAACAGAAAACTCAGATTGGACAGATTTACCCTGCAGAGATCTGAAGACCAGTTAACCATATTCCTCAGAAATCCACCAGAGGTTGGATTTACAACACAAAGAAAATGGAAGGAAACAGACATCCTGTCATGGACTGTGGTGAATATAGACTATTGGCGTACTGACCGCAAACAAATGTAACCATCGTTATAGCCGGCAGCGTGAAGACAGAACATGAAGCCATTTGGAAAACATTAAGAGAGTTTGCCATATTAAACAATAGGATTTCTTCTATCTTTTCTCATGTTCTATATCCAGTCTGATGCACGGATTTCCCTGTCAATCAAACATCAACGTGCAGCTTCACTGTGAAGTGGAACCTTTGCTTCCATACTGAACACTAAATCATACTGTGGCATGATTCCCATGATTTGTGTTTGCTGGCGTTCTTTCAATTTTTCGTTTCTTTGAGCAATGGACCAAAAGGATTTTTTTGGGTCATCCCGCCTGTGATTAATGAGCAACATCTCTCAAACATGTTTTTGTACAAGCCCCATGCAGACACACATTCCCACACTGACAGTGAATGTACAGAATGTAGGCTACAGAGTTACAGTCCCACTTCTGCGATTCACTTCTCAGTTCAACTTCCCAACTTCAAGGAACAGTACAATATCTGGGGTTAAACACTTGATTTACATTTATCTAGAGTTATATGAAAAATGGATGTCAGTTTCATCGCTGTCCATCACAGGATATAAAGTTAGCACAAAGGCTGATAGCATAGGGGAAACTGTTTGCCTAGCTCCATTAAAAGTGAAGTGCTGCCATGATTAGTGCCTCTGTGCTGGACTGAAGGACAGCACAGAGGCACTAATCATGGCAGCACAAGAACAGGCACTCAGTACAAGATCAATAGAGGCTGGGATCTACCACACCAGGCAGGACCCCAGGTGCAGACTGGGCAAGGATGCCCCTGAGACAGTACAGCATATAACAGCAGAGTGTAAGATGTAGGCAGGAAGTGCGTACATGGAACGCCATAACCAGGTAGCTGTCATAGTGTACAGGAACATCTGGCACGAGTATGGGCTGGAAGTCCCAAGGTCAAAATGGAAGACACCTCCTAAGGTAGTCCAGAATACCCGAGCTAAGATCCTGTGGGACTTCAAGATCCAGACTGACAAACTGGTGATGGCTAACCAACCAGACATGGTGTTGATGGACAAACAGCAGAAGAAGGCAGTAGTGATAGATGTGGCGATCCCAAGTGACTGCAACATCAAAAAGACGGAACACGAGAAGCTCGAGAAATACCAAGGGCTGAAAGAGGAGCTGGAAAAGATGTGGAAAGTAAGAGCAACAGTGGTGCCAGTGGTAATCGGAGCACTGGGGGCTCTGACCCCCAAACTGGGAGAGTGGCTCCAGCGGGGGGACTGGGACCCCCAAACTGGGAGAGTGGCTCCAGCAGATTCCAGGTAAAACATCAGAGGTCTCTGTCCAGAAGAGTGCAGTCCTAGGAACAGCTAAGATACTGCGCTGAACCCTCAAACTCCCAGGCCTCTGGTAGAGGACCCGAGCTTGAGGATGACACATGCCACCCCACAAGGGGTGAGAGAGGGATTTTTATTACCCCTTTGATGTTTTGGCTGTATTTGTTTGGCTTTCACTGCATTTCTCTTAGAAATTCATTTTCATTCAGTCAACCTTTATTTTGACTCAAAAGTTCATTAAGGGGCGGCCCTCATTTGCAATGAAACTGAGTAATTATGAAGACAACAACAAAACAACAACAAAGAAAAGAATACCCCCCTCATGAGAAAGCTTAAATGACGGTAAAACCTTCTGAATTGAAGAATTGATGGATGGAATTTGATAAATAAATTACGATTATACAAATACAAAAGAAAGTACAATTATGTAAAGCAAGTACAAGTAGACGTTTGCCAATTGAAAACCAGATTTTTTTTTTAATTGTCCAAAAGCCACAGGAGAGTTGATTTTAAGAAAGTCATGTCATTTGTTCCGGTAGTCAGAGGCACTAAAACTAAAAGCAGTTATTCTTCCAAATTCAGAGCGAGCTCGTGGAACATGAAACAAAAGTCAGTCAGCACAGCGAGTCTGATACTTGCCAAAGGGGGGTATTAACTCTGCAGGGTGCCCAAACCTTTGCAGACTCTTTATCCACATCCCCTCCTTTTTAATTATTACAGATTTGATAAGAGACATCTATTAGGAATAATGGCTCATACTGAGATCTTCCTCATCAGTGCACTTAATCAACTAAGTTCTCTAATATTTTATATGGCTGTATATCATCTTTAGCATCACAGTATTTTATATTAAGGCCTGCATAATTTATATCCTTGCGGATTTATTAAAGAACATCAATAAAGTGATAAAGGCTTTTATGTATATTCTCCTCATTAGTGTCAGGAAATGCATCTTGCATTTTATACTTTGTGTTGGTTATTTCTTACACACACACACACACACACACACACACAAAGAGAGAAACATGCTGTAGACACATAAAGACAGACAAAGTGCCACGTCAACAGGGCGGATGGAAAACCTCTCCTGGTATTTGAAAGCCTGAATCTCATCTCCCGGAGTGTATGAAGTCTAATATATGAGTGGAAGCCTCAGAGTGTTAATGTAACCTTGTATAGGGTGATAGTTGGCTGAGGATTTGGCTCGGGTTGAAGGCGAGGCTCTGCGTGGAGCCGGCACCGTGCTGCTTCAGCCCTGCAGGCAGGAGAGCACGATGCACGTATTAAGATGGTGTTTTTGGCTGCTTGACCAGTTCCTCTCAACACACACACACACACAATGTCTAACTCACAAAGCGCCATAGGTGGCTCTTAATCACATTATCCCTGCGAATAGGGTGAGCAGCATGAAGTCTTAAGTACACTTTGGCGAGGTGTGTTCCAATCATACACACAGCATGTTCAGCCACACACACACACCTGCACACAGCAAACACAACCACTCACACATCTTAAAAGTCACAGATACAGTAAATGGACAAACCGTAGATGTTAATAATACACACACATAAATGCACAAAAGCCTACATGCTCCCTATTCACTTATCTAGTGGTATACATCCATTCAGATTTGTAGAATTTGTAGAAATTGTCCTCTAAACCAGGGGTCTTCAACAGGGGGTCCGCGACCCCTAGGGGGTCCGCGGAGGTACTGCATGGGGGTCGCGAAAGTTTTGGTTGATTAAACTTTTTTTATATTCCCTCCCCCTGGAATTTTCAATCAGAGTGGCATGGCCACCCTACTCACTGTGCCTCGCACATGTTTATAATAAAAACATGAATATATGAACCTGTGTATTATTTGAGTATCTTAGTATTGAATGCACAATAACAAGGTACATTTACACATGGCACTATAGGACCAGTTTGATATAACACAATTTTATTTAATATATATAATTAGGGGGTCCCCGCTCCATTTCGCCATCAGTTTGGGGGTCCTTGGCCTGGAAAACGTTAAAGACCCCTGCTCTAAACCATCCAACTATAAAGGTCGTACTACATTCATATCCTATAATACGAGCTACCAGAGAGTTTAAACACAAGTCACAGTTTGGTTAGGTTTAGCCCCCAAAACTACTTAGCTAAAGGAGAATTCTGGCCAATATTAAACATTAAATATAAAACGATCACACACCAGATTGATCACACACAAAATGGATTAGCTAAAAATACACACTAAACTGCTGCGTAATGATTATGAAAAAAAAGCCTGGCTGAACATCACCAACCCGCAGCTAGCAGCTAACAGGGCAAGCTAGCTACCGGTAGGATAGAGACAGGGTAGGGGAATTTAAACAATGTCGGAGTTGAAATCTTGTTGTCACGTAAGGGCCCTGTTCACATTGCACAGACATGTCTTCTGCCATTTTGATTTGTAGACGATGTAACACTAACATATTAACTTTAGTTGCACAGTTATTTTTGGAATTTATGGTCAATAAACGTCATTCGTAAGAAATAATACCTAATGTTTGCGTTAGAAAAGCAGAAATTAGGAATGATTTAAAATCAAATCAAAGGAATTTATGTTGATGAATAATCACAAACTGGAATATGTCAACTTTTACTCAATACTATTTCTTTTTTAAATGCTATAAAATTGAATACGACACCCCAAAATTAATGAAAGTAGAGATGTGTACTTTCCAAAGAGCATTGTGTGGAATCAATCATGTTATTTTGGGGAATTAAAAAGAACATTGATATAGGACAATGGGTCAATTTGACCCCGAGTACAACACGAAGGTTAAATTATGGTGTTGCTATCTTTAGTTTAAAACAAACCAAACTTGTAAGAAATTTTTGTCACTAAATACATCTTCCACAAGTGGGTAGCACTATACTGAGAAGCCGGCGGTTTCACCGAGCAGATCCCAGGACTTTCTCTGGATCCCTGGATGTTAAATCCACACGTACCAACAAGGCCAGTGTTAAATAATGTCCAATGTGCTGCAACCTGCAAGATGCTGACAGGCAGCTTGCGTACGTAAAGAAGAACAGCAGGAATTCGATCATCACTTCGGGGAGAAAACTCAATAGTCAATTCACTAGCTCAGCCTATTCCCCCGTCCCCCGTCCACACGGTGCAATCAATATGTAATTTATCGGAGATAAAGCTGAGCATTGCCCTGGGCTGGTTAGTGCATGTTGCATGTGTTTTTGTGTGTAACTGCGAGAGTCACTGGAGAGAACACACACACACACACACACACACACACACACACACACACACACACACACACACACACACACACACACACACACACACACACAATGTGACCTGTTGAGCAGCGTGACGGCCTGTGATCCGGGCCGTGCTGGAAGCCTATAGGAAGGCTCAGCCACCTGAACTGAGCCTTGTTTTTTCTTCGGAGAATTTGCAGTTTAACAGTAAGATCAACTTATTGTGGCAGTAAACCTTTTTCTGATTCTGATTCATTCATGAGAAATTGCCCTTTGCAATATTTCTGTAAAAAGGGGCCAATCAGAGGTGTCAGTTTTCAATTCATTGCCACCTAAAATAACTTTATGACAGAAAAGACAAACAAACAAACTGCTTTTCTTTTTTTCTGTGTTCCTCATCTCTGCCCTGCCAGGCAGCCAGACTCTATCAAGCTGTTTGTTGTGACTGTATTATGGGAGGAATGCATCTCACCCCAGCATTCGGCCGGGTTGTGCGATGTGTGCCATGGCAACCCGCAGGATGGCGTCTGATTGATCGCACCGTCGCGAGGAGGGTTACTATGCCATGATGCAGAGGCAAATTAATCATTCTGACACTGTGGCTGACACATCCGTTCTACCCTACATGTTAGCAAGGCGAAACCTCCTGCAGGTGGAATGTACAAATATGAGCAGTGAAGGCGGAGTTGCAGTCAGAACTCCGTTAATTAGACACAGTATTAAACTGATTGAATTATGAAGTTTATGAAGTTATTTGTAACGGAGCTAGAGGGGTTTTAATGGGCATAACTGCCATGAGAATGCATGATGTTCTTATTATCAGGAACTGAGAAAGTGCAAAGAGAAATTGAAATGAATGTAAGAGACATAACTTGATTTAAAAAAAAAAAAAGCAGATATGCAGGACAGTTTGTTCTATTAGCATTTTTGCTGTGCAAGCTAGATAATAGCCACAAATACATGTTTTATATCAAATATTGTTTTACTTGTTGCATTAGAAAACATCTAAAAATGGAATTTAGATGGAGTGAAGTTCTTCATGTTGGCTATACAGATTGTCCCATTGAACATAATGTAAATTAATAATGTCATTTATTGCACGGCGTGGCTGAATACTCAATGCTGATGAGTCAATCACAGCATTCGAAACAGACCTATAACAGGCGGTTGCCATGGATAGTTTAATAGTTAGTTGTCATGACCGTTTATTTTACACTTATAGCTAACTGGAACACAAGCCATACAAGTAACGTGCGTCTCAGCGCACCACATACTACATTGACACTGTATCCTTGCACAGGTCTCACTAACCTTGAGTGTATTAGTGTGTGGCACTATCCACTACAGATAGCTTTGATCACAGACTAGTGGACCATTGTTTACCCTCTTATTGTCCTCAGGTCAAATCAGACACATTTTCAAAGTTTCTATGTCAGAAACATGGCTCTTTTCAACCAAATTTCCTAAAAATAACATGGATGGTTCCATATGCTAATTGATGATCACTGCTTTCATGGTCTACCTGGGAGAAAAACTGTGATCATCCATGAACATGTGTTTATCTGATTTTGCCTAGTGGTCATGATAATTCCTAATTTCTTATTCTTCTCAATAATTTGGCGCAATTTCTTGTGTAAAACTAGTGGTAATAAGTTATGGGTTTGGCCAAAAACTTTAAACACAGAATTGGGTGATCATTTATAGGCTGTTTTATGCTTTCTAAGCAGGCAACCCAAACCAAAGAACAAGTGCATGGTTGACAGGAAGACAATACGAGGGTTAAATCAATAAAGTCTTCATCAAAGGTTTACCTCTTCAGGCCAACTCAAGGCCAATTCCTGCATGTCGTGTTCTAATTCACAAAAATGAGACTCTCTCTATAGTATTCCTGACAAAACAAAGCGTGTAGTGTTGTTGGTGTCCATTTAAAATCTTCTGGTGATTGCTAATGGTTGGGGTATGCTTTCATTAATCAATGAATAAATTAGTATACTTTATAGATCCCCATGGGGAAATTCAGTAAAGAAATGACCGTCTATTCTCTCTCTTTATTAGGTAAGGTTTCACAGACATACCCTGACCAATGCAGGAGTTAGAACCATTTGGAGCAAGCCCTTTGCTAGCAACTGCTTTTGGCAACGATGTGACTGTTCTCATATCCCTGAAAAGGTTATTAAAATTTATATAACTATAATGCAAGGTTGGACCCCAAAAGCTGTCTCGATCTTTACTGAGATACCTAGGATGTTGTGAGTATATGCCAATCAAGGACAACCCATGACAGACACTTGTTTTAAGTGTTTTTAACAAAAAGGAAGAAAAGAAAACATGCCATGGAGCTGCTGATAGATGTTGGCAGGGCCTAAGGCCATTTTTGAACCAATCAAAAACATTTTCTCATGTGTCAGTTGTAGTGGCTGGAGATGTACTGTACATGGGTGATATTGTCTTTGTCCTCTGACCTCCAACACAGACATCGATACTGGTTATGACGTAGACGTTTTGTAGAAGCTTTGAAATTTGAAAAGTTTCTATGATGTGGAGACGACTTCCAGTGATTGTCTCACATCTGTCTCTACAAAAAGTGTGTTACATGCATTAAAATTAACACATGTAAAAATAATGTACACAACTAGCATCCCATAGCACAACATATATATATATATATATATATATATAATACCTGCAGTTTTCAAATGATTCCGTGTCATTGGAGCAGGCGGGCAACAAGCAATTATTTTCATTGGCGATTAATCTGTGGATTTATTTTATTTTGGATTAATGGGTTTGAAAATGGGGAAACATGTGGATCAGTGTTTCCCAAAGTCCTCAAATGTCTCGTTTTGTCCACAACTAAAAAATATTCAGTTTACTGTCAGAGGAGAGGAGAAACTAGAATGGAATCAGAGAATTCTGACGTTTAAAAGGTTTAAATTGATTACTTTTATCTTTATAGTTGGCGATCAATGTAATAGTTGACAACTGATTGATTAATCTTTGCAGCTCCACATTGGAATAATTAACAATGTCTTCAGAAAGCTTTTCTGTCTTGTCTGATGTCCTTTACCAGGATGTTTGTCGTACTCAACTACGGTTTAAATGATAAAAATGTCCCCTGCTTTCACCAGCCTTTCACTAAGTTCCTGATACGGACTAACAAGGGCAAAGACCACGTTCGGACAGATCAAAACCTATTTTGCATCCTGTCTGTTAGACTGGACAGTGTTTGTATTGGCTGGTATTGTGCCTTGGTGCAGCTGGTCCGCTCTCGCGTAAAAAAAAAAAAAAAAACTGTCATTTTCACTGAGACTATTCCCTGAAGCCTTTCGGCAGCACTTGTTCTTCAGTCTGTCTTCCTGTGGAATAAGGACAGCACAGGATGTGTTGATCCCGAAAGACAGCAGTAGACGGAAAGGCAAAGAGAAGGTAGAGAAATGGAGAATGGCATTGAGATTGGAGGGTAGAAAAATGGAGAATGGCAATGGGAGTGCAGTTATTTCGTAGACCCTGAGGTGATGCGACACCATGGCCGCCCTCGGGTGATGGGATGATGTAAAACTCACTGACTTGTTACGCCGCTCAGACGTTTGTAGCATAGCAGCTTCCATGGCGGGTGGTGATTGGAGGCTTGTGAGACAAGAACAAGGTTGTGTGAAGCCAGCAAAGAAAGCAACAGCCTGTGAAATAAAGAAGCCAAGAAAGTAATCAAACTGCTATTAAGAACTCGACCAGAGAGCCATTAACCTTCTACCCAAACTGCAGTTCTGCCGGATAATCCAACCAACCCTCTAGCAGACAAACAAGTGTCTCACCAAGCTAGCTAATCAATACAACAATGGACCTTGGCAATTAACAAGCCATCAAGATAGCCCAATAGCAATCCACCCTAAAACCAGCCACACACTTGGTTGGTGTTGCATTAAAAAGCTTCTCTATCAGCCAAAGGTTTTGGATTAAAGCACCGACGGCACAAGTTCTGGTTGTAAAATAAAATACTTAATAGTTTCAATTTTACTTGAATTACTTTTTATTTTCTCTATAGTAATACCTGCTATAAAACATACTTCATTGTGCCTTACTAGATTGAAACATTAAACTAAATTTAGCGGTCAGGTTTAGTGGTTGGCTTTTTTTACAATCTACAAAAGTGTTGTATATTTTTTATGAGAGTCAAACAAGGAGACATGTACAAGGACAAAGACAAAGAGGAAAGGACAGTAGAAGAAATATGGAGGGGGACGTTTAAGAAAGAGGATGGGATAGAGAGAGTGAAGAAAGAGAGATAGAAAAAGTGAAGGAAAAGAGGGTGAGGTAGAGGTTAGCTCCACATGCACTGTATCTAACTGTATATTGGAAAAAAAGTCTATATCCACATCGTTCCACTTCTGGGATGGCTCCGTCGCCGCTGGAAATTCCACTGGATGTTCTTTTCGGCCGGATGTCCGTCCCCTTCCTCTTCCTTTGTGTTGTAATTCTAAACCCCCGGTGGTCCTCAGATCTCTGCAGGGTAAATCCAGACAGCTAGCTAGACTATCTGTCCAATCTGAGTAGTGCGGAGGCACTGTTGCTCCATCCGGTGCTTAGCACCACCCAAGAATTGTGATTGGTTAAAAGAAATGCCAATAAACCAGAGCACGTTTTTCTCCCATCCAATGCTGTGTGGACCCGCCAGACCCTCCTTTATCGAGCTGTGGAGGAGGGTCTGGCAAAGCGGGACAAGTAAGAAAGAGACCTACAGAGAGACTGGCATTACAGTGTAGAGTTTACTGTACATCCAAGATTCAACTTCTTCATGTTTGTTAATTATTAGGCCCATTATCGCCAACAACTGGTCTAGTGTGTTGGTCTGAAGTCCTGCAGATTAAAGGGATGCATTTAAAAAAGCAGGAGGAGACGTTTCCCTGCTGGCCTTTAGAGGTCAAGGTGCTGACCATTGACCACAACATGTCCACCTCCAGCCAGGGATCTTTGCTGCATGTCATGCATCTGTCTCCCAAAAACATAGTTTCAAGCAGAGTAAAGTTCAAGGGCAATGATTCAACATTTAGTTTGGGTAGTACCTCCTTCTGTCATCTGTTTCCTTCTTTCACTCATTTGTCTTTTCTTTATTTTCTCTGTTTTATCCCAAAACAAACCTGATGATTCTCTCTTGCTCTCTCTCTCTCTCTCTCTCTCTGATACATCAGCATCCCTGAGAGAGGCAGCAGAGCCCTCAAAGTGATTTATATATGCATATAGTCCTTCCAGCTAGTGCTGAATGCATATTTCCCTCATGAACAGACCACGCCATTAGCATACTGTAACAGTATTTATTACTTAAAAATAATAAAAAAATGAAAACCTCACATTGGCTACACACACAGTATTTGAATTGCAAATGAACACACACACACAGTCCTGCAGACACATACATGCATGAAACATAAATATGCACACACATGCATGCAAAAAGGTTCATTCAGTCCGGAATACTCCCACACAAACATATGCCATTCCCATCAATATGTAATTACACTGCAAGATTCTCTTTTTGTATGAGACCATAATTCAATCTGAAATGCTACCTGGTTTGTGTACAAATGTGAAGTCCCATAAAACTGGATCACGACTGGCATGGACAAACTGTCTGCTGCTCCTCAGGTTTGGATGGGGATTGAAGGAGTGATGGATCAACACTGCAAAGAGTTGAGCACCATCAGAGGCTGCTGGTCTCGATCACATTCACAACTAAAATCCAATCTCCGGTTTTTCAAAGGGTCTTTTTGTCCATCAAATGTCTCCAGGTCATTGGGGATTCTGCCATCATTCCAGGCTTGATAAACAATCAGTGACTGCAGCAGATGCTGTGAATGACAAATGCTGGTGTTGACAATGTGTGTGCGATGTAGTCTCACTTTGCCAGACCTATCTCCACACCCCACATAACAGAGACATATTCTGGGATAAGAGGGGAAAAAAACACTCTGGGTTGTTTGTATTTTTTTTAACCAATCACAGTACTCTTGGGCGGCGGTAAGCTCTGGACGACGGTGGCTCTGTAAAATGGTGTCGGGAGGGAATATTTTTGGTGGAAAATGTTCACCCCACCAAAAAAAAACAGTACAGTAATGTGAGCTAGTTACATTAGCTGGATACATGCTACACCTCATTATCTCTTACCAGTGTATCTTCGTGTGTACTTCGTCCAAAGCAATCCCACCAATCTGTCCCAACACGTCCCAGTAAGAGAGGAAATGCCGTAAACATATTCTTTGTGAACCTTTACAATCATCTCCAGAAAGAACCAAGCAGGCCTGCCTTGTTGTGCAATTCAAATTTTCTTCAAAACCCTTTTTATTTTCAGTGTGTAGCTTGCTGACTCAAGTTGTTGTTTCCCATAGCAAAGGGATTTTGAGAACGGCGACACATCTTTCTAATATCTCAGTATGATATTATAGTGAGGCTGTGCATTTTGTCCTGATCTCTGCCAGTCACAGGTGGTGCTGCTGCAGGCAAAGCTGAAGAGAGTAGGAAGAAACAAGCCATGTGAGGCAGTAATCCACACAGCAATCCTCAAACAAAACACCAATACTTCGAGAGACTGACAGCGTTGCAGCTCTAAACCCGCTGTTACTACATGGACTAGGGGAACGCCCATTTCTCAGACGCTCCATTGTTCCGACTTCAATAACCTGAAAAATTCCCTTTGGTCCAACAGCCCACTTGTCCAATGTCCCTTTGTCGAAAAAACAATAAACCCTCTGCTCTGACATCCCATTGTTCGGAACCATATAGGCTTTTTATATAGGTTAGGATAGCCGATTGGTTGGGGTTAGGACCTGTACAAATGGGGTTACGATACGGAGAAATTGAGACTCTAAATTGCAAACCAGCGCAGAGATTGTGTGGATTAGACTAGATAAACACTTAAATGTAATAATAAATGTGATAATAAACTAGAGAAAAGATTATGGGAGGTAGCTATGATTATGCAATCGCATAATTTAATGCATGATCAGCCAAAGTATGCAAATATTTGCATATGCAGATATTTATGTAGGGCCACATTTTTTCAAATATGCTGCACAAATTGTCTATTTCCACGTAAAATAATGCGGAGCGTGCATGATTTCATAATCCCCTCATTTTTTCAATGATTATTTTTTGGGCTTTTCCGCCTTTTAATTTTTTACAGGACAGCTAGGTGGGGGGAAGACACACAGGAAACACACAGGTCGGACTCAAACCCTGGACCTCCGCATTGATATAAACCTCGAAGTGCATGTGCGCCCGCTCTACCACCGAACCAACCTGGCCACAAATCCTCACATCTCAGCAGAGTTGGAGCGTTTACTTCACACGAGCAGCCGTTTTCCCCTGTTGCCATGGGAATGTTATGAAGTGAAGTAATTACGCGACAAGAGTTTCTTTTTCATCAAATCTCAGTTTTTGCAAGTTCCCGCAATTTCATTGCATAAAATTGCATAAATATCCTGCATATTCCATCGCATTTTTTAAGAAAACGTGCCATATAATCAAGGATCTTTGCCCGCAACAATCACAAAAAAACATTTTTCTGGAAAGACTATATGGTCGGAACAATGGGATGACAGAGCAGGGGTTTATTTTTTCGGAACATTGGACTAGTGGGCTGTAGGACCAAAGGGAATTTTTTTGGATTATTGAAAGGTCAGAACAATGGAGCATCGGAGAAATGGCATGGCACCATGGAACTTACCTTAGTGGTCATTTAGGATCAATCATCCACATGCTTTCTCCCTAAAGTCTTAACACAGTTACCTCAATTAAGTGCTGAAAATCCAGGTCAATCTGTAATCTATAGCCCGTACTATTCCTAGTCATGCCTGGGTTTTAAGCTTACATCCATCCTGTGAACATTACATCCCCAAGCTTATCCTTCTAGCATTACAACCACTTTACTCTCATTCAGAATTGAATACTTCCGTCTCAAACTTGTGAGGTTAAACTTGGTGTTGTAATACCCAACAGTTTAAAAATTATATCTGTGCTAAACCTTGAAATGTTAGTTTAATTTATGTATTTTGCCATTGAGCTGAGACAGCTGAGACAGTCTCATCTAGAGTGATTTCATTTAGATATTAACATTGTCAAAGCCCAAAGAGAAAAGTGCTAAAACTGAAACTATATGAATTATTTCATCCTCACTTTTTATGACTTCAACCTCAAAGCTTTAACTTTAATCTTACAGACTGCTGTATCATCTCTTTAAAAAGCCTTGTTTGAGCTTTAACAATTGCAGCTTTATATTACATAACATTGATTTTTTTCATTTTTTTTCATTCCTCCGTTCTGTTTATTTCGCCTCATTCATTAAATCTCACATTAACCTTTAAACTTAATTACTGTAGCCTAGTTTACCTTTCCAGCCAGAGAACATCACAGCCTCATGGACCCATGGCGGATTAAGTGTGTATCCGGGTCCCATCCTTAAGGATGCAAACAGAACGCTAACAGAGGCCCCAGGTTGGCTGCAGATGAAGCCCTGGGCCCCTCTACAGGCACGCAAGCAGGTTGTGGAAAGTTAACAGGAGAATAAACCGGATATATATTTTAGTCTGACGTCACCTTTCCCAGCAGACCTGCCCGATGCATCGAAGCATCGTCTGGCCTCTTCAACCGTGGACACACTCCACTTCCATAAACCTCCAGCTGAACTCAAGATCCACCGTGTGTTCAAGTCAGAGGGGCTTTGAAAGTGCAAAACACAACATAATCTACATTATGCATTGAATATGTGAGAATAGATCTTATAAAGCATCGTTCCTAAGTAGTTGCCGCCAGTGGTGCCTCTGGCAGATCTTATTTTTCTAGGATTTCCTTTGCCTTTAGAGTATGTAATAACAGTTTTATTATTACTATATTATAAAATCTACTGTTGAAATCTGAGGTTCATAATCAGGCTTCATGGCATCACCCAGCCCTGTCTCCTAAAAATGACATTCTTATACAACTATTACGTATTAAAGGAAACATATTCTGCTGGATTACGTTTGGTTTTGAAGTCGCACAAATATTGCAGGTCACATGGTGCAATGCAAGATATATATTTTTACTTTACTATTTATTCTTGTGTCAACTTTTTACTCCTTACATTTTTAACACTAATATCGGTACTTTCTACTCCTTAGATTTTACAAAATTGGCTCGTTACTTTAGTTTCAAAATTTCAGTGAAGTTACTGTTATTATTTTTCGTGTCATCAATACCAAATTTAATCTAATTGGATAGGAATATACATAAAGAATAATGTAAAGCAAAGCGGTTGTTATCTTTTATTTCTTTATCCGTCTATGGTTATTATAGTGAATACAACCCCAATGGGGTGATCAGGACCCCAACACGACGAACCACTGGCTTTCAATAATTCACCATCAAATTTGAGAAAACACAGAGGTAAATGCATCTCTTTTGTTGTTATCAAAAACCATTTGTTGTTTGTTTCAGTAACTTTAAGTTTACGTTAATGGTCAGTTACATTTGTTCTCCTGCTAGCAGTGACCATGCCTTGGTTCTCTAAGATTTAGTTAAGTAACCAAAGTAAGCGAGCGTTCACTTTATTTGAAAATAATCTAATACTAGCTGATGCGTTATCTGCATGTGTAGTTTAATATTCAAAATAAATGCAGTAACTTGATTTAGTAAGTAACAGTGCTGTAGTAGCCCTCCCTAGGTAGGAGTTCCAGGCACGTCCAGCCACAATAATCATATATGAGATGTTCATTAAGTAAGCTGTTTGTGTTATTGTGTGATTTTATCTATTAATTTATTATTGCATTAATTATTCATGCATCACTTTTTATTATCTATTATTTATGGACCAAAACATCCATTCAGGTAAGCAGTGCCCATCTCAATCACTCAATTCATTAATGAATTCCTTCATGAGTCAAACATATCAATGAGCTGTTGCAATACAATCTCTAACTTGTTTATTTAATCACAGACACATTACTTCATTATTATTAATCCACGCATGTATTCATTAATCAACTCATTTAGCGTTCAGTGCCAGCACGCCTCCATTCATACAGTTACACCTCTGTCATACATGTTCAGTCATCATCTTCCTAAATTATTCAAATATGTATAAATTATGCTGACTAAACATTCATTCTTTCACTCATTCACTCTCTTGGTCCTTTCATTTGCTGTCCTATGTGAATGTGAGGCTCTGTGTTACACACTGAGACAGCTAAACAGACTGCGGTGCAGAGCCCCATCAGGTACCATGTTCCAGTGTACTAAATAAACAGTGTGTGTGTGTGTGTGTGTATGTGTGTGTGTGTGTTTAGCAGAGATAGAGAAAGTATGTGTGTAGTGCACTAACAGCAGTTTGCCTTGTCTTTTGTCTGTGATGAGCTAATGAAGAAAATGGAGCAAACCACAGACAGACAGAATTATTCTGCCATCTAAAGCCCTCATTGATACACATCTTAGAGCCCAAATTAAGATGCTATATTTAAAATTGGTCCTTGGATCAAGAATATGGTCAAATGTACATGTCTGAAGAGTCTGATTAAGAGGCTAATTGGGGGTGTATAAGAATATCTAAAGGCCATTTCACCAGTTTGTAAAAGAAGAAGACATAGGGGAGCAGCTACTGTGATACCATCATATTTTGGTTTGGATTGTTGTAGTTGAGTGGAGGTTGAGAGAGAAATCTTGATTTGGGATGGTTGTAACTGCATTGGAAAAAAAAAATTAAATAAAAAAAAAAAGTCAAAACCCACTTGTTACCAAGTCAGTGACTGTTTAAACTTGATGTCCACATTCAGCACAGATTTTTCCCCTGGGTTTGAAATGTGGCAATTTAAAAAAATAATAAATGGAATTTGGACTTGCTTTCCCTTTTTCGTTTGTTTACTGCTGGACAAAAAGTAAACTGAGTAAATATGGGCATTAGTTTTGATAATTCATATTCCAAACAATGAATCAAACACATACTTTAAAGACTAATGAGTTTTGAAAATAACATCTTGCAGCTCTTTTACACTTCTATATATTTGTGTAGAGTTAATAAATCCACTTGCCATTAAAAGGTAACTTCTCATTTGCTAGTAGTTTCCATGAGACTCCATCTATTGGTGCTATTCCACAGACTTTCCACACCATCACCAGGCTGCAGTAGCCTGCTTCATGGTAAGTCATGTATACTGAGCTCCACTGTTACAGTTATAGTTGATAATATGTATGCATGTAGTACATCCACATGGGAGGTCTCATATTCTATATAAGAGACCCGTTTTGTTAGGTTTCTTTTGTTTTAGCTTAAATGAAAAAGCCCACCACGTTGCGCTAGCTTGCTAGTCTGGTTAGCCTAGCTTGATAACCTTTTCTGATACAACCGTGGCAACAGTAAACGGAATAATCTGTTTTCCTTTTAGCAATCTGGAGCTCTTTATAGTGACGGCTGTGATTGTGAAACACTGTTGTGTTATTTACCAGAATAAACGGCTGTGAAGAGCAACGGTTTTGTAAGTAAAAACACCACGAGAGAGAGTACACCCTCTATATTTGTACAGCATTATTCATCTGCGTTACATTTTGCTAACCTGCAGGAAAAGGTAAAGTATAACAATTGTACTGATTCATTGATAGTTGTTATACAGTAATGACATTGGCATTGTCCATTTTCTTTCATGTATAACACACCAGGATACAGACTATTGATCTAAATGTTGATTCTGACCAGGGTCTGTCTGTCTCTACTGTACATCTGCTGAATAAAGGCAAAAATGCCAATAAAAAAAAAAAAAAAAGTAAAGGTCTCCTTTACTGTATTTTACGCCTTCAGAGTGAGAACGGGTTGATATACCGCAAACCCAGGCGGTGCACTGAAAGAAAATTGAGCAGAAGTACGTAGGGGGGCGGAGCCACACTACGACTTGCTACCGTTGTCGCTCTAAATATGATGTCATCTTAGTGTGCCGCCGTCGAGCTGCTGCTGCGCTGCCCAGTGCGTTCCCTACAGACACCAAAGGGTGATCTTTGAGTCTTTATCAAAGGCTGAGAGCCACTGACCAAGCGTCAATAGTTTACGAGTTGGGAATGAAAACAGGTTGTTTTCGGTGGATTTGAGCCGTTTATCTGAATTAACAGAAATGTGTGAAGCAGAGTCGTACATGGCAGAGATCTGTAGAGCCGTTTGTTCCCCGCTGAATCTATACCGACTGCTGGACTGAGTTGAATGACTCTGGACTCTCTAAGAGTGGGAACGCCTCAATTGTGGGGGTGAGGAGGTGGCCGCGCTACTCAGCCAATCCCTGCTCTTGGTTTAGACGCATCCCGCGGCCCGTGATGAAGCCATTAAAAATGCCTGGCTGAGGCCAGATGGTCTGTCATTGAGAAACGAGAGGGAGGGGGAAATGTAAGGAAAGAAAGAGGAGATGTCAACTAGGGAGATGGGAAAACAGAGAGAGGGAGAGAAGGTCATGATGGATAGAAAGTTGGAAAGAAGAAAAAGCAATTAGGATAGTCAATCAGAAGAGATGAGGAAAAAAATGTCAACAATGGGGGGATGAAGGGGAAGGGAGAACAGAAAGGAGATCGAGGACATCCAATAGGGACAGACGAATCTCCTGAAAGGGAGAAATAAAAGAAGAAAAATCAGAAAAACAGAAACAGCCGTATGCAATATTAATATTAAAGAAGAGACAAGCAAAAGGAGAGGAATTTAAAATGTAATTTTCATTTGAAAATGAAAGTGTATGTGTACTAATCCGCATTATCGATTCATTGAATTATTGTTTATCCCTCTTGATTGTGTTCATCTCCACATTAGAACATATTAGGAATTGTTGCCCTTTATTTATTTTAAACAGATCTCTTAATTTAGAGGACTATTGACACTGAGTTTCTCAATAAGCACTTTAACTCTTGGTCATTGTTTCAATTAAACAATATAAAAATAGCAGTGTCCTAATATCCAAACACAGAATATGTTCCTGAAACCTTCTCAGGGAATGACCTCATATTTGAGAGCGTCTGTCAGAGATATACTATTTGCTTCACTGCAGGTGCACACCGGCTTCCTAACACATCTTATTAGCTACCTGGGGTTTTCCTGCCACACAACGAATCTGCGGGTGAACTTCTTTTCTGCATCTTCAGCTGAATGGAGTGAACTGGAAGTGACCCGCAGCCGCTGTGAGAAGCAGAGGAGCTGGTAATGAGGAAGGGCAAAACGAAGGAGATAACCACACTTCTAATTAAGAGCAATGACCCTCTGGAGATGGGCACTGATACCTCACACTGTACTTTGTTCTGAGCCATGTACTGAATCAGGGATACAAAATTAACAGGCTCTCCGGGGAAAAAAGTCTCCTTGAAAGTTCACAAGATGTCTGTTAAATTAAAAATGATGGAGAACAATTTATTTAGCAACCTTTTTTTTCCCCACATACCTTTTTTCTTAATAGATTGCTGCCCATTTACAGAAGCTAACTCATTAATCATTTTTAAAACCTTTTGTTAAATGGGTGGAAACTTGCATTGTTTTAACATTATGGTCTCCTCATTAGAGCCCGAGCGATTAAGGATTTTTCAGGCCGATACGATACGAATATTTGGTTATTTAAATATAATATTAAACTTAAAGTCCTTTGAACAAAAACACATGTAAATAAATCAGTGTTGTCAACAGTGACGTTGTTGAGAGCCCTCTGGTGGACAAACTATGCAACACCAATACTCATAACATGGTTAACAGTCTGTTTTTATTTTTTAAATATTTATCAGAATCATTTGTCATTATAAATGAGATTTTTTTTATTTATTATATATATATATATATATATATATATATATATATATATATATATATATATATATATATATATATATATATGTGTATGTATGTATGTGTGTGTGTGTGTGTGTGTGTGTGTGTCTGGCTCTACTCGTCTTTCCTGGCACATCGGTGCCTTTTACATTGCTTTAATACCACCTTCAGCAAGAATGTGTGTTGTATGTCACCCCAACACATGGGGGACTGCCCATTTCTCAAACACTCCATTGTTCCGACCTCTCAATAACCCCAAAAAACAAACTCTCGGCCATCCCATTGTTCCGATCATATAGGCTTTTTATATAGGTCAGGATAGCCGATTGGTTAGGGGATAGGGGTTACATTACAGGGAATTAGGGACACTAAACTGCAAACCGGTGCAGAGATTGTGTGGATTAGGCTAAATAAACATTTAACTGTGTTAATAAGCTAGAGAAAAGTAATACACACCTGCCTATATGATCGGAACAATGGGATGTCGGAGCAAAGGGTTTATTTTTTCAAAATAAAGAGATGTCGGACTAGTGGGCTGTAGGACAAAGGGAATTTTTCGGGTTATTGAGAAGTCGGAACAATGGAGCAACATGTCCAACACATTCTCACTCGACGCGTCAAAAAGCAACGCTCGGTCAGGTGGTTTTGGCATTTACTATAGATGGAAAAAAAAAATAGTCCTTTTAGTCCGTGCAATTTTTTGATGCGCTTGGACTGGACTCTTGGTGGACTGATGCTCCGGGTCAGAACGTACATTTAACTGACATGCAGCACAAGAATGGGATAGTTAGGTATAGGAAAAGTTGGTGGGAGGGGCTTACAAAATGTAAGTTTCAGTGACACGCGGGACAAGGACTCCGGTCTCCTGGTGAAAAGTCCTGTGTTGTTTGACCCACCCCCCCCCCCCCCCAACCAACCTCCTTATACAGATTTTTGGTCTTTCACACTAATTGCTACGGTTGTCTTTCTTAATAATCGGCCTTTAGGGGGTGCTATAATTGAGATAGAAGCGTTTGGCCTTTAACTCAATGAATGGGAAGTTTGCAAATGCAATTCAACACAGACTTTGGAACTCACACTTAGTGAAATGTGCTGACATTTGCCTCGCCGCTGTCGTGCTTTGGGTTCTGCTTTTGCGTGCTCCTCTTTTACAGGCTCGCTTTCGCCGGCGCCGTGGGTCATCAGGGGTGACGTGCCCCTGGGGGGGGGACTCACGCCGGAGAGGCTTGGACCCCATCATAATTGCTTGCATTTCTAGTTTTGTGAGATTCAAAATATATTACTTTTGGCGTTATTGTTTCCATTTAAGACTTTTTACTCCTTAAAAGTGTCCTTTACCGAAGGAGAGACTTCCACTGACACGTACACAGATATTTTATTCTTGACATTCAAAGCAAACGTATTAAACAGTTGAGTAAATCAACTTTCACGCTGCAATCAACTGTGTTTAGTCTGACAAGGTCCATTAAGGGGAGAAATACAACATTAGATGAAATGGTTGTGTGGAGTGTTGAATTTTCAGACGAACTGGATAATAACTGAATACTTTCTCGCTCACAGACACACAGATCTGTGACTCATCTCAGTGCGTCATTAGAACCGTCACATGGGACTAACATGTTACATCATTAATTTGGCATGGGCACGATTCACTGGGACTCTATCTCTTCATATTCTTCTCATTGTCTTCTTTCCCACCAATATTTCATTATTCCCATCCTGCTGTTTCCTGATGCCTCCTCTCTCTACTTCAAATCTCCTCCCCCTCACGTCATTTCTCATCTGTCTCATTTTCTTAGTTTCCTTTCACTTCATTTACCTTCCTCTTGTCACTTTCTCTCTAGATTAGCAATATGAAAAGTCATGCAAACATGCATGAATTTGTGCTGTTACGCATCTCAAACTCATTTGCAGGCCCTCAGTTAAAAGAAATTCCATTAGGCTGGGTGCAGGCCTGATTTGATTATCAGCTGATGACATTTTCATCATTGTACCTGCTGCCTCAGCCTTTGTGCTGTATGTATGGCACTTTAATTGCCTTTGTGTCTGAGATGTGCTTTATAAATAAACTTCCCATGCCTTGCACTCCATTCTACCAGCTCTCCTCAAAATGGCCGCTACCTAACACGTTGCATGCCAGAACAGCCAATAGGTGAGAAGCTTTTAAAAAAAAAGAAAGTTGTGATATAGAATGTAACCCAGGTATTCAAAGAGGAGCAAACACAGTGTACTACTACTGGCCAACATCATTTGAAGAATGTTTTCAAACTAGATAAATAAAAATGCATATGGGACTCACTTGTTCTTCAGCAGGAGTCCCTGACTGTCCACGTTCAGGGTGCTCAGGTCTCTTTAAGGGAAGCATAGCTCCCACTGGCTTCTCTGTAATTTAAACGTAGATGCACAGTGAGTCCGCTAAGCACAGCCTAATGTGTCACGCCCCAACAGGGAAAGGACCCACAATGGACAACTCAGGTGAATGAAGTTCACAAAGGGTTTATTTCAAAACCAGGTAACAGAATCCAAGGGCGATGTCCAAAAACAAGCAGAATGCAGGGAAGACCGAGGTACGCAGAGTCAAAACAGGCAATGGGTCAAAAACTAATACAGGAACTCAGGAATACAGGGACATAGGGAAAGATGCTTGAAGGCTGCACACATGGGAAACAGAGAGACAGAACTCAAATACACAAGACAGGGGAGACAATGAGACACAGGTGCAACACATTAGGATGGGGACAGGTAATCACACAGGTGGGAAAAATATAAGACAGGAACACATGGGGGAACAAAGAGACTACAAAATAAAACAGGAAATGGAAAAGAACACATGAAAAAAACTAAAAACAGAAACTTGACACAGGGACGAGACATGACATAGCCATAATCCGGTCCCACATAATGTTCATTTTCAGGTTTATACTTGTATTTGGGGTTTCTACTAGAACATGTTGACGTGCTTTAATGTTAAAAAAATACATTCTTTTTCTCACACTGTCTGTCTGAATATACCTGTGGTCCACCTCTGTCTGAAACGCTCCGTTTTAATTCCTGTCTCTTTAAGCTCCCCCCCTCCCAAAAAAAAGCCCAGTCTGCTCTGATTGGTCAGCATTTCCCGGTCTTCCGCATCTGCCTTCTCTGAGTCTCTGCTCTTAGTCATTGCAGCCGGGGAATGACTGTTAACAGCACTGTAGTTGCACTTTGTGTCTATATATGGTATAGTTGTGATATCACAACCGTAATGAAGCGTTGACGGCTCGTTTAAAGGCACAGTTGCTTTATAATCAAAAAGGATATGACATCTCACTTTTTACAATGTAGGACTTTAATGTTATAACATCATCCACGTGAAAAAAATGTGTCTTGGTGACTTTGACTCGTTTTAGGATCAGAAACACCTGCACTGGCAGAACAGTAAGTCTCATACTTTCTTTGCACGAAACATCTTTTTCACGTTTCTCTAGACTTACCTCATTTCACATTTCCAAAGAGACTAGCCTCCCTCCCTTTTCTCTCTTAATCCTTCTCCCCAGTTTGATTCACTCCATCCTATACTCCTCCCTTCTTTCCTTCCTTTAAGAGTTTCTTTCTACAGGGTAGAGAGAGAGAGAGTGTAGCAGAGAGATATATAAATCATAAATCATCCTCCACCTTCTGACTTTGGGTTTTGCTGTTGCTCTTCCCCACCGTGATGAATCGCCCTCCACCGAGAACAGAACATATAAAACAAGAAAATTAGAGTAATAAAATAAAAGAATGTAATAGAAGGCCATTTCACTTTGTCTCTCTTTCTTTATCCCAAAAAGAAAAGAAAAGAAGCCTCGGCCGGGCAGGACCGCGGTCTAGCTGACGGATGATGGGATGGAGAGAGTGAGGAGAACAGAGAATTTTTTCTGTTCTTTTTTGGGGGGGTTTATGAGGCGTGAAGACTTTCAGGGAAACTGAAATATCCCTGCGGTTGTTCAGACACTTTCAAGGATCCTCCACTCTCCCCACTTTCATTTCCATCTTTTCCTCGACCTCTTTTAATATTCTCATCTTCTATATCCTTTGTTACTGTAATGTGTAATCTATGTCCATACTTACTTCTTATTAATTCTACTCACTTAAACCACAGTGTTCTCAATGAGCACGGGCAACGGTTTGAATTTATAATGTTATAATGTTGAATTTGAACAAATTGAAATGTTTTGGGGGGGACAAACAAACAGATATTAATATCCACAATAAATATACAATCAATTAAATATGCATCATACCCATCATATCAGATCTCATCCAGTCAATACCACCAGCTACATTACAGGATACTTAACACTCTTTACTTCTATCTCATCTCGTCCTGTTCTCTTTTCCACTTTCACCTGGCAAATAGTTTGCCTTTGGGGAAACATTCCCTCCCTGCAGCAAAATATTTATTATTGAACATGTTTAAGCCCTAAAGCCCAGTCATTATCACAACCAGGAAGAGGTGCTGTAATGTGATTAGATAGACGAGGCTTTGCTCTCAGTCAACCCGCTTGCTTTTAAATGGAAGTCGAGATTACAAGCTTTTTCGATGACATCAAATATGTCACGCTCGCTAACAGGATAAAAGAGATAATAGGAGGCTTAAGGCATCCCAATTTTTAATGGTAATAGCTCTATGGGAACAAAACAGCACTTTAGGTGCAAATCTGTCACCAAGCAGAGAAATGCCTCATCTCAGTAATCAAACCACAGCCAGGAGATGAAGCAAACCACTGGGGTGTCGACTGAGAATTTACTGTATAGACATCTTCAACTTAGTTTCTACGTATGGGGATACTTGACTAAAGTTCAATCCAAGTTCACAGTGTAAATCCAATCGTAGGAAGAGAGGATTAAAAATCAAAATGCACTTGAGGTGATAATTAGTGCTCTAATTGACGCTGAGTACAGACTGCAGGCTGCAGATTTGAAGCATTGGCATCATCTGAGTACATTTTATTAGGTTCTTCAGTGGCTCTCAGCGTCCACATACCAAATCGCCCTTTCGTGACGGTATTGAACGCACTGAGCAGAGCAGCAGCTCGACCACGGAGTTGTAAGATGGTGTAGTGTTAAGGGCGACAAAGGTAGCGATTAGTAGATCGAAAATCTGTGTAAGGAGATTGGTTTTGGTGGTTGTGGATTGGTCAAACAACACAGGACTTTCACCCAGGATTCGTGTCCCGTTCGTGTCCCCCGTTATGTTTTGTTACCCCACCCATGATCTTTTCCTCTGTCCTGTTCTTGTGCCGCATGTCAGTTAAACGTACTGTACGTCCCAGCTCAGAGCGTCAAAAAGTGACGCCAATAGTCCCGATCAAGCACTTGTGAATATAACGCCCAAGGACTAGACACAAGTCCTGAGAGTGTAAAATAGTTTCGCCGAGAGTCATGACTCAGAGCGTCAAAATGTGAATCCAAGAGACCCGACCAAGCGCATCAAAATATGACAGTAAAGGAGATTTGCGTCAATAACAAACGATGAAAGGCACCTGACCAATCGTCACTTTTTGACATGATAAAATCAGAATCAGAAATCCTTCATTGATCCCCAAAGGGAAATTCTGTGTTGAATATTTTAATGTGAAAGAATGAAAACCAACAGCAAGAAAAACCCGAGACAGAAACATAATGGGAAAAGCTTGTCTCAAAGGAAGAAAAAAGAAGAGGTTGTATTTTGGAGAGGTCAGAACGACGCGTTGTTTAGTCTTTTACCTTTTCTGCTTTAACGTGGCGATGCTGGCGAACAGCAGCCGCCGGTGGGCTCTGGTGAATGCTGGCCACTGGGGAAATAACACGGGTCTAAATCACGGAAAAGAGAGGGATGACAGGAAGGAAGATGAGGATGAGGGATGGAGTAGATAGAGAGAAAAGAAGACAGAGGAAAGCAAAGTGAGAGAGAATAGACGGTAAAGGAACAAGAAAAGAGAAAAAGGAGAAAATGTAGAATTGCACAGAGAAAAGTAATAAGTAAAAATGGAATAAGGGAATGGAGGGAGGAGGGAAAGAAATACTAAGAAAAATATGAGGCAAAAACAGAATAATTCATAGGGTGTACCTGACAGGAGAAAAACAAGACTGAAAACAAGTGAGATCAAACAATGCGGAGACACGAGTATACAGAGAATATACAAGAAAGAAGAGAGCAAAATAAACCGAAAGGTCAAGGCACAGAGAAATGAAACACTAGAAGTTAGAAAAGAATAAATCCAAAGAAAATGACTGCAGCGATGGAAGAGAAAATCGAGTTAAAGGAAGGGATGGAGAGGTCTGAGCCAGCAGAGTGAGTAGACTGACAGAAGAAAGGCAGAGAGCAGCGGATGAAAATCAGATAAAGGCAGAAGAAAGCAACGACAGAAACAATTAGCAGAGAAAAGAAGAGTGGTGACAAAAATGAAGAGAAGGATGTAAAGAGGGATACAGATCACAGATATAAAAAAAGAAGAACAAGGAGGGAGCAGACACATAAATTAGGAGAAATCCTGCAGCGGATAGAAGAAAGTGACACAAAATAGATATTGAATTTATAAAGGCTGAAGAAGGGGCGCCAGGGTAGCTCAACTGGTAGAGTGTGTGCCCCATGTACAGAGGCTCAGTCCTTAATGCAGTGTTTGGGATTCTGACCTGTGGACCTTTATGCATGTCATTTCCCATATCTATCCCCTTTCCTGTCAAAGCTGTCCTGTCAAAGCTGTCCTATCAAAATAA
This sequence comes from Etheostoma perlongum, assembly GCA_026937815.1. NCBI lineage: Eukaryota > Metazoa > Chordata > Actinopteri > Perciformes > Percidae > Etheostoma > Etheostoma perlongum. The sequence goes on from CM049380.1 coordinate 29,522,191, forward strand.
AGGCCCAAAAAATAATCATAAACAAAATGGCTGAAGAAAGAAAACAGAGAAAAAAAGAGAGAATAAAGAAGACAATAAAGGTGGGCAGAGTGGAACATCCCACAGGTGAACACTGCAGGGAACACACGCCTTTGTTACTGACGGTGTTAATTAACAGCGTCTGTGTGATGTGCTGATGAGGCACCTGTCAGGAATGTTCTCGCCCTCATGTTACTGCTTATTCTTCTTGCTTTTTTCTTGTTTTATGCAGTTGGGCCTCTTGTATACTGTTGTGCCATGATTTTGAGTTTATAATATCAGCAGAGAAATAGAAAATATGCACTTTCATGTAAGTCTTGAGAATTTAGAATAGAATTTTGCAGGGCCGCGAGATGGCAAACGAGACAGGACACAACACTTTACTTCTATAAAATAAAAAACAAATCAAATAACTGGAAGCCCTGCTTCCACTGATAATCACATGAAAAAACATTTTACATTTTTTTCTTAAATCTGAAAGTGCTTACCAGTCTGCCCATCTTCAAGACCCTTTTGACGTTGTGACCATTGTACATCCTGAGCATGTGCAGTCTATACACGGTCACTGTGGGTGATTCAGCTTTTGCTGCATAGAGCGGCCGGCGGTCATCACTATATTCTCCTCTTTTGTGTGATGTGGAAGAATCCGTGGCCTGAGAGGCTGGAGGTGGACTGAATGCAGACAGCGCTGACGGCCAACGCACTTACTGTGGTCAGAAGTGCAGACACGTGAAACATGCTGTACATGCGTGGCCTTTTAGCTGCATGCAGCTCTTTTCATCCTTATCATACCGGCTGCCACAGGGTTCATGCAGAAATATCTTCTTTTCTTTTTTTGTTGGTTTAATCCCTGCTGACCACTGCACACTGACACTGACTGTGACAGTTAACCAATCAAATTAAACCAAATCAGGGTTTGTCCTGCATAGAGGAATTGTTGGCACCCCCTCAAAAAGATTTTAGGCAGCCCCAAAGGAAAATCACCAGCACCAATGTGCATGGTGGGTACAGTAAACACAATGAGTCTATGTTACCTTATTTGACAGAAATTTACGCATTTTCCTTATTTTGTGAAAATGTTACAAACTCTATCTATCTATCTATATATCTATCTATCGAACCCTGGATTCGGTGCATCCCTACTTAGGACAGAGCCTTCCAAATGTCTGTTGTGCAAAGACCCATTGCAAGAGACAGGATCCCTTAAATTCACACCAGTAGACACTCAGGGAGTCAAGTGTGGTAACAAAGTTAAAGTTTTGTATTTCAGGTTGTGCTGATTGTTAGCTCCATTCTTATGATTAAAAGCTAGCAGCAGCAGAGGACACTGAAGGACGGATAGTAAGTGCAGCTCCTCCACAGCCTTTCTGGGGTTTTGTTGTAAAAAAATCTGCCTTGATGGCTTCATTAGTCGGAGTGACCTGCCTGTCTCGACACGGATAAGCCTTATGCAGACGCGGCACAGGTCACGCTTTCTGCAGCTGCTGCAAAATGCCCCGTATCAATCTCCATAAAAAAGACAAGCCCGGAAAGAGCCCCGCCATTTCGGCATCTGCTGATGACAGACGCATTAAAAGCCAACCAGCTGTCCACACAGGAACATGCACAAATGTGAATTGGAGTCATTGGACAGAGTTGTTATTCTGTTACTGTGTGATGCAATATTTGCAGTTAATAAAATAAAGACAAATGAGAAAAAGGAGAAAAACGTCAATTTGGGATACTTCAATAGTTCATTAATCACAACATACGTGCATTAACATTTAGATATATGTTTTGTTCTAACAGCTCTATAAAACTAGCCTGGTCCTACCAGACTCTGGTCCATTAGCCTGGTCCTACCAGACTCTGGTCCATTAGCCTGGTCCTACCAGACTCTGGTCCATTAGCCTGGTCCTACCAGACTCTGGTCCATTAGCCTGGTTCTACCAGACTCTGGTCCATTAGCCTGGTCCTACCAGACTCTGGTCCATTAGCCTGGTCCTACCAGACTCTGGTCCATTAGCCTGGTCCTACCAGACTCTGGTCCATTAGCCTGGTTCTACCAGGCTCTGGTCAGTTAGCCCGGTCCTACCAGACTCTGGTCCATTAGCCTGGTCCTACCAGGCTCTGGTCCGTTAGCCCAGTCCAACCAGACTCTGGTTCATTAGCCTATTCCTACCAGATTCTGGTACATTAGTCTGGTCCTACCGGATTCTGGTCTATTATCCTGGTTCTACCAGACTCTGGTACATTTCATTAGTCCAGAGTGTCTGGCCACTCTCCATTGACAAGTATTAACTTACTTGAAGGCGGGTACTCTGGTGAAATTTAAAACTATTGGGTCTGTCCACTAGAGGCCATCACTGAGGTTTATAAATTACCAATCACCACCTGTTCACTTTCATGTTGTTGACATTATTTAACTTTAAGCTCAATTTGTTTCATCAAAGTTATTCTCAAGTTACTGAATGTATCCATATTGTTTGCCACCATAAATGCTAGTGTGAGAGATTGTTTCAACTATACATGTTCTGGATGTGCCACATATCTTAGATGCCAATTTGCTCTTTGGATTTGTTTGCCAACGGTAAGCGTACTTGACTAAAGCGTAAACTAATGCTTGGTTCTGTGAACTAAAACTGCTTTTTTTCAGTTGATAACAATGTCTTTGTTATCTGCAGGTTTGTAAAGGAGCTCATAAATAACGTTGAATGGACCGTGGAACATCTTCAACTCAACTGAGTTGCAGTCGTTTTACTCACCTTCACAGTCTATTTTCCTTGTTTTACACACACACACCTATGCTGATTGTGTGTTGGGCTCTGAGTGCTGCCAAATGTGTGACCTGCCCTCAACACTGCACACACACATATGCTGAAGACAGTTTGCAGTGAAGTGATTTCTCTCATGAATAATTCAGAACAGAAAATTGAATTAAGACTCTGCTTGTGGAGCTATGTTGTGCTAAGTGTGTGTGGGCTGGGTCAATGGGTCTAACTATTTATTCAGCAAGACTCCTCAAACAGACAGAAACAGGAGGAGGAGCGCGTGAGCAATCTGTGCTACTACAACTGTGTTCTTCATTCAAAGTTTTCTGCTCTGGTATAAGCTTAAAGAATCATTTCAGGGTATCAGAATGAAGCCTTTTTGTTTATAGTGTGTGTTTTGTGTCTGTGTGTGTGTGTGTGTGTGTGTGTGTGTGTGTGTGTGTGTGTGTGTGTGTGTCTGTGATGGCAGTCAGGGGGTTTTGAAGGAGGGAGTTGAGACTCTGAGCCAAATGGGAGCTTCCTCTGTGCCTCGAGGCAACTGTTGACTGTAGCGGAAAATATTGGACTCTCGGAAATAGCTGACGTTTCCGTGGGCTTCAGTGTACACACACACACACACACACACACACACACACACACACACACACACACACACACACACAAATACTCTTTCACTCTTTTTCCTCATTCCGCTTCCAGGCAAATGAGGATAGCTCTTATGTCATATGGCAAAGAGTCTTTCTTTTTGTACAAAATTGCAGTATTACATGAACAATAACACAAACATGCTAAAACATACACGCACAAACATAAACAGACCCCCACACACACTTGTTGTTGTCACTTAGGAGGACATGGCATTGACATGAATTCATTCCCTGGAGATGTAGCCTGTCGATCTATTCAGAGAAAAGGTGAACATAGATCACAATCTGTGTTTTCCTTTTGTTCTGTCACACATACACACACACACACACACACACAGTGCAGCAGGTGTATAGGATGTAGGTTATCCATGTATGTAGGTTGCCAGGCTGAGGCAACACACAACACATTGACTAACCCTGACACATGTGCTGTGCAAGAAACCGATTCCTGTCCCTTTACTGCTCCTCCAATTAGGGATGTCTGTCTTCTCTCTCTCCATCTTTCCTCTGCATTTCCTTCTTATCATATTGTCTCTCTTTCACTTTGCTGCTGTTCTTGTCACTTTGTACCCAGTAAATCAATCTCTCTGTGATGGTAAGATTCTAGTTTTTACAAGTTCTGTTTGCACAATGTTCTGAAAATAAATGTTCTGAAAATAATCTATTTAAGGATATTCTGTATTTTTTAGGAAGTTGCTGAGCTGTGATGTTCTCATCCCACGCCTGCTTGTCTAAAGTATGTGCCAGTCTCAGTTCATCAGCAGAATATTTGAGCAAAACACAATACAAAATGTAACTGCACTTGATCAATAGTGTTACACTGACAATTCCTGTTTTTCACTACTTTCCATATTTAACATCGATCAGCGAGTATAAGCATTATAAGAAAATCTGATTTTAAATAAACAAATGGTTTAATTTGATTGGTACAGGTTGTTGTGGATGAACATTTTTTACAGATGGGTTTCATATTTGTAGTTCTCACAGTTTTACTCAAGGTAATGACATTTCTAAAGCTTAGATATCATTATATATCGTTAGATATCTTACAGAGCAAGGATTGATGGCCAAAACAACATTAAGACATCATTAAGAGCCAGGATTTCTAAAAAGATATATTCTTGTCTTTAAATTATTTTGTCAAATATTATTTATCAATGATGGAGTACCACAGGGATGTTTTCTTGGCCCACATTTACTTACAATAGTTTTAAGTAAAACTATTCTTTCATTCTAAAATATTATCCTTTATCTGGTTGTGAAGATCTAAAACCGTTATTTTGGGGTACATTTTAATTTATGTCCAGTCTCTGCAGCAGTTTTATCAATTTCGTATTTGACCAGTGCCACCATACTGCTATCCATCCAGAGTTTGTTAAAGCAAAACTTTTAACAGCACAGAAAAACACAAACTTTAAAACAACTTTAATCTGAACTCTCAGCTTAAAGCTTTTACTCTGCTTCCACAAGTCAGCTCATGGTATGGTGTCTGTTTAAAGGCAACCTGTAGGATCGCAAAATCTTCTATAAATAGAATCCAATGAACGCAGATGGCGACACATTGATTGCCAACAATCTGACCTTTAAAGTGAATCACTGCTCAATACTGTAGAGCATAACTGATGATTGTCAAGAGAATTAATGTGATGACACTGCTCTACTGTATGTGCTAAATTGTTAATGTGCTAAATTTGAATGTCTTATAAAAAGACATTTTTCATTAGAAATTGACCTGAGTGCCATAAGGCCTCTATTCAGAAAGCAGTGGAACATTTTGATGTCTGCATTTTCATCCTGAATTATTCAAAGGGATTTTGCATAATTGCAACATAGAATATTTTGGTACCATGCATAATTAATGTATTCAGTGTTTAACTAAAGTTCCTAATTGTGTTATATACAAACAGCAGATGGGAAATGCACAGCAGGAGCTGTGTTACCAGAGACAGACCCATCAAAGTAAACTTTTAATTGGATTCCTCCTGAACTGTGGACACCCAACCCGTTCTCACTCCGAATGCATAAAATACGGACGTTTGGACAGTGGCTGTCCACGTCTGATGCGACGAAAAAGGCGCCCTGAGGCGTGTGTGTAGAACGTACTGGGGAGAGCAACAGGAAATTCTGCGTAGGGAGGTTGGTCGGGGTGGTCAAACACAGGACTTTCACCCAGGAGAGTGGGGTTTTTGTCCCACGTGTGAACTTTACCGTCTCGTTATTGTCGCATGTCACAGAACCGTAAGCCCACCATTAACTTTCCCTAAACCCAACTTGTTAAATGGAGGATGGCAGCTGTAGCTACAGAAATACATTTTTGTGTCTGTTTTGTGTTTATTTTGATTACTCGTCCAAATTATTAAAACTGGTGTGAGGGGCGATTCTAGGATCAGACCTTTAGGGGGGGCTCAGCCTTATGAGAATGGGAAACAGTAGTTTGCAAAAGTGAAACTACATTTCTCTTAACCCTTTCCTTCACTGGGTTACAGGTGCATAGCATTGGCGACAGTGACGCAGGATATTAAACCTGTTTCAAGCCCTTTTAATTCCTGTAATTGTTTGTCTTCTGTCACTAACAGACAAGTTTGCAAACTCTAACTTAAAGTACTAAAATTGATTTGTTTTATTATCTATCTATCTATCTATATATTTAAATTTTAGGTGGGATAAGATTCAATTTAGGGAGGCTTGTCCTAAAATCGCCAATGAATCAAGCTAACTACAGCTGCTGTCCTCTGTTATTGTTTTCTGTGAAGTAAAAGGGAATAAGCAATGACCTTTTAATGGTAATATTGCTGGCTGTCTGTGTGTTTTGACATTTTTTTAAAGAAAAAATTACACATTAGCATTAGGAAGATTAGCCCCCATGGCTGAACAGTCAAAGTAAAAAAAAAAAAACCTAAATGGAAGTTAGCCTCCATGAAGTGTGTAAGCCTCCAGATGAATGTAGAAAGTCAGGAACATGTGATGCATTAACACAAGCAGTGCCTGCCACAATGGCCAACAGACTGAGAAAAAATTAAGAAATGACGTGTTATCATTAGCAGTGTTAGCCCCATAGCTGTATAGACAAAGTTAGAAAATGCAGTCAATGTGCCACCTACAATGTCTTAATTTGAAAGATGGTTAAATGCCAAAACACCTCCTAAACAGAGTGACCTCTGAGGAACAAAGACGGAGGGGAAATATATCAAGCAAGAGTTCTCTAATAGTCATTTACAATGCAGACACATCCATTGTATCCATTGGGCTGTGCAGTTATTGTTCAAGAATATAAAACTAGTGGTAGCAGTATTTATGCAGGACAGGAAGAATAATTGAAAGGAGCAGCCTCTACCATGCATCTCATATTAATTAATCCAGACAGCTGGGAAAAGAGCATAATCGGTAGTGAATTACCTCTGTGGAGGTCACACTGTGACAGCCAATAAAGATATTATCGGTGCAGTGTCAGGTGAGCCGGCTGCTGGATGAATGCAGATGAGAGGGAATGTGTTAATAGGCTGATCCAAGGTGAGCATTTACATTTTTTAAATGGCTTCGTACGTCTCAGGTGTTTTAAGGGATACACCGAATCATGATGGGTACAACCGTAAAACATGTTGAACTTTCTAGATTAGCAATATTACAAGCAGCTAGGTGTATGGAGGTCAGAGGTCAAAGCTACGACGCCTAATGCTACCCATGTGACTCCAGAATGTTCCTGTACGGCAGATGTATGCTGGGTTAAAGGAGTTGAATGGAGAAGAGCTTTTCTTGCTTGTTTGAGAGGATCCTATTCATTTTCCCCATAGGGAATTTGATAATTGGCCATAATGTCTAAACCAATGACTGAACACGAGCTATGAAATTGCAAAACGATGGTTCGTGCCCCTGTAGAAGCCAAAGGTTTGCATAAAATCAACCTTGTTTTAAGATAAACTTGTTTTATTAGCAAGGTCATGGAGAAGTATTACTCTATCCACAATCCTAAGCACAACAGCGAAATCTCTGATTCGTGGAGCTTGCTATTACCATGGAGATGTTTACCGCACCCGCTGCTACCACTGAAGTCTGTGATCGTTTATGTACAGAGTCTTATACCTTTTGATTTTTTTGCAACAAATGAAATGTTTTATGTTCACAATTCATCTTGTAGCTGGTTGCCATGGATCCAGCAAAACATATGCTTGAATATATAGTTTTAATGTTATAAGAGGTAAACGTGGGAAGGCCACGTACAGTACAAGAATACCATCACGTCCAATGTGTTCAATTATCAAGTCCTCAAAATTCACAAGAAGTTGGGCACGGCCTTCCTAAGCAATCCGTCCCAAAAATGACTTGAACAAGGAGGACCATGGAGGATGGCATGCAGCTAGTTTGGATTCAGGTCCAATTGAATCCAGAATAATGACGTCCATTGAATCTTCTCGAACAAGTGAATTCACCTCTTTGCTGTTTTTTTTAAATATGAACCAAATATGAACCTATATTTTTTTTTAAAAACATGCTAACATACGGCTAAATACTAAGGCTATTTAGCAGTTAGCTGATGTTGTATGCAACCATCTTTTTACAGAGCACAGTTAATGGTGCCGGTAACAAACTGAAGCTGTGAAGTTGGCCTTTATTTGGCGGGAAAAAGGGCTTGATGCGTCCTGACCCTACATAAAGATATGTTGTTTCTTTTATCAAAAATAAATGGATTTTGCTACCAAATGTATAATTGCTGCAGTTATCTGCTATATGGCTCAATGTAACATATAACATATCTCACAATGAACAGATATACTGGTGAAGTCAAAAGTATGTGTCAACAATAAGACAAAAGGAAAAGCACATTTTGGATGGTGGCCACCAACTTTAAAGTCTCTTAGACAGGCTAATGGAAGTTCATTTTAACCCCTGTATGTTGGTTTTATCTGCAACATCCAGCAAAACTCAACCTCAACTCACCTGCTGTTCTGTTTCACTCAGTCAGAAATATAAATCAAATATAATATGTATAATATATCAATGTATTGCATTCTCTTTTCAACTATATGCCAACATATTGATCCAGGATTATGTATCAATAATACAGGCAATATATCGGTGTGGCTTCACTTTTCACTGCTGTAAGCTGCCAAATACAATGGAGAATTATCCTCGGAATAATGAGAGTGGTGATTTGTTGGCTGGACTCTTGTGCTGTATAAACATTATTCTGATCCTGAGGTATAAATATATGAGCAGCTCTGATAAGCATGGCTTTGAATAGAAAGATGCCTGTAATTTGCATTCATCGGACCATTATTTGACAATACTGGTGTGTGTTATTGTGTGTGTGTGTGTGTGTGTTTGCTCTGTATCTGCAGAGGGACAGACGTTTAAATGTATTCTCTGCGTGCCAGCAGACATCAAAACACAATTCAGCAGACGAACAGTGCATCCATTGATACTGCTGGTTTTTTAGGTCAAATTGCGGCTGTCAGCCATGTATCTGGCTGTTTGTGTGTGTCTGTTTGTGCGTGTCAAGACATCTCTAAATATAATTTCACAGACTTGCCAAGTTGCCAGTGCTACTGCCTTTCAAAGAGACAAGGAAAGTATTTAGGCTCAGGCTTTATATCAGTGTGTGTGTATGTGTGTGTGTGTGTGTGTGTGTGTGTGTGTGTGTGTGTGTGTGTGTGAGAATGAGTGAGTGGGAGAGTGAGTTTTGACAATAAACCCCTCTGTGTGTTACACCGTTTTCTTGGCCTTTTCTTTTGCTTCATCCAAGCGTTGTGACCCTGGGCTGCAGTCCAAGATGAAAGCACACACACACACACACACACACACACACAGGGACACGTGCACACAATTTTGACATTCAGTACACATGCGCATGTACATATAGTAGTCTCTGCAGGCAGACTGGTTCATATAAATGTACATAGCATTGTGCAGCTTATACACAGCATATGCACTCATTACATCTGATCTTTAGATACCCAGAAAAGCACATGTGTACACACACACTAGAGTGCGGATCGGGCCGGATTTTTCTGTCCGAGCCCGGCCCGCATCCGACAGAGCAGTAACCGAACCCGACCCGAGCCCGACAGGCATTAAGATATTTCTGTCCGAGCCCGACCCGAGCCCGACAGTTAAAACCGCATTTGTTTCTCATACTAATGACACATGTACGTTTGTTTGTGTGGAAAGCCGCTTTTATTAAGCAATTGTAGGAAGGCATTCGGAAATGTCAACAGATGAGCGCATCAATGCACAGCTGACTTTCCTTCGTTTTCAATAGTTTTAAAATCCCCTGCGGCCAACTTCTTTTTAACATCTTCCATCGTTGCGCTGCCACATGGAGCTTAATACGCACGTCTTTCGTTGTCACAGCACACAGGAAGACGGATGTTAGGGTAATATTTGACATTTATTTTAAGCTGTTTTAAATTCTAAATGTTCAATGCCTTATCGCGCTGATGTGACCGAGCCCGACCCGAACCCGAGCATCCTTTCTAAAAATCTGTCCGAACCCGGCCCGACCCGTCAGGTACCGTCGGGCTCGGGTCGGGTAGCCATCCTCTAACACACACAGACACACACACACACACACACACACATTTCAAGGCTAAAAAATATACATACAGTACATTCTGAATATAAGGAATGTTTGCCCTCTCCTTAAGGAAAATATTCAGGTAATTTAGAAATCTGGGTCTTGCTGTCATAATTTTGTCCAGCTGGAAAATAGCCTTGGAAGTATACACAGTTAGCTACAATTGCTAATCCAGGAAGTCATTTCTATTTTCTTGCAGTCAGACATTATGAATGTTTATGCAGTTTGTAAGGATGTTAAAAGCTTTTCTGGAAAGCTTTAGGGTGCTTGCCCTAATCATTTTATTGCCGGAGGTTAAAATTACCATGATGTTAGTCAACATGGTCCAATCTTGAGTATAAACTTCAGGTTGAACAAAACCAGACTTATCCTTTAAAGGTGCCCTGTGGAGCTTTCTTGGAAATAAACAAAAAGTAAATATTTGGTTCGTATCCTTAGGCTTAACAAATATGATGCCAATTTTTCTTAAGTTTGAAGAGTCTGTTCTTTCTTGCCTTTACGGGCACATTGTTACATAACTGCCGCCTGTCTAGTTTGTTCACATCTGAAAGGTTTTTTATTTTCATTTTCGTAAGCACAAAAAAGTAAAATAGTACGTTAACCCAATTTCATGAGGTCACAGTTTAAAATCAGCTCTCATTGCTTTTGTTTTTTTGTGAAAGTTCGGACCAATGGGTTGTGCTATTGTTGCACTTGCCACCTCTGTTGTAGGGATTTAAGAAACTTTGACAAAACAATGTGTATCAAGGCAAGCGTAGAACTCCTCCAAAAGCTGCCCATATAAACCTCAGTTTCACATAAATTGATTTCAAACACCGGCTGACTCTAACTTGCCACTTCTAACAATGGTGGAGCGTAAAAAGATTCCAAAATCCAATATCACAATGTCCGCCACTGAGCATAAGACCTAGGTTTAATGATACTGGAATACCCACAAATCATAAGTACTCAACTCACTGCATTATTAATGCATGCTGCAACATAAACTAAACTGCAAAGGGCTTTAAATACATACAGTATGTGCATAATATTCTTAAATGCACAAACAAATGCCAGGGCAGATGGGGATCAGTGGTAGAGTGGTTGCCTGCCAATCAGAGAGTTGGTGGTTCGATCCCTGTTCCCATGTTGGCAAGAAAGTGTAAATGTGTGTGAATGTTACGGCAGCCTCGGCCACAGTGTATGAATGTGTGTGAATGCTGAATGTTTCCTGTACTATGTAAAAGTGCTTTGAGTCATCATTAAGTTATATAGAGTCCATATGCACAGGTCTACATTTAGCAAAATACACATGCCAACACAAAGTATACATAAAAATATACGGTACACACACCACAGCCATTGTTCTACAATATTCATGTACATGTTTAAAGGCATGCGCATGTGCACACACACACACAGTGAGATAGGGATACCGGCAGTTCTGATCTTTCCTCCACGTTGAGCCGGTATGCTGCAGCAGTCTGAGGCTGACGAGACAGAGATTTAAGGCTCGCTGCTGCACTCAGCTGCCTGCACAGGATTTTCTAATTAGAGTTGGCGACTTGGCTTCAGCTTTGCCTCGCAATAAATCACCGAGCCTCTCAGGTGCATTCCCCGCAGCCCTGCTCAGTGGCATTTTCACTATCAGCACACTGAGTTCCCCTGATATTTTCGTCCGGGAGAAGTGCAAAATGGAAACGAACGGCTTGTGTGTGGGAGGGTGAGCATCTTTAACATGACTCAGCCAAACTGGTTTGTTAGAAGACATAGGAGGGTTGAAATTGATTACAATGTGCACCTCATATCTCAAATCCTGAACTAATAACTTGTTTTCCTCTTTAGCAAAATGTCTGCTTTAAGACACATGGTGGGTGCCAGTGATATTGTAAGTAAAACAGAGTGAGTAAATGTGGCAGGTTTATTGTTTATTTCTTTTGCTAGAGTAAGGGATTCTGCACATTAATTTCCTTAACACCTAATTGCAAAAAAATGGAGGCCAATTGTTAAACCCGTTTCCCCCCATTTATTTCTGTGTGGTGAAATAAACACAGGTCATGCAAAGCAAAGCCAATTCAATTTCTTAACCAAAACTTCAGCAACATCCGTGCTTTCTAAATGGAGATTCCTATCAGTTGGAAATATTGTCATGCTTTTCCTTCCAGTGGGATTGAGGTGCTTGGGACTATTGAGACACACAACAAGGGAACTTCTTTACCAACTTTACTTGGCTCCGGTAACACGTTAGTTCCCAATCACAGCTGATGTTGTTCTGGATGATACACTGCGTCGTTTTGGCCTCTAGCTCTGACACAGACAGCATTTAGCAGTGTCCATGCCGTACAACTAGAAGAACTGAATCACCAGCCTCGGGATGGTAAAACATTATCTAGATAGCTGCGTTGCATTTACTGACTTAACACCACCACAACTAACCTCCTTATGCAGGTTTTTGGCATTGATACTCGCTATCAAAGTCATGCTGTGACCATGAAACATGCTTCCCATTTAAATACATTACTTTAAAAAAATCGTCCTTACTAACACAACAAAAACAAGAAAAACGTGTCATTGTACACGATTCCATAGATTAAATAATGTGACCATTTCATGAACTGCTGTGAGATTAGTTGCATGATGAGCCCTGGCAGTCTGAGTTTGATGTTCTTCTGATAAACCAGTTGCAGAAATGGATTTAAACTGGAATTCTCTACTTCCCATGCATTCTCAGGCCTGGAGGGGCCGATCAGGGCTATTGATTTTACCCCCTTTACATTGCTGTCAGTTTGGGAGAAGGTGAATAAGCAAGTGGTTGTCCAAGACTCTTTGTTCATTCTCTCAGACTCTCCGAACTGAACCTTCTTTGCGCAAAGAATAAATAGGTCAAAGACTTTGTTGAGCGAAGGCTCATTTCAGATCTTACCCTATGTGTTGATGCAACCTGAAACCTAGTTTAACGGAGGTATGTAATCTCATCTCGAGCCAAATCAAAAGCCTCCCTGCTCATTGCAAAGCCAGAAGAAATCATGCCAATGTTGTGTGACATGCTTTTGCACTTCCAGTGGACGTGGATATTACCTGCTGCGTCTGAGCACGCCGCAGCGGGGATGCAGAGCTTCAGTGCAGACAAGGCCAAAATGCAGAATGACCGGAGAGGGCTCTCGCTGCTGCCAAATACCAGCGTTAACTGAAAAATGACGTACTTTCAGAATTAATTTATTCTCCCTGATAGAGACACGATTGCTTTGCACTTACAACGCCTTTGTAAAGATAAGTAAAGTGTGGTGGGAGAGAGGGGGGAGGGAGATGGAGCTTTTATCAGCCTTCACACGCTTCAAACACACACACACTCGAGTGTACTCTACTGATGACTGAAACTCTAGTGTAATGAAATGAATGAGAAATGGTTCTGTAGTGCTGACTGTCACACCGCAGTGTGCTGCTGAGGACTTGGCGGTCTTTGAATCACCGTTCAATTTCTTCTCAGCTCTTAGCGGAGCACCTGAGGATTATAAAAATGGATTTGATTAGAGTTGGTTATTGGATTTGCATTATCTTTGCATCTATGTGACTAAGTACCTTGATTTGAATTGGTTGGCTTTACCATAAACAAACAATCCCATTTGGTTAACTGTTATCTATAAAGCCTTTCTCAGGTTCCCAAATGATCAAGTTTAAATTGTATTTCATCACTATTTTGATTTGCAATTACACATTGTTGCTTTCTTGAGAATACCTCACTCAAAGAAACATCTGTGTAATGTACTGTAGCTCAGCGTGAATTCTTTCAGGAAGACCTAACTTTTAATCATTGCACTCCTAAATCACTCTAGCTGTTATCCTAATAAATGGACTTTTTTTGCTGCCACTTATCTGCAACTAGTCTCTCCTGATTTAAATGTAGCTCAGCGTAAATTCTTTCAGGAAGACCTAATTTAATCAATGCTCTCTTCCTAAATGGAATCTGTTGGAGCCATTCACCTTCCTGCTAAACCAATCAGAATCATACACAAATGGCAAGGGCCAATCACAGAGTCACAACCCTGCTTTGAAAAATCTCCCTCTGTTATTCAGCTGTCGTTGCAGGCAAAGAGTGCAACACCCCCCCCTCTTCCACCTCCAGTCATCTACTCCAGCTGACCGGTCCGAAGCCTCCTTCGGTCTGGTCTTCGGGCTCCTTCGTCACCACCACCGGTGTCTAGATTCCATCAGGAGGTCTGAGGGTTCTCTACCGCTATATAGATATACACAATATTCATATAGCGAGTCCAATCGCCAAAGACTTTGTACATTTTATTGATCTGTACAAGTGAGAGCTCCGCTTCAAACAACAAGGTTAAAAAAAACAAAAAAAAACGGACAGAACTAGAAATCTTGGTGTAGTCATAGACTCTGACCGGAATTTCAACAGCCACATTACGACTATTACAAAGTCAGCCTATTAACACCTTAAGAATATATCGAGGGTTAAAGGACTCATGTGTCAGCAGGATTTGGTAGAATTGTCCATTCTTTTATCTGATCTGCAACTACATTACGAACCACTCAGACCTCTCAGGTGGTCTGGGACAGGTCTGCTTTCTGTTCCCAGAGTCATGGGGAAGCAGCATTCAGTTTTTATGCTCCACATATCTGGAACAAAGTCCTAGAACATATCTGTGGTTTAGCTGGACCTTACTCCACAGTGCTGTGGAGAGAGGTCTGGCTGTGCAAGACATAATCAATCATAAAGCACACAGTTAAAAAAGGTCCCCATGAAAGTAAGTCTATAAACTGAGATTAAAGAAGTGATGTGAAAGATAACAGTGCTTCCCGGACACTTTGAACTCCTACGGCAGGTCGTTTCGAAGACTATCTGAGACCAAATGAATGTAATATTACACTTTATATATTACACTGTGTCCATCCATCGCTTTCTCCAAAAGTATAAATCAGAGCTTTTGTTGTTGCTTATTCCCGTCTCTGTGTATTAGGACGGACGCCAAACTGATCCATACTTAGGCATATCTGATAAACACTAATGTCTTAAAAAGCTCTTGTTCCATCACAAGTAGCTGTTCCACGCCAAATGTGCTTTTTGTCCGAGCCTTTAACTTTGTTAACCCAAAATTTGAATGTGAGATGCAGCTTAAGTGAGTGATATTTCTTATACAGAGGGCTTTAACAGCTCTGTCAAACACTAAAAGCTTGGCAAATTGTTTAAAAGCAACAACAGATGAGAGATGTTGATGGTGGACTAAATGAAACAAACATTTAACCCCAAATAGACCGGTCAGACTTTAACTTCACAGATTTTCTGTGTCATTTCTCCTTTTCTTTTATCCTCATACCACTTTTCCAATTATTACCTTTGTAATCTTATCTTACCTTTGTTTTGCTTCTATCCTTAATATATGTGTCTGCTGACAATGTACAGTATGCTATTTTTCAGGGATGGACTGATTGGCAGATTATCTGTATCAGTGTTTTATTTGCCTGATAACTGATACAAGTAATAAGGTAATTAAAACGTGTGCTACAGCTCTGTGTCTGTCCCTCTTCGGTTTCACTCCCCACTGAGTCTGACTTCATGTCCCGCCCACAACACTGTCTGAATGGACCCACAAATGCACGACTCAGGTGAGTAAAATCCAATTGTTCTATTAGCACGCTAACTGACCTAAAAGCAACAGTGTCCAGTAAACGACAGGCAAAGGGAAATCTGAAAAAAGCATTGACAGTTAAAGAAATGGACCAACAGATCCCGTTGTTCAGAACGGAGACCAGTTAAGGATATTAGAAGTGAAGAAGTATTAGAAGAGAAAAAAGTGTACATGTATGCTGGCAAACACTGTGGTGCGATTCCGATTTAATAAAATATAATCAGACCCACATATCAGCAGGTACACAGTCTCCAGTTGTTTTAATTATGACAGAGTAGCTGTCAAAGTGCTCTACATGCGATCTGTTGCTGATTTTAATTAACAACAGACTGGAGATGATCAGTGATCTGATCAGATTTAGTCTCTCTGACTTCTAAACGTCACTATCAGCCACACAACATGTGTTCTGTAGAGAATAAGTCTTTAAATCAGACAAATAGCAATTAAAATCCCTCTGATTAAAAATTAATAAAAGGTTTATATAAAACGTCATCATGTTGAGTCGATCGTGAACCAATCAGCTGTTAAATCAGCTGAGAGGCCGGCGTTTCCCAGCATGCTCTGGGTCCGCCTGGCTCTTGCAGTCAGTGAAAACCAACTGCGCCGCCTGCGTCTCAGAACTGCGGCCGCCTTGCTGAGATTTCCGTCGCCCACGTGTGCATGACGTCAGAGCAAGTCGGGATCAAGTCGGACACAAATCTAACCGGCATGCAACGGGCGCCGATCGCCGGTGATCGATTCTGCGCAGACCTGGCTCATCTCCAACAAGCCTAGTATTTACCAGTCCTTCAGCCTTGACCACCCTTTTTCTGCACCGGGAAGGACCATTGCTGGTTGTTTTAACCTGTGTGGCGTTGGCCATCAGGTGGCCTAGCCTGTCACAGGTGCACTGACATGTTCTTTCATTACAACACATGCTGTAGTTTACTTTGACCCAATCTCACACACACCGTCCTGCTGCAACAAATACTTACTAAAGCACCAAATGTGGATTAATCCTCTGCTGAAGAAAGTCCCCAACAAATGAACTATTCCTCCTGTTTGTTTGATGAAAAACTACAGTGAGCAGCTGTTTTAGCAAACCAAGGCTTTTTGTAAAAATGGAACTATATTTTTCTGAGCCGTTTTCCTAGATTTACATCTTCACAAGACTTCAAAGGATTCAACTGCTGCTAGCTAAAATACTACACTTTATTCTCCACAGCAGGGTCTTTTTTATTTCTTTTTTTTGTTGACTCAAAACTGCTGCAAATAATCTCCCAGCAGAAAAATAAATTTGGGATTTAACTGTCACAACTGACCCTTTTTTTTTATTTTTATTTTTTTTAAGCCCCAACCAGCCGGGTTTTGGCATGGCGGTGGAGATGAGGCCTGACGGTGCTCAGCATCGGTTCATTGAGTCAGCAGTTCTGGACGTGAATGACACTAACTCAAAAAGCCTTGACTCCTGGCTAATTGTATGGATCTGCCCTGATCAATCCTGTTTTACTGCAACAGGAGCATGAGGGTGCAGGTGAGTGGCGGTCCCAGGGGGATTATGAAGGAACATCTTGGGCAATATGGTCGTCCACATGCATCATACAGACAGTTGGAAGGGAAAGAGATGAAGCCACTGCGGCTAAAACTAGTGGATTTGTTGTCTAAAGCCCTACCTGCACGGGATAAGTAAAGATATAATATAAAGATATTCTGGCCCTGATGGAACGGCCTCATATTCACTGTGGCTCACGTTACGATCGTCTGCAAACGCAGTAGGGAGGCCGGGCTGCAGGAGAGCCATCTGCTTTTGGGGAGAAGAGCAGTGGGAAAAGTGAAAGGTCTCACAGAGTAGGAGAAAACACAAATGTTACCGTGCAAACGTGGATATATAGGAGGAAGCTCATACATTTTGGAAAAAAAGACAGTGACAGGTGTCAACAAGGTGAATTTAAATTCATCATACTAATATTATGATCTATTATAATATTGATAATCATAAGAAACCCCTCAGATAGACCTCCATCAATGCTGTATCTGTGTATTTCTATGCAGAACTAGATCCAGATCAACAAGGTTAACACACAAACCATGTCACGCAGTGACGCTAACCCCGCTCCTTTGTCCCCTCACACATACTGTAGGTGTAGATTTTAGGGGTGATGCAGAAAAAATAAGCATTAGAAAAAGCTGGATTTTTTGAATGTTTGGAAAATTTGTGGATGCAAACCAAAAATCAATAATTTGTTCAATTAGTAGGGGTAAAAAGAAGGGTGGTGGGGGGGAGGAGGGGGGGGATACAGCATAGATACACAGACAGCAAGTATCAATCTTTTATGATATATGTGTCTGCTTGACAATCCCATTTTGGAGCAATAAAAGTAAAGTGAGATAAACAATGAACAAACAGAGGCATTTATCTTTTTAGATAAAACCGATGTTAACAAAATGTTCCTTTTGGGGACATAATTTGAAATTGGGACGCTTTTGAAGTATGAAAAAAGGTTATAAATTGTAATATAACGTAGAATGTTTCAATATGTTAAAATTGCAATAATATTGTATCGTATTGTGAGGCCTCTGGTGATTCCCACCCCTAGTACAAAGTGTACTGACTACATGTGTTTCTGCAACAGATCATGTTTTTTGGCATTGCCTGCCCCCGGACCTGTTTGTGAACACTTTTTGCTTTTGGACTCTTTGGATTTTTTTGGTATTGCCTGCTCCTCTGCTCCCTGTGTTTTTGCCTTGGACTTTTTGCTTAATAAATCTGTGTATACCTGCTCCTGCCTGCCTCCTTGTGCTCTGCTTTTGGGTCCTCATTCCTGCCTAACTGTCACACAAACCAACAATAAATAAAGTACATTGACCTGGGGTGTAATGTGGTTTTGCAAAATCCTGGCAACTAACTGAGAGGCAAACAACCTCCATGGCAAAAGAAAATATAGGGGCACCTGGATAACTCACCTGGTTGAGCGCGCACCCAATGTACTAAGGCTGCGGGTTTGATTCTGATCTAAGGCCCTTGGCTGCATGTTATCCCCCCCCCCTCTCTCTCCCCCTTTCACATCTTCGTCCTGTACATAAAGGCCTAAAATGCCCGCAAATAATCTTAAAATACAATTATCAACAGAGGCAAAGTAAAAGTAGTACAAAGCATACTGAGTGTATAAGTCTCTGTTGTTGTTCTTTTGTAAAAGTTACAAGCACCTGAGGGAAAACTCCACGAAAGGCCCAGAGCTCATTAAGGTCCGCCCTGCAATATTCAGGAACCAGAAACTCAGCCGCAGAATAATGAGAGCAAAAAAACAATGTATCACTTTGCATGCAGTTCTATGCTCATGAGTGTGATGGAGAGTTTGCTAAAAGCATTTCCTTGTGCAGACTGTAAAGTTTCAGCAGTTTCTTTCTTTTTACTCATCATCGCATTGTCAAATGGCCCAAAAAACACATCATGATAGGCTGCGACGTATCGCGGAGGACACTCAACGATTATCGTGTTAGAAAATATCAATAGAAAACTGCACTTTGAAAATGTAACTCATTCTTTTTTAGTTGTGCCTTTCATATTCAATTCAACGTTCAGTCTGTTCAATAAAACAATGTTGGAAATGGTTTCCTTCCATTTGCTTGAAATACAACAACTTATTTGTTGTATTTTAGCTGAATACTGAAAGCAAAAGAGAGGCAGAACTGAGAACACTTTAGTATCTATTTTATTGCAATAAATCATTTTGCAATATTCAACACCATTATCGCAAATTTTCCTCATATCCTGCGGCCGTAATGACGACTGGAAGAATGCGTGTGATGATAATGTCCAGCTGGTCACTATGTAGTCTCACATTGCCAGACTTTCCTCCACAGCGCTGCAGAGAAACGTCTGGCTAGTCCACACAAGACTCTGGGATGGGAGAAAAGCATGCTCTGGTTTATTGGCATTTCTTTAAACCAATCACAATAGTACGCAGTAATGGTGTCTCTGCAAAATAGCCTCGGGAAGGAACTTGTTTTGGTGGAAAATGTGTACGTTCAAAAGTTTTTTTGTCTATTTGTGCAACAGAAAACTCAGATTGGACAGAGCTAGCTGTCTAGATTTACCCTGCAGAAGTCTGAGGAGCAGATAATCATAGTCCTCACGAAATTCAACAGTTTAAATATTCCAACACAAAGAATGAGGAAGATTATGGACATCTGGCCGGAAAGAGTGACATCTGGCGAACTTTTCGGCAGCAGCGGGAAGCGGAACATCATGGATATAGACTATATGCAGCACAATCTGATTTACTGTATATCACACGTCCTTGTGCTGTGTTGAGCCAAATGGGAGATCATGTTTTTGTATTTGCGCTAGTTTGAACTTACAATGAAAGTCATACATTTGGTTTAAGTATTTAACAAAACTCATAAATCTCTTGGGAAGCTGTGGTTCATGATGGCTGAGAGATCGTAAGTAACTCCATCCCTCTTCATCCGCTTATCCAGTATCGGGTTGCGGGGCAGCAGCTCCAGTAGGGGACCCCAAACTTCCCTTTCCCTAGCCACATCAACCAGCTCCAACTGGGGGATTCCAAGGCAATCCCAGGGCAGGTTGGAGATATAATCTCTCCACCTAGTCCTGGGTCTTCCCCAAGGCCTCCTCCCAGCTGGACGTGCCTGGAACACCTCCCTAGGGAGGCGCCCAGGAGGCATCCTTACCAGATGCCCGAACCACCTCGACTGGCTTCTTTCGATGTGAAGGAGCAGCGACTCTACTCCGACCTCCTCTCGGATGACTGAGCTTCTCACCCTATCTCTAAGGGAGACGCCAGCCACTCTCCTGAGGAAGCCCATTTCGGCCGCTTGGACCCTGGATCTCGTTCTTTTGGTCATGACCCAGCCTTCATGACCATAGGTAAGGGTAGGAACGAACACTGACTGGTAGATCGAGAGCCAAAAGTTTTAAGTGTGCAATAAGACATGGAACTTCCATCAGAGCGGCGTGTGCTACTGATACATTTCTGCATTAGAGCCACCAATGGACTTGTAGAGTTGTTGTACTACTCTCAGTCTGACAGCAGTGTGTGTGTCTTCGTCAGGGGAGATTTCCCTTCCAAAGAACATAATCCCCTTTATGGCATGAACACCTCCGTGTGTGTGAGTTTCCCCTAGTACACTTCTTCAATCACATGTGTACATAATCCATTCAACAACTTAGTAATGTACGACTGCAGTCATGAGAAAACACACGACTGTGGCTCCTGTTAAAGTCCCTGCAGACTCATAGTCGGCCCCAGCACAAGTATTTTCTTTCAGCTTTGTGATGCACGTTTCTGGATCTGCATAATCCGTCCGCTGGATCACAATGTCTGATCCAAGTTCCTGAATCCACTGGGGAGTCAGCGCTGTCACTCAGCTGCAGCAGCGGCTCTGTGGAGCAGCTAGTTAGCTCAGAGTTTGGACTTCCTAATCAACTGTTTCATTTTGTATTATGGAGGCTCACGTCTGAAAAGCAAGCACATTCTGACACCAATAACTAGCGTACAGTGTGCAACAAAGTTGTAAATATCCACTAGAAACATTCCAACTATTCACATTTGAAGAAATGTACTCTTTTTGAAACTCAACAGCATCAGGATATGTTTTGTACTTCTCCATGTCCATGATGGCAAATAACAGATTCTATTTCTAAATATCAGAACGGGTCCCTGTATGCGTAGTTCTTTAGACAGCAGACAGCCAACAGTTCTCAATTCTGACTAGGTGCCAGTAGTCCATTCATTTTTTTGCAATGAACAGTGTAACTCGACACCTGATGCAGGTGTGTGTTTTGCTGATCTGACATTGACGGAATACCAAGCTATTTAAAAAATAAAACCCTTTTTTATAACTTCAACCTATGGATAGGGTTTGTTTTAGTTTAGAAAACTTCTTAGTTCAACTTAGCCAAACATCATAGTTTGGGTTGGAATCACTACTTAGTTAAAAGTCCCATGACATGGTGCTCTTTGGATGCTTTTATATAGTGACCCCCTAATACTCCTCTCTAAGCGATGCTACCTATGGCGCCATTTTGATGCTACCAGGCCATCACTCGCCGTTAGCATCCCATTGACTGCCATTAATTTTGGCGCCACTTTGACAGCAAAATAATTTTACATCTGAAGAGTTTAAGGAATCTATTTGTCCGTTGTTTATTTCTAAAGAAACAAAACCATGTATAAAAGGCTCCATTACCTTGTAGCTCACACTGTGGCTCCATAGCAGACATTTTTGTAAAAGTAGATAAATGTCGTAACGATTGTGTTATAACCACGCAACTTACTGCCGCACAGTAGAGGAATCACCGTATAGTACAGGGTAAGCTTGCAGACAGTTTGGACTTCCATTAGCTGTTTTTGGTTTAATTACAAATGTTAACTTGCATTTTAGTTACCAATTATTAGCCTGTGTCTATGTTATCTCCTAACCTATACCTACGCTCTCTGTCTCTGCTGATTGGGAATGATTGAGATTTCTCTTGCACAGCTACCACAAGACTTACAACTTTCAGACAGGTTGCTCACATCACATCTACTTCTTCAAGCTCAGCTGGAGGCTGCACAGTAACGCTCAGCCATCACCGGGAAAGAGCTTCTAATAGACTTCACTGGTCTCCGTCTAGAACAACAGGATCTGTTGGTCCATTTCTTTAACGGACTATGTCAATAAGGACAATTGTTTTTTTGACGGCAGGGTCGTTTTTTGTAGCAAAACTGCAAGTTCCCATTGAACAAAATTGGCTGCGAGGCTGAAGGCCCTCCTGGGGGCCTGGCTATTATCTATTAGTTCCTAGGAGACATCACAGTACAGGTTTTGTATTGACTGCTTGTATATTGTATGCAACACCTTTATTTTCTGCTTCATATTGTGTATTTTCACACCTTGAAGGAAAACTGCAACATGAATGCAGAATCAATGCAGCAGGTGTCTGTATACCTCCCAGTTCAAGGACTTCCACTGTAGTCATACCAACCTGAAATGTTCTCAACAGTGAGCCTGCAGACTAGACACTAGCAAGCCAACTATTGTGTTGTATAAAGTGTAAAACCAAATACATCCTTATCTTCTGGCTCGCAGCTCGGCAGTCTGGCAGCCTGCAAAGTCATAGCCAACCAGTGCAATGCTGTTTGCGTGTGTTTTCTGCTGCTGCTCCTCGCGGCTGCTCTGCCTGACTGTGTCACAGTGAGCGCATAACATTGACGACGAGCGTTTTGGCATCGAGTCACAGGGGGAATCCTCTCCTTTCTCCTTGCGACCACCCCCCTTTAGTGGAGAGTCGTCCGCCACCCAGTCCCCATTGACAGCACCAGAGGCTGCGGCTCTGCAGTTCCTATTTATAGGCCTATCCCATCCACCGCTGCTGCCAAGGCCAATCTGTGTGACTCTGGTCCGGCGGCGGCGGATTTAGCTGTGTGTTCCTGATGGGATTAGCTGTGACATCACATTTGGAATCCCTCAAAGCAGCCAGGCAGGCCCTTTTGCTTCTCTCCTCCTCCTCCTCTTATTTCTCCTTGCACATTAAATGTAGATGCTCGCCGAGAACACTCGCGATCTGTTGAGAGTTCGCCATCTGCTCCCTGCACACTCATGGAGCCAGGCCCATTAATAATGAACTAACTGTAACTACACTGTGCGTAACAGCAGACAACGCCGGGGCTCAAATGATTGGCTGAGATATTGGTTGTGTTTTGACACACATTGGGAAGTGCCATGTTTTTTTGTTTTTTTTCTGAGGTGCCTCGTTTGCATTTCAAAGTCACTTCTCCAGCGTCTGATCATTTGAGCGCGAGTAACCAAACAGGACAAACGTCGATGTTGTCGAGCTAATTGATTCTCGTGCCATTAATCAGTGTCATTTCAGTGGTGTTTGTGAACAATCCCACTTGATGTTGTAAGAGATCCCCTGAGTCCAAAGTGGCATAGCAAAGTTGCATTCATTAGCCCTGCCCTTTCACCACTTTGATCCATCATGACTCAACGAACAGCTTCACGACTCACAACATGACACACTCTTTTTGTTAGTCAAGCTAATGCACTCCCTCAATAGTTTTATTTTTTATTTTTTTTAAAAGACAAACCTAATTTGACTGATGAATCAGCTCCCGCCGTGCTGTACACTCTCCCCACTAATATCTCTGGCTCTGCAGTCACGACTACATGAGCTGGTTTGCCTCTGTAGCGAAAGCCTGTCGTGTCTGCGTTAGTGCTGTCTGGCGTGACGGCTTCGTGAGCCTCTCATTCTCTCAATCATCTTGAAAAGAATCAAAAGCTGAAAACAACTGACTTTATTTCATATTCCAAAAAAAACACCTGGGGATATGTAGTCCTCAGACAGTGATGCCAAAGAAGGAGAGTCTTTCACAATCTGCAAAAAACATGCAGGATGAATGAAACGTGTGTATGTACTGGATGCAGTGTAGTTGTTTACAGATGCAGTGATGGGACTGCATTCATTAAGACTATTTCCTTAAATAGACCATCAAGACAACAACAAAGTCTGCTTACTATCATGTTAAAGCTGGAGGCAGAACCTCACAAAAACACACACATCTAACAGCTTGTGGCTCCGAGGTATCAGAATCAGAATCAGCTTTATTTGCCAGGTATAAGGACACATATGAGGAATTTTTCTACGGAACATCGTTGCTCACAGTGCGCTTACACATACAAAACAACCAAACAATATATACACACTAATATATATATTCATACTCTAAACAATATAGAGGCAATAGTGCAATGAAAAGTGCAAAGTATGCAGGAATGAATTGTGATAGTTATAATTTAAATGTGGAGCATAGTGCAAAAGAAGCTGGAATAAATAGTACTATGTTATTATATTAAAATATGAACAGTATGAACATTATGAACAGTTTTGGAATAG
This sequence comes from Etheostoma perlongum, assembly GCA_026937815.1. Taxonomy (NCBI): domain Eukaryota; kingdom Metazoa; phylum Chordata; class Actinopteri; order Perciformes; family Percidae; genus Etheostoma; species Etheostoma perlongum. The sequence continues at coordinate 29,546,679 of CM049380.1, forward strand.
GGAATGAGAATGATGAATAAATAATAAGTGAGATATGAGAATGAGAATGATGAATAATACTATAAAAGTGGAACCAGTAAACAGGTGCTGTTTAGAGACAGTGTTGCTGGGTTATTGCACAGAATTGAACCTGACACTGTGGGTAAGAAGTCAGCTCCTGAGTCTGTTGGTGTTCAGGGAATCGCTATCAGGAAGCAACAAAATGTATCGAACCACGTCAACTCAGAACCAAAAGGTTGGCGGTTCAATCCCAGGCTCCACCGACCACATGTCAACGAGTCCCTGAGCAAGACACTGAACCCTAACTTCTCCCCGCATGCTGTATGTACACAAGCTTGCCCTGGAGATATGTTTCCATATTGCATATGTTGATCCCATCATGATGAGAAACGTGTCTGCTGCTCAACTGAAAGGTGAACTGATTTGGTGTTAATTTCTCTCAGTCACCATGCCGGCATAGATCTTAGTTTTTATATCTCTGAGCCCCATTTGCATTTTAATGGTGTGTGTCAGCACTGCCGTCGGAGCCCGCTGGCTATTCTATTACTATTAAAGCCCTTCAATTAATTATGAAGAAAGCTACGCTTCACAAAGGATGGGCGGGGCACCCGCCTGGCAATTAATGGTCGAAGAGATTTGATCCTACATCATTATTGGAGAGCGGAGGGGCTTTTACCGTGCAGATTCAGCTGTTGTTCAATGCTAAGAAAATTGGCCGGGCTTATCATTTTTTTCCTTCATTTTCAGAGATTGAGATTTCCACGGCTGAGCAAAGAGGGGGGATAGATTTTAATTAACTTTGTATATAATCGCGGTAGATTGTTTTTCCGCAGATAACACTCCTCCCTCTGCAATTAAGCCGGCAGTAAGCCCTGATCCCTCTCAGCGATAAGGTTTTGAAGGCAGTGTGGTTCATGAATGAGCAAAGCTTCTAATCCAGTGAACTTTAGCTGTCCTGATGGTATTTACCCAGTCAACACTCCAGCAAATGGAAGAGATGATTCTGCTAAGTGTATTAATGTGAAGCAGTCTCTTCATTAATGAGAGGCATTCAAATAATCTCTCTCACGTCTGTACAGCTGTGCCAGTCTTCCTGTTATGGTTCCATTTCTTTTTTTATTTTGGCTTATAGTGATAAGCACAATGACACAGACCAACATTTACTCATGTACTTTACTGAAATATGTAAGTACATTTTGAGGTTGTTGCACTTTACTTTATTTCATATTGTTTTTAAATTGATTTTAATAACATCTTCTGTACAATACATATGATACAATGCATTGTTACAAAATAAAGTAGAAACAGTTACGAAGTAGTAATTAAAATTAGCTGGACTTCCACCAGGGAGAAAGTTTTATCTTTTATTTTTAGTACATGACAATAAACAACATACAACAATAGTGTAGATCCAGTCACATATTTGTATGCACATTTTGAAGTATTGCATTAAAAAAGCTGGATAGACGCAGGATAATTTGATAAAACTTAAATTGTGCAAAAACATTTTTGCGCTCTCTTGAGCTGGTTTTCGCCTTTGTGGAATAATGCTAAATGGAATATGGAAAGTCCTTTGCCTTCCTGGGAATGAACTGAAATGAAAAAACTATTGAACCAAAATATTGAAGACCTTTTTCCATTTTTCTTTTGCAGATGAGTTAGGTGGCCGAGGCAACTTGTTTTGTTTCCAGATAATACTTCTTCTCCTCTTAGATTAGAGTACTCTACTACTACTACTACTCTCGGATTAGAGCCATGGGTAGACTTTGCCGCCAACATCTGACCAAACAATGCTGCAGCACCGTTCATTCGCTCCAATCCAGTGATGGAAATTCACTTAAAAGTTGCTTGAGAATTGAATGGAAACATGGCTAATGTGACGTATAAGACCAAAAGACAATACAACAATGGAAAACAACATAGAGCATGATATGAGATTGTAATTTTAGGTGAAGACAACACAAATTTCAGTTTTTATTGCATCAAGAAAAGGATCTAAACATGACAGACCAGGTTTAAGCCTGCAACGCATTCTCATGAACGGGTTCAAATGATATTGTTAGAAAACTTATGCACAGCAATTTGTATGATATTATAGGACATTACGATGACTGCCGTCCGGTCACGTGACAAAGTTTAGTCGTATGAAAGTTAAGTTTTGTAGTATTTAAGTTTTGCCGTTAAATTTAGCCAAAAAAAGTGACTGTGAGCCGGGTACCAGTTACTCTGAGGCGACGGTTGTTTCATCAGCCGTTGCAGTCAAGTTTAGCCGAGAAAAGGTGACTCTCAAACACTCCAACATACTAGTTTAAAGTATGTTGTTTTGGGTTAAAACAGTATTATGATTATTAAAAAGTATTATTCCCTACACATAAACACCAGTTTCCTGGGTCTTGTGTTGTTTTTCCCCTTAAGTTCTTCCGGGACACAAACTTCGCTCCCCCACTTGAAAGCCCTGTGTTTTAGGACCCATCCCTCCCGTTATATACAGTGGCAGTCAATGGAAGGCATACATGGAATAAATATGAATTACAGTGCATTACGTTTTGTAGCTGTTTACACAAATGGTTCATGAGAACAACCTGAAGCCTGTGTGGCTGTTGAACCGAATCTGATCTCCAGGGTTGCTGCTATGCAGATGACCCTGTCCTTAGTGTGGAATCACATGAACTGAAAAAACAATCTGTAGTATCTGTGATGTCATGCACACAATCCTTTAATAAAGTGTGCTCTTGTCTGAAATAATGCAGATTTGTTTCTTTTAGAGCAGCACTTTGGGAATAGGTTGTTTGGCGTAGGGTGATATTTTGCCAGGTCCATTAGGGAGTATCTGGGAGTTTGGGCATCCCAGTTTTAGGGGCTGCTGTTGCCAAGTGTTGTGAATATTTGGAAGTAAAGAGAAAACTGACTGCCCCGAAGCTGATAGCTGTTTTCCAACTTTCTTTCCTGACCACATCAACAGTTAGAGTGTTATTTGCTTAGTTTTAAATGGTTTTGATCTGGACAGTGTGGAGCTCAAATAAAGATCCGTACACACTCATTTGCAGAGGTTTTTTAAAGTGAAGATTAGTCTGGGGAAGACGATATGGTATAGTAGTTTACAAGCACTGTGTATTTGCCTATTATTTGTGTATTAATATGAATTTGAAAATCTCACTGCACGCAATTGGATAAAACTACAGCCAATCACAACAATACACAGGGTGAGGTATCCAGAGCCCCATACGCTTAGCTTGGCTGCAAGGCTATAGTTAATGAGCATCATTACTGAATGCCTGAGTGACTCGCTGGGCAAATTCAAACTGTACTCTTGCAAGAACTCTGGATTTCCAGGGTTCCAGTCTGCAGTTATCTGTCCCTGAATTTGGCGGGTGGAGCTTTTGAAGGGGGGCTGGGGGGGTTGTATTCATTTGACAGTTCAGGTTCAAATATCAACAATCTTTGCACAGCATCGCTTACTGCACCTTTAACCCTTGTGTTGTCTTCCATGAACTTGTCATTCCAGGTCAAAATTGAAGTTTTTTTTGTGTTTTTCCACCATTTTTGTCGCTTTTTCTGATTTGTCACTTTGTCCATACTTTTGGCGCTTTTTTTAAAACCTGAGCTGGTTTAATAACAGGTTTTACACTTTTTCTTGGAATTCATGGTCAAGAAACCTCATTTATATCAAATTATACATACGTTTTTAGTTAAAAAGGCAGAAATTATGATTTTTTTGTACTAATAGTTAAGAGTAGAGGATGGTGAGTGGATCACAGATGGGTATATGTCAACGTTTAGTCCGGATACTGTTTAGAAACCCTTAAACAAATTCCAAAAATTAAAATGCTATATTAAATAAACAAACCAAAACATTCAGTGAATATAATCATTAATTTTACCTAAAGCATGTTGTATAGAATCATTTTTGAGTAATTTTGTTGAAAGAAATCCATATTTCTGCTATAAAACACTCTGGACAACACAAGGGTGAAGTAGTCCCGGGACTACATCTTTTCCCTCTGTGAAAGTTTTCCCCTGAACTTCTTTTGGGACACAAACTCGCTACCCCACTTAAGAGCCCTGCGTTTTATGACCCAACCATCCACCTTAATGTTCTCCTTATGCGGATCTTGGCATTGTCATACAGTGGCACTCAATGTAATGCATACAGTAATAAATACGGGGCACACATACAAATTACAGTGCAGTACTTTTCTAGCTATATATACAACTGAATATGAACAACAAGGATGAAGAAGGAAGTAGAAATGGATATGCTTGTTGTCATAGAAACAGTTAATGGGCACCTCTGCTAGTATTTGAATGCAACTTCTTTTGCAAGGTATGTGTCAGTTTCACCTGCTCTTGTTTCTTTTAACCTGAACTTGCCTTGAGCTGCGTCTGGACCTGATCTGCAGCCGATCGGGGCCTTCAGGCCGGCTCTGCAGGTGATCCGGTCCACAGGCCGGCTCTGTGGCTCTTCCTGAGTCTGTCCTCGGGCTCTGCAGTGGGCGCACTCAGTATTCAGCTCAGAGTCCACAGCGGACGGCCGGGGGGGAAAGAAATACGACTCCACTGTCACACTTGGCTGATGTCCCTGTGCTCCTCTATTCCCTCCCTCATTTCTTCCCTCCCTCCTCTCTCTCTCTGTCCTTGGCTCAATATCTAACTCATGTCCTGTACAAATGGGCCAGTGAGGAGTGTTTCTGTACGTGTGCGGTGCAGACGAGAGGCCCTTTAATTGTTATGTGTGTGGCAGGGAGCAGCAAGGAGAGGAGGAAAGAGATGAAAATGAAGCAGGAGATTGAAGAAAACAGATAAATTCACAGGGAGGCATAGCTGCAGCGAGCGAGCGACAGATGGAGAGAAATTAGACCCTGTGTCGGAGTATAACCATTTTTCCGATAAAATGTTTTTTCCCTTCAGCGCTGCCTCAACAACCCACATCCATTGTCTTTTTTGGTGAAGGTAAAGCAGGAAATGAAGCCGTCACACACTTTGCCTCGATATAACAGAGCTCTAAGTGCATGTATACGTCATTGAATCCCTGGTGGCATCTCGAAATTTGTAACTCCATAAACTGAAGGCTTTCATAAACGCTTCATATGTGAATGGCTGTCGCACTGTTAAAGTCAATTCCAGCCATTGTGGAGAAACAGTTCTATCTTTCCCACGGATGCACCATCTTTAATTTATTTTTTCCTTATCACTTAGTATCTTTTTTTACTCTTTGCTCTCCATCATCGTCCGTTATTCTTCGCTACCACAATGACCCAAATTCTCCCATGGGGATCAACAAAGTTCACTTTATCTGCGTTTGCTGGAGCTCCTGAGCAACGCTGATAAGTGCCCAACGCAGAGAGGGAAGGCTCCTGTCAACAGTTAGAGAGGGAGGGAAGACGGAGGTTTTCTATTGGTTAGATTTGGGAAGAAATAGGCTGCAACAGATATTGATGCATATCTCCAATTATTTTGTGTGCGTCTGTCTCCAAAAATGTTACAGACTGAATATAGAGATGTGTTTCTCTGAATGCAGTTTTGCATTTTGTGAACCTCAGCAGTTCTTTCAATTGTACAGTCCTGACAGAAAAGTAATTGGAAATAGAACTAAACTTGAAAAGGGTGAGGAAAATTCATTTATTGGTGTGTGTGTGTACCCGGGTATTGGTTGTTGCTACTTTACCCTGCTGCCATATCACTGCCATACTAGTCACCAATCAATGAAGTATAACCCAATCGACACTGGCCGTTCATCAACTGTGCAACATGCAGACAAAATAAAAGCATTCAATTCAGTGTTTTCACTAGAACAAAAATTTACCTGTAAGGTTTGGTCAAAAACAATTGACAGACAGGCTATATAAAGAATATCATCAAGGGAAGTGGATTTCTATTATTTTTTATTGAAAAGTAGGCTTGCTACTTGCAGAGAGGCCAAAAGGATTAAATCAATGCACATATCATTTTAAAGTGCCGATCTGAATTAAAATAGGTATATTTTCCATTTGTTATTAGGAAGGGAAAATAGTCAATCAGTGCAGGACTTAGTATTAATTTTTTCCTTTATTTTTTATCTTTAAAACATGATTGTTCATTGTTTTAATAGACAAAATAAACAAAAGACATGAAAATCAATCATGTCAATATCATAACGGTAAAAATACCGTGAATAAACTACTTTAAAGTACGTTTACGGTGGATGAACTCCAGCACTCACTTGTTGACTTGATGGTCTACTACTATGGAAATACTCTTAATAATTCAAATTGTTCAGATGGAATTATTCCCCCTGAGACTCAGGGGACATTTTTATTTGGTCAACGGACCTGACAATGGAAACTTAGATCCAGTTCTGTGCTTCAGCCGGACAAGACTGTTCAGCCTTCCTAACTAAAACGTGTTGTTACGGTGTTCACATTGTCTAACTGCATAGTCCTCTAACATAAGAACTTGAAATAATTGGAAATCCCTTGAAATTTCAGAGAGACTCAACGTCGAAAGGCAGAAATCTCAGCAGCAGCTGTTACTGCTGAGTCACTGCCATTGATCAACATCCCCATCAGGCCCTGCAGCTATAATATACTGTGGTCATTTTGGACAGCAAGGCAGAAAAAATATTACCTAATGCCTCTTTAGAGCGTGTTGTGTTGGAGCTAAATCCTGCTCCATTTTCAGGGTTCATTCAATTAGTAGTCAAAATCTTAGATGTTGAAATGTGAATCCATTTTATTACATAGGATATCCTAGAGACAAATACAGAGTCAACCTAAGCTCTCCCCCAAATTTGTCTGACTTTCTGGCTCTCAGACCCCCAGTATTATCTCACAAAGGGTGGGGTCTTGTGCTTATTCCTTATCTTTTAGTTGGGATGTGACTGAGGGTTTATGACCCTCAGAGACTTGGAAAGCAACAGAGCAGTAGGGCCATAAAGGGGGACTGAAACCAGAGACAGGATGTCTCTAACATCATCAATTCAACTTCTGACACATTTGTAGAGCTGGGTTATAACAAAATGTACCAGAACATCTTATATTATAAAGCAAAAGTATTGCAAAACAACTTAATGCAACAAACAACAAACAACAAACTATAAACGTATAACAACAAACTTAATGCATGACCAACATGTCTTTATTTATGTTGAAATAATGCTTTTACCTTTTAGCTTGAATGTATAATGCAAATCACCCACAATGTTTAAGCACATATAACATTTTAAATTCCAACAGTTGTGCAGCTACGAATGATCCCAATCAGCCTCTTTAAGCCTCTGTGTACAAACACAACAGCTACTTTTTATTATATATTTTCTTTATTTGTTCTTAATCTCTCCTCTTGTGTGTGTCTGGAACTTCACCACAAGACATCCGCGAGCAGGAAGCCACCGCTGCCTGCCAAGAAGTCTTCATAGAGACTGGCAGTATTTAAATCTGCCCTCACATTTCTTTATTTCCACCTTCTTGCTGCAGCAGATTGAAGCCGGAGCCTCGGCAACAAACAAGGGCTTTCTGCCCATTTTCAAGCCCAGGCGCTGCCTGCCCCTTACGGGCCGATGATAGATTGCTCTCTCTCTGCCTTTGTGCTGGGAAATTGCTTTGTTTTGTTAACAGTCTGCCTCTGTTCGAAGCCCAGACAGCAGAGATAGCGTGCCTCCTTTCTTCACTTATCTGCCGAATATGTTCGCTGAAATGATTTACAGCTGAATATGAAAAAGGTTTAAGGAGACTGAGGGGACACAGTAATGTCCATATACATTCAAAGCACGGATGTGGAGAGGGGAGTGTATCTGTATGGGTACCGGCTGCAAAAAAAAAGAAGAAAGAAATGCATACATCACAAATGAAGGTGATTATCCTTGTGAGTGTGTTCTTGAGCCGTGTTGTGAGGGCTCATCATGATGACTTTTAGACTTGAATGAGGACTTTTTAGAAGATGTATTTTGGAAAATGAGGACTTTTTAAGAATAGAGGACTGTGATAGAAAAACAAAAGATTAACTACAAAAGCACCTTACCATGGATTTCCATCGACTGCATAACGGTTGAGGATCGGCTCCGTGCTCCGCCATCATTCAACACCCACCAGGTCGGGATTTGTTGCGGAACGGCTGCGGCCATGACTGACAGCTTCACCTATGATCGCGGCATATAACAGGATGTAGTTTCTATAAACAGAACCTCTGACCCGTTGACTTCAGGCCTGTCTACGCCCATTATGACATTTTCAAGGTGTAGTGCAGGGAGATATGATCCGCCGTGAGCAGGGTGTGTTTTATTTTGAAAATTAACCAGATGTTTCATTTTGTTTCTGTTCTCAACTTCCAATCTGCCGTGTGCTGAGTTGCTTCGGAGCTCTTCGGCATCCAGCAACAATAGAAGTCCTTCGTATCTGCTCCAAAGGGCTGGGGATCGCCGGAGCTGGGACGGAGTCGGGACCCAGCTGTTCTACAGTTAGTGAAAATACACATGTTGACTTTAATGGAAACCTATTGACTACGCTGCTGTTCCAGAGCGGATCCACAGTTGGTGGAAATCAGGTGTTAGCGTCTGCTTTTTGACAATAAAGAGTTGACTAAGTGTGATCTTGGCCTTAGCTCACTGAAGATTAGTGGACTGAGCTAAATGTAAGGAAGATCTGAGGTAGAATTTTCAAACCCTGGAAGGTTTTTTTTTTCTTTGGACTTCTGCCATCTCTACTCCTGGGTTTGTTCTTTTTGGCCGGGTGTCCATTCCTCTTCCTTTGTGTTGGCGTTCTAACCTCCGGCTGATTTCTGAGGACTATGGTTACCTGGTCCTCAGATCTCTGCAGGGTAAATCCAGACAGCTAGCTAGACTATCTGTCCAATCTGAGGACTACGGTTACCTGGTCCTCAGATCTCTGCAGGGTAAATCCAGACAGCTAGCTAGACTATCTGTCCAATCTGAGTTTTCTGTTGCATGACTAAAACCACTTTTGAACGTACACATGTTCCACCAAAAAAGTTCCTTCCAGAGGCTGTTTAGCAGCAGCACCGTTCCTGAGTCTGTCACTTAGCGTCACCCAAGACGATTCTGAATGGTTGTAAGAAATGCCATTAAATCAGAGAATGTTTTTTCCCATCCAGGAATGCTGTGTGGACTAGCCAGACCCTCCTCCGCAGCACTGTGGAGGAAGGTCTGGCGATGCGAGAGTACATTGCTGCTAACATAGATCACTATGTGCCTTTCTAACCACTATGTTAATGTTGTGTGCTCTGCATGGAAATACTAGAGATATAGCTCAAATAATAATAATAATTTATTTTTACATTATGGTTAAACAGTATCACCCATACATGCAAAGGCAATTTTCTTCTTTTTATTTAATTCTTATAATGTTGTAGGGCTTGTGGCTAAGATTTGACTTGTGTATAATCTCCTGTTTTTGGTTTCTTTTTGCATGCTGTTATATTTCTTTGTTTGAGCTCATCGGACAGTGACCATCCCTACTGCTCCTTCACATTTAGGCATCAGAATCAGAAATACTTTATTGATCCCCGAACAGATATAAATATCAGAGTAGAAATATAGAAATAAGGAGTGTGGATATGCACGATATTTACATAGTTAAAGGAATTTTAATCCCACGTGTCCGTGATCTCACCTGTGTCATGCAATGTTTTTTTTAAGCTTTCCGTGTGTCATTTAACGTCCCGTTCTCATTCACAACTCGTCTCTTTCAGACCCAAACTATGACCCTTCAAGTTACGTAATCACTGCAAATAAACCCCAATCATCAGTTAAGTAGACATTACTTGTTTCACACGAGACACAAACTCCTGTCTCCTGGGTCGACGTCCTGTGTTTGTTGAATTCTATCACAAAGGGCAGCACAAGATTGGAACATGCTCTCACTCGACTTACAGGTCTCAGTAGATGAGGGGGTTTATGATAGAAGAATAGTGGAAACCTCTGCACACTCAGAGTGTACTGTGTATAAACTTAAATGTTCTCTTTAGTATCACAGAGCAGCACATTAATTGATAAGCGTCACCCAGAAGAAGTCAATGTACGGTAGCCTGTTTGTGCCAATCTAGGGGGCCAATGTGATAAGATGTCTGCTTGTCTGAAGCATGGACGCTAGTTGATAATTGGAAAGGGTACAGTGTTGTTTCAAATGAGGATGGTTATGGATGTTTTGACATACATCACACACCGACACGTGTGTTGGGCTAAATTATTCATATCTTTATCTAAAAATTCATGAATAATATGTGTGTGGGTGCATGCTGGGAAGTCTGATGGCTTCTGTCTTCTGTGTGTGTGTGTGTGTGTGTGTGTGTTTGTGTGTTAACATATTGGCTTTTCTCGTTCTCAGTGTTTCGTGAGGCTGAAGCTGCTGCTGGGAGGCCCACCCGTCAGTTCAGATCCTCGGTGGAGCTGTGATTACAGGTGCACATAACACACGCACAGGCATGCACGCACGCACACACACACGCTATGGAATAGAGCAGAGGGATGCTCGGTGTGGCCAGCAGTTGCCAGAGGCGACAATCACACACACACACACACACACACACACACACACACACACACACACGACCTGTCTGGATGTAATGAAACTTCTGATATTCCTTCCCAGGAGTTTACTTCTGTTTTTGATTATTCATAATTGATTCCTGCCATAAACTGGAATAGTTAATATGTGTGTCTGTCTTTCGTTTGTCGTGTGTTGAATAATTTTAGCATGCTTCTGTGCACGTACATTATACAGGTATGTGTTTTTTTGTGTGTGTGCGTGCGTGCGTGCATACGTGCATGTGCGTGTGTGTGTTTATTGACGCCAGGAGATAAATAATGTTTGTTTCGTAAGCAGCAAAGACGCTGCAGGAGTCTCGCTGGTTCTTGGTTTATTTTTGTGGTCTTTTCTGTGATTTGAGGTCAGGAACGAGGTGAAAATCTACTTGTCATTTTAGGTTTAGTTGATTTGCAGTAAAGCAAAAAAAAACAAAAAAAAACAGCAACTTATAAAAACAAATATGAACTGTGCTGCTGAGCATGCCCAAGAAAACTTTTGAAACCTTATGTGGACAGAAACAGAGAAAGAAAGTAGTGACTAAAAAAAAACCACTAATACAAAAAGACAACATTCCCATCATGTGTCTTTGGATTTTTTTTGTCCTAAATTGCTCTTCGATTGGTTAGATTGGCAGGGGAATTCCAAGAGAACTCCTGGAAGTACACAAAGAAAAGAGGAAGAAGCCAGAAGACGATATGTCCCTTTGACGACATATTGTCCTACTATGGTCGACAGCTGCGCAGGTTGATTGTAGCGCTGATCATCATAACAGCGCTGCTGGCTACGGCAACTGGTTTACTCCAACAATGTGCAGTTCTTCCAGCAGTTGGGTGTGGGATGTTGGATCACAGTATTCTCACTGCTCCGAGGTCTTGGTATGCTTGCTTGGTCCGCTTTTGGTTCCCATCTGATTTCTGACACCTGCAGCACGGTGGCCTACGGGTAGACACCGTGGCCTCACAGGAAGAAGGTACCGGGTTTAGGGCGACCTCTAGTTCACCCAGTAAGAGTGTTCACCCCATGTAGGCTGAGGCCGGGGGGTTTGAATCCGACCTACGCCCCTTTTCTGCGTGTCATCCCCCGTCTCTCTCCCACATTTCCTGTCTATCCACTCTCACTCTGAATAATGGGAAAAAATCTTTAAAAAAAAGAAGGTACTAGGTTTGAATCCTAGTCGTCCCGTGTGAAGTTTGCATGTTCCCACGTGTCTGCATGGCGGTTTCTCTGGATGCTCCCGTTTCCCCCACTACTAAAACACTCAGTTAATTGGAAGTCGCTTTGGATAAAAGCATCAGCTAAATGACATGTAATGAAATGATACACCTGCCCAAATGAATAACCAACTGCAGTGTGATACAACCAAACTACATGAGGCAGGTGAGAAAGCCCTCTAAAAACTAGTGGAGCTCAGTGTAAATCCTTTCAGGAAGACCTAACTTTTAATCAGTGCACTCCTAAATTAATTCAGCCGTTATCCTAATAAATGTACTTTTTTGCTGTATATCACTGCCCTATACTGTATATGCAACTACTCTCTCCTGATTTAAATGTAGCTCAGCGTAAATTCTTTCAGGAAGACCTAATTTAATCAATGCTCTCTTCCTAAATGGAATCAGCTGTTGGAGGCATTCACCTTCCTACTTAACAAATCAGAATCGTACACAAATTGCAAGGGCCAATCACAGAGTCACAACCCTGCTTTTAAAAATCTGTTTCTCTCTTTGCTATTCAGCTGTCGTTGCAGGCAAGGAGTGCAACCCTCCACCCCCCCTTCCACCTCCTTCGGTCTGGTCTTCAGGCTCCTTTGTCACCACCACCGGTGTCTTGATTCCATCTGGGTGTTCTCTGCTGCTATATAGATATATGAAATATTCGTATAGCGATGGAGTCTAATCGCCAAAGACTTTGTACATTTTATTGAGCTGTACAATAAACCTCATTCGTATATCTGCAAACATGTCTCTCCTGATTGAAAAGCAATGAGCCAAAACTTGCAAATAAGACTCTTGACGCTATAGACTATGTTCATCACTATGAAGGACACCTTTCACAAACCAGAATGAATTAATATTTGAATTCAATCTAATCTACTGACTTAATTCTCTCAAATAAAGAGATTAGTAGTCAAAAAAACAGAGTTCCTGCTGATTAAGGATAGTCCGATTTGTTTTTATCAGCTTACAGCTTGTTATAGGGTGCTCAGTTAGTAAGTAAGTAAGTACGTAAGTAAGTAAGTTAAAACAGTTTGCACTGAGCACAGTTGAATTAAATGAGGGCAAATTATCGCTGCTTTACAGCTCTTTTAAAATTACCTTTTGCTCCTCTTGGTTCAGGTTTTCACTACGCAAACTAAATGTGTACAACAGAAAGTCAAAGCTCTTCAGATAAAGCACAGACACCTCCCTGTGAGGGAAAGGGTGTGTGGATTGGAAGACAAACAAAAGATGAGGTCAATAGTTAAGAACAATGAAAGGTAAGGATGTGTGTGTGTGTGTGTGTGCGTGTTACCATGTTGAACTTGAAGAAAAACCAGTTCAGTCGAATGGAGCCTCTGTGATTTGTCCTGTGAGGACAACACACAGTGCTACGATGCACCACACTGATGCCTGGTCCTCACATCCAGCGCAGAACGAATCAATACGAAACAAACAGCGGTGACTAAAGCCACCAGCACAATTAGAAAAACAGCAGGGACTCGTTTACAAACAGCAGGTAGGACAAAAATAGCAGGTTGCATTAATTAAAACCGACCTAAAATCATTTTCAAAATTCATTTTTAAAAAAAAGCCCAAGACCGAGAACGTCAATGAAGTCGCTTCAGAGGGAAATGCTCTTTAGGACTAATTAGGCTCACTGCAGAAGCCTAACAAAGACTAACTAAAGTTGCCGCAGGGGCCCGAGCCACATTAGCTAACTCTGATTGGGGGATCCTGAGGCGTTCCCAGGCCAGGGGGAAGGATATTCTCTCCACCTAGTTGTGGGTTTTCCCCAAGGCCTTCTCCTATTGGATCAATGCATTCTCATAATCAGATTCCATTGATACCCCACGAGCCGCTCATGACGATTGGTGACACAACAGTTAAGTTTAGCGGTGTTTAAATTATATTCAGCTGAGAAAAGGTGACTGTGAGCCGGGTACCGAGCACTGTGAGGTTGCGGTCATTTTAGCGGTTGTAGCCGTTAAGTTTAGCCAACAAAATGTGACCTGTGGCACCAAAACAACTAGTTAAGATTGGAAAATAAGTTTGTGGTTTGGGTTTAAACACCGGCCTCCTTGGACACCTGTTTCCTGGGTGAAAGTCGGGACACAGGCTTCACTCCCCGGCTATAAAGCCCTGTGTTTAAGGAGCCGTCCATCTACCCCGACCTCCTCTTACACAGATTTTTATAAAGTGGCAGTCACTTTGGGGCACACAGTAATAAATATGTGGAATACATACAAATGATACAAGCCATATGTACAAATGGTTCATAAGACTGTGTGGCACTAACTTACTCTAGATTACAGTGTTGAAAAGACTAACTAACCCACATTGCCATGCCCAAGGCCACTGGAGTGAGAATACTCCAGTGAATAAAATATGCATACTATCAAAAACAAATTTACATTTCTAAAAATGTAAATGTGTGTCAATATGGAAACCACTTGGACCCTGCAGGCAGTGGCGACTGCACAGATTAATATAAACTGAATTCTCAGATTCTGTTCTGAAAACCTCATAAAAATCCTCCACCCAGTAGCAGCCAAGACACTTCAGAAGACCGTTTTGAAAAGTCCAAGTGGAGAGATGCTTCGCTGTCTGAAGGCATTTGTTGATGAAAGGTCTCATTAATCAACTTACCCAAGTGTAAAATATCCCTCTTTGTCGAGCCCAAAACACACAAGTCTCTTTCCTTTTTTTCTTTCAGGCGCTCTCAGCGTGAGTCCAGAAACCCCCGGCGAGCTGAAGAAGGAGAGATAAAAACCAACCGCCAATTACTGTGACCCCTGAAATCTTCAGAGACAGTAATGTTTCATCTGATCCATCCAAATCTTTTTCTTTTAGTCCTCCATAAACCCCCAGCCTACCCCACCCAACCTTTTCTTTTAATTTTCATGTAAAGTAACTCTGTGAAACTTTTTCGCTTGTACCAGAGAGAACAATTTCATTGAAGTGACAGAAACACTGCAATATATTTGGCTGTCAGAAGGGATGCAAAGGGACCTAATTTTTTGCTTCTTTGATTGGACAGCTTTTTTAAAAACCTTTTTAACAAAAAAACATTGTAATGTTATTTTCCTTTGAGTAGACTTTGATAAAAATTCAATTAAATATTAATGACGACTTTACATTTTGCTTCGACTAGAAGCCTTTTTTCTTCTAAACCTCCAACCTGAAACTAGTCTTTATTCACGACATTCCACTTCAAGACTGCTCCGGTCCGTTACTTTCTGCTTTCTTTGTGTTGGCGTTCTAACCTCCGGTGGATTTCTGAGGACTATGGTTACCTGGTCCTCAGATCTCTGCAGGGTAAATCCAGACAGCTAGCTAGACCATCTGTCCAATCTGAGGACTATGTTTACCTGGTCCTCAGATCTCTGCAGGGTAAATCCAGACAGCTAGCTAGACTATCTGTCCAATCTGAGTTTTCTGTCACACGACTAAAACAACATTTGAACATACACACAAAAACAGGTTCCTTCCAGAGGCTATTTTGCAGCAGCACTGTGGCTCCGTCCGGCGCTTAGCACCACACAAGACGACTGTGATTGGTTTAAAGAAATGCCAACAAACCATCCAGGAATACTGTGTGGACTAGCCAGACCCTCCTCCGCAGCGCTGTGGAGGAAGGTCTGGCAAAGCAGGTCTAAGAGACCGTTCGGTGTTCATGGCCACTGGAGGAAAACAGGGGAGGGTCATGTCTTTTTATTCTTTGTTGTCTTTATAGGGGAGACCCATATCTTGTAATTCTTTGTTGAGGGGAGGGTCATGCAATTTGTTTTAGTCTACAGGTAGGGTCATCCAACTTTTGTATTCATGAAAACAGCAACATTTCAAAGTGGCTTGTTTGGTGCATATTTTCCATGTAGCTCTCAGTCTTGCCCCCCCATCGCTAGTATGGGTCCCTCCCTATTTAGTCAGCCAGAGACCATACGATTTCCCAAACTGAATAAATCTCGCCCGCACATATACACACAAAACTGCTTTGCTAGTTCCATCGTGTTGTAACTAAGATATCTGCTGAAAAAAATATTTTATTCATTAGCATGATTGCCGTACTGTTTAGTTCAAAATCATCAAAAACACCTACATATGAAAACATAGCGGACCAGACGCAAGCTTTTATTTTGAAAAGTCAAAGCTCGCGGACAGCACCAGCCCGGAAGGCATGAGATGGGAGGTCTCCAGTCTGCAGCCATACCCAACGCAAATATCCTTTTTGGTCCCGGTGATTATTTGTGAAGTTGTGCAAACGACAGCCTTTTTAAGTAATTTGAGGACGGAGCGTTAGCATGCACGCTCCCAAACAGACGCTCGTCTGAGAAATGGAGGTTTGGATAGAGTTCAGTGACGAGTCCATAGCAACCAGTTCACGTGTTGAATGTGTTATTACCCAGTGTGCTTTGTTGAATGGTCTTATTGTTTCATTGTTTTATTACATGTGAATAGTTTACTAGAGGAGTAACTCAGTATTAGAAGTATTGCAGGAAGTGTGCATTTAGTTTCAATGCTTGTTGTGTTTCCATAACAATGTTAGTAGTAAATCTACTGACATGGCCACCTTAACAGTGGGGTGTGATGTGTAAGATGAGAAAGCAGAAGTCATGGTTGTATAAAATCAATGGTTACCTGTCTTTTTTTTGCCAAGCGTAAACCAGAACAAAAGGCATTAAAAAATAGTTGGGGAGGGCCATTCTTTTTCCCCCAATCATTTTGGAGGGTCATAGAAAAATGTATTACTGGTGAAGGATGGGTCATGTCTTTTTTGACTGAAGACCCCAGAACTCCTCTGGTAGCCCCTTACAGTCCCTAACCTGAAACTAATCTACACTCAGAAATCATGTTCCACACACCTGTGCGTCTCCCAGGTGACCAGTCACTCAGCATGAGGTGAAATTACTCTTCATCCTATTTTTTTACCCAATCCACCAATCCATCCATCAACCCGTCACCCCACACACACACATCCATCCATCCATCTATCTGTTCAAAGATGTGACCCTCTATCAGCCACCCATCAGTGCACTCAGCCCTGCTGCCTGGAGACAGTATACAGAGTGCAGGAGCTGGAGATTCAACTTATGAGGTAAAGGAGTACATGAAATACAATGAAACACATCTGCTATATATAACTACTATGTATAACAAACATTTTAAGACCTTTCCCTTGCCTTCTTGCAGAGATTTGAGTCAGAACTGAATTCCGATCTTACATGGTGAAACAACCTCTATAAATCAGTGGATACCCCCCTCCCACACACACAGAATGACTCGTTTCCATATTGGTATTTGATCCATTCAGCCCGATAACATTTGTAATGTCTGGAAGAACCGCACGGAGAAATAATTTAATTCCCATTCAAGTTAGCTATAGGCCCGTACCAATAATTGCCTAATGGTCTAATCACAATATGTTTAAGTTTTGCTGTTCCTTTGTTTAACCGCAATTAATTGCTAAAATTAGCTAAGGTCCTATGGGTATGACTGATGGTAAGTTTTATGTTCATTTAAGAAAAAAATTTACTGTTTTATGATAATAAACAGGCGTGGTTTACTTGTGTTATTACATCATCTGGGTCACATGACAGTGATATTACCAAAATATGTATCCTGGGATTCATTCAAAAGTTTACTTTATCCGAAAAATAAATACATAAATGGATATTTTTAAATTGGACTGATAGAGACAATTATATTTTCAATCGTAATTATTTCTGAGACTAGTAATTGTACAGCAAAATTTGGGATTGTTACACCTCTAGTTAGCAGAGCCCTAAACCTGGAAGTAGCTAAACCAAGGAGATGTGAAAGAAAAGGTTATCATAGCCTTATTACGGATGTAAGTTAACTTACTAACCCAACCCAAGATCTTTTTCTAAACCTACTGTACATATCTCTACCCTGCATGTTAAAAACGTGACCAGTCAGGAGTGAGAATGTGTTCTTTAAGACTCAAGCTATGTTCATGCCAACTGTTATTTCCATGTTATTTAAAGATTTTTCTTTATTGTAAATGTTTCGTTGTGTATAACTTGAAACTAAATACATCTCTACAGGAGCCTTGTCTTTTTTTTCTACCTTAAAATGAGGACAAAGACCTTTGGCCAAGCTGCTTTTAGCCTCTGTGGCTATGGACAGAGGAGCAATCTGCCTAAAGCCCCGGGGCTTTACTTTATTCAGCTTTAATTTTTTTATTTGACAGGGACAGTGCACAATGAACAAAAAGTAAAATGTTCCAGTGTTTGTCATATAATGATTGTAACTGCAGGTAGGGATAATAAAGACATTGAAAAGAAACAAAAGAACAAAAACTATATCGATTTTTGTGATCTCAATCAGTTCATGTTTCAACTTATTATTGGATTGAGTATGACATTTGCTACAGTAAATAAATAAAAAAATTTGATTTTTGACCTGAGCCACAGCAGTACATCCACTTCTGCATTTATTTATCCATTCAGCACATGTAGTTCCTTCATTCCTCCTCCATGTTTACGGATCTGGAAACAAGACAAGAAGTCTAGACAGTCTCATATCTGCTGCTTTCATAGCTTAAGTGTTGTCAGTGCTGCAAAAATATTCACATACAACACACACACACACACAAACACACAAACATACACACTGACTCACTGGCAATGCGCTTTAAAGTGGATCTTCACACAGCATGAAGCCATCATTCTGAGATGTGTAGGGCTTTAATCATGCTAAAATGTGAAAATGTTCCCTTCAGACAGCACTTAAAAAGGGAACATGTTATGTCTGCAGGCAAGTTAGGATACAGAGCGTTTCCAGGTGATGTAACACACCCTCGGGCAGCCATGTTGATTAACAGTGACTGGGAGAGGCTCTGAGTAGGACCTCAGCAGAATGTAACAGACGTGCTTCATGTTTTTTGAGCTTTAACTGCCATACAAATGTGTTTGTTTTGTATTTTTTGGCAAACTAAGGGAAACAGCTGAGCTAATCCTAAAACTTTGATCGGGGGAGGTGGTGGAGGGAGAGTATTAGCCAGTCCATGGGCATGTTTAACCCCAAATGATGAGCATCGGTTTCCGGGTGTAGTGAGGTTTCCTCAGAACAGTGTCAAAAGGTGTGCAATGGGTAGTGATGGCCAAATGAAGCTTTGCGAAGCAGTGTGTTTATTTTCTTAGCCCACTAGATGGCGCTTTTGGTTTCAAGAGGAAGACCTAATGCATTGCAATTCAGTGTATTCTTACCCCTTTGTTGAACAGAGTGTGCCATCTAGTGGGCTCAGAAAATAAAGACACTGGTTCACGAAGCTTCAATTGGCCAATGCTTTGAGGTGTGTTTTCTCTTGTTTGGTAGGTGTTTCTTTCATTTAGTGTCTGTGGCACAGGTGATACCCAAACAGCAAAAACGTGTACGTAAACTCGTTATATAAAGGCAGTGCGCTTGCACACACAACCCGGTGTTGCTATGTTTTGCTACGCATTTACTGAGCCAGTTTCCATTCAGCAGGCAGAGAAGTTTGGCAACACCACCGGGGGCTACCAATAAGAGCCTGGGTGGGAGATCATCGGCCCAGGAAAAGCAACCTGATCACCCTCAACCCTCTGGACAATAGGAATCATGCCCACATTAATCAGTAAAGACTCAACTCTCTTTCAATGCTCTACCCCACAGGATAGAGAAACAGCCATTCATTGAGAGAATGCTAAAAAAGACTAGGAAGGAAATATATTGCACAGGAGTTTAAGTTTTTTTTTCAGTGTTCAGTTACTGTAAATTGCCATTCTATTACCCAACATCGCCTCACACTTACTGGTTAGGGTAACATACAAACAGTAGGGCTGTATCTGGGCTTGTTCTTCCAGTATTAATTTCCCCATATTGTGTATTGTGTGTGTGTGTGTGTGTGTGTGTGTGTGTGTGTGTGTGTGTGTTGTGTGTGTGTGTGTGTGTGTGGTCCTGCTGAACCATCTACCTGAGTCCATGAGCATGAACAACAGACGGTTCATAGGGACGACCTCCACCGCCATCTGTGATTCTGTGGCAGCCTGCCACCCTGCTAACACTGATCTATCTATCCATCTATCTGTGAACTTCGAGTAGTGTATTAATACTTTTCCTGTGTAGTTTCAGTTCATGTTTGTATTTTGGTCTGCCAATCAATGGGTGACTATGTTTGTGTGGTTTCAGACAACACTGCTTAGTTTATATCTTACAAACCATGGCCTGTTCAGTCTTGTTTTATCACAACAGGATTTGTTTTTCAACAGATATTATATCGTACTTCAAAATCCAAAGCACACTGAATTATATTTAATTCAGTTCAATTTTATTTATAGTGTGAAATCGAAACCACAGGACACTTGAAGATAAAGTAGGCCAGAAACCCAACAATTCCCCACAAGCAAGCATTTGGCACGACAGTGGCAAGGAATAACTGTCCCCCTTGTTCCATGTATCTGTGACGGCTTTTGATTCTTAGTAATTAAAAATAAGCTTTTATTTCTTGACTGAAACTTACTTCTAACTCCCCCTTGCCACACTGTGGTATAATACAAAACTGTATCTGATCAAAGTGGCCCCACAAGCATGATGAATGGGAATCTATTGACAGTGCTCCCTTGGCCATAACCTCAAGGTTTCCCAGAACTCATTCAGCTCGATGGAACAAACCCGGTGAGTGGCGTTGGCTTTTATCAGTGCAGACAGCACAGTTTATAGTGAAGTATACACCATCATCAACCGCCTTCACACTGAGAGCCTCTGTATGCTGGGAGAAGCTGACACATTATAATTATCATTGGACCCAATGGTGTTATAATAACTGATATTACACACTGGTTTAATGAAGAAGCATGGCAGTGGCAACCTTGTGTCAGCAATTTGTATGTTTCCTACTGTGTTTCTCAAGTCAAGGCAAGAACACAGCTGTTAACTGCAGTTAGCAACCATTACCAGAGCTTCCATGTTGAATGATAATAACATTGGAGGGGTGGAGACGTCACGCACTACTGAATTGGTGGCACCTTTCACACTTCCTCTGTTTGTAAGACACATCTGATGTTGTGCTACGGGTGTCTCCTGATGTGTTATGTGCTGCTGCTGGTGTGTGTCCTATCTTTTGAAGGTTATTGTTTTTGTAAAAGTGGCTGTAGAGAGAACATGTAGAGAGGCTTTTTTAAGCAAATTTTGGTTGAATTCTAGGGTTTTAAACTGAGAGGTGTGTGTAAGGCTAAGTCTACCCTCATTGATGGAATTGTGAG
Organism: Etheostoma perlongum; assembly: GCA_026937815.1. NCBI lineage: Eukaryota > Metazoa > Chordata > Actinopteri > Perciformes > Percidae > Etheostoma > Etheostoma perlongum. The sequence continues at coordinate 29,567,634 of CM049380.1, forward strand.
CATGTGTGTGTTTGCGCAATTAACTCAGGAAATTGTTCAAGCTGAGAGACATAAAGAAAAGGGAATGAATTGTGTGTGTTAGGGAGAGTGAGAGATTTAAAGAGTCAAAGAGAGAGCGAGTGAGTGTATGCGATGGAGTATCAGAGTGACAATAGCATTTGACAGTTTAGCCCCATGGTGTTTGATTATAATGGCCTCTGTGTCGCTTGCTGCTGGCTCAGTATCTCACCTTTCGCTCTCATACATACCAATGGGCGGCTATTTTCATTCATGGTCTGTGCAAACTGACTGAGTCAAGGACAAACATGCTTATGCAAAGGAAAGAAAAAGAATTAATCTAAAAAAGCAAGGAGACTGTGGTTACAGCTGAGTGCATTTAATGAGTATTTATGCCATCTAATGGAATGCAGAGTGTGAAATGAATGCTGGGAAGGGTTTTCAGAAGCCTGCTAGCTCAACAGCTAACAAACACAGAGCTGGTTTGCAATAAAGCTATAAAGACTATAAAAATAATGGTGATAATATGGATGGAGAGGCCAGCCTATGGGTGTAAGTTTTCAAATATGAATCGCATTCCTGTTGAAATATGATTATCATTAAAAAAGATGAACAAATTATGTAAACCAAACAGAATCACCTGTATCAAATATAAAAGAAGGGCAGAGGTGCGTTATCTTTCAGACATTTTTTGTCTCTGTGTGGAATTGTTGTGGTTCTCTTTCTGATGGTGTTCATCAAGGCTCAATTGTTGGTCCCCTCTTGTTTTCCCATTTACATGAACAGTTTTATTAGCATGTTATGTGTGTTGTGCAGATAATACTCCACTGTATTTCTACTAACCAAATCTGTTTAGCTGTCTATTGACTTGGACTGTATAAACCCATCTGTGTGGAAACTACACGTAATCCAGTATGCTTTCATACTTTTGTAAAACCAGAGCTCATCTTACCCCCAATTTCCACAGACTGCGGAACGACTGCGTCCCAGCTCCCAACAACTGTTGTTGTTTTTATGGTTCTATTCTACATGAATTTGCGATATCTTGTGGGTCCTCCAGACTTCAGCTGTCAGTCACGGCCGCAGCCGTTCTGCAACAAATCCGGACCTGGTGGGTATTGACGGACGGCGGAGCACAAAGCCGTCACTGAGCGGAGCCGATCCACAGCCGTTATGCATCCTGTGGAAATTGGGGGTTACTTGTGCTCAAATAGAGCTCCAGCTTCAAATGACTTTGGTTGGACTGGTCAGCTCCCTGGTAAGAATAAGCAACATGATGCTAAAACATAGGCTACAAAATAAAATGATAGCAGGTGAAAAAGGGTTAATTGTTAACAAAAGCATAAGTAGAACTGTTAGTAGTAGTTATACTGTTACAACAATATCCAATCCAATTTAGACAGTCCCCGACACATTCCATTGCAAAGTTTAGGGAAATGGTTCTCTGTACCTGAATCCTTGAAAATTGAGTATTGAAAAAGTACTTTTTTTGGAAACTTTCCCCGATGTTGGTTGGGGCCGTGCTGTTTCAGACTCGCTTAATGGTCTGTTAAAGTATGAGGGTGTCTTTCTCAGCAGTCTGTTTCCATTGTTTCCTTTCTTCTAGCTAACAATTGCTAAACATTGACAATGCTTTTAGATTCTGGCCTCGTTGTGTATTGTATAGTTATTTATCTTCTCACGTCCCATGAGCTATACTGCTATTGGTGTTTTGTCATGTTCATGTTTTAATGTGAACTATTTCTTATGTCATGATGTCTGTTCTGCAGCTCAGGCAAACACTAATACTTTTTTCAGTTTAATAAAGTTGTATTTTCTTAAGACTTTAAAGTGCTTAATTTTCCAAGCTGTCTCCTAAGCTGCACTTGGCTGACATGAATTATTCCTCTGAGGGAATGATCATTCATCATGAGCATCTTATTCCGGCTGAGAGAAGGCTGTAATATGAAACATCTGGATATGCAAATCACTTACAACAGCTTTGACATTAAGTGAGGTAGCAGTGCGTTCAAAACAAGCCATCCAGCCTCCCTGAACTGTGTTTCTCACACTTATTGGCTGTTGTGCCTGTTTAATAGCAGCCATAGTTCAGGGTGTGTGTATTGGGGTAACAAATGCTGCAAACACAGACTTACATACACATTATGTACACCTTAAACAAACACACAAAGGTTTGGTTATCTCAAAGACACACACACATACAGTATACACACACATGCAGTATACAGTTTATCTATCTATAGCAGGAGTAAGTGCAGTGCCAAGTCTGACGTTCTGATTAGAAATGCAAAAGATATGAAATGTATCAGTAAAAGAAGCACACATTGGCTTTTGCTGCTCCAGCCACTGCCCATTCGATTGTTTTAGTTTTTCTTTCTCCTGACAGCACTCCAGATTTTCAAACAACAGAGCTACGTGTTGAAATCGACCCGAATTCTCCTTTAACAATGAAAACTGAAAATGTTCTTCACTAAACACTACAATCAATATGCTTAAACACATAACAAATGGAGCCAATAGCTGTCTTTCATTGTTGTTGAGATTAATTTCTTTGTTTACAGTTTACACACTGTACACAATATATTTGCAATATGCAAGCATGTGTCTCAGCATCTGTGTGTGTGTGTGTGTGTGTGTGTGTGTGTGTGTGTGTGTGTGTGTGTGTGTGTGTGTGCGTGTGCATGCCTATCACTCCTACACACACACCAGCTCATCATTTAAACCTCATCCTCCAGTGTGTGTCCAGCTGGCCACCCACTCGCTACACAGCAGCAACCACAAGCTGTCAATCATAACTGGAACCCAGCAGACATGATCTCCCATCTTCCCCTAAGACTTTCTGACTTTAACTGGCTGAAACAGATGAGCTGATGGTAAAAAAATAGAAATAAATCTTCATGACAGCAGCAGATGAGGATGCTATCATCACGACCCATCAGTCAGGTTTTATACGTTTGTTTAGCACAGGGAAGCTTGACTGAGTGATTGTGTTCCACTGCTTCAAAGCTACATGTCAATAAGCAGGGCACGCCGGGCCGCTGGGAAATGTCTAGACAAAACAAAGGCAATTGCTTAAGGTAAAAGGCAGCGTCTTCTGCTGAGAAGGTGATTGGCTGAAAGCTGCCATCCCTCCAGGACCTCTACATCTCCAGGACCCTGAAGCGGACAGGAAAGACTGTCGTCCTCCCTGGACACAGCTGTCTAAATACAGAAACCCTAATAATCATGGAGCACCATGAGCTGCCAATCACACACAAAAGCATTGTTCTTGATCCTCATCCTCGTCTCCAGCCTGGGATGGATGCATCAGCCTTTATTTGTTTCATTGCAGCAGTTTTAATTAGTTTGCAGTAACCAGTCTCTTGTTTTTTATTGTTTTCTTTTTTTAATTTTGACAATCCCAAAGTAGACGAAAGATGGGTCAGTGGAGTGAAAAGTCTGTGTGAATGTATGTGTGTGTGTGTGTGTGCGTGTGTGTGTGTGTGTGTGTGCGTGTGTGTGTGTGTGTGTGTGTGTGTGTGTGCGTGTGTGTGTGTGTGTGTGTGTGTGCCCTCTTGTGTCTTTGTGAGGATTATTTTAGGTTATTCAACCAGAGTGGGGACATTTTGGAAAGTGAGCAAATATATTTTTTTATATTTTTAAACTGCCCATGGAAAGGCGCCCCGAGCAGTTGGGTGTCCAGTGCCTTGGTCAAGAGCACCTTGGCAGTGCCCAGGAGGTGAACTGGCACCTCTCCAGCTCCCAGTCCGCCACCATACTTTGGTCCATATGGGGACTTGAACCGGATACCATCCGGTCCCCGACCCAACTCCCCTACAACTTTTGAATCTCCCTGTTAACCCTTGTGTCTTCCCGTCAAAATTTAAAGTCAACACTGTTGCTTTTTAATAAATGTTTTTAACTTTTTCTTATGTTGTTGTCCCTTTTTTTCAACACTTTTTTCAATGTTTCTCACTTTTTTTGACGTTTAACACTACGTAACACTAATTTATTCACTTTATTTTTACAGTTATTTATGGAAGTTTTTGGTCAATAAACCTAATTTATAGGAAATTATACCTAATGTTTGAGTTAGAAAAGCAGAAATTAGGAATTATTGAGACTAAAATTAAAGGAATGGATGTTGATGATAATCACAGACTGGAATATGTCAACTTTTACTCAATACTATTTCTAAAGCACAATGTTTTTTTCTCCAAATTCTCTAAAATTGAATAAGACGCCCCAAAATTAATGAAAGTAGAGATTTGTACTTGCCAAAGAGCGTTGTGAGGAATCAATCATGTTATTTTGGGGAATTAAAAAGAACATTAATATAGGAAAACGGGTCAATTTGACCCGAGGACAACATGAGGGTTAAACAAAACAGACCACAGTATGGAAAGTGATTTATATTCACTCCTTGCTGATGTGCTGCTCCTAATTGTTTTCACTGCATCTCGTGTTCACTCACCCTGACTGTTAAAAGTTCTCCATCACATATTTTACATATTCAGAGCTAATGAGCTGCAGAGTTGTGAAGTAAACAAGATACAAATGAGTGGTGTGCATTGTAATAACTGCATAGCAATTTGGATAATGAAAGCAATACTTACCAGTAGGTTTAGGTCGGAAGAGGCCGAAACACAGAAAGCAACGGATCAGAAATCACAAAAAGGTTTTATTAAAACAATAAATACATGTATGTGGTATTTGCCTTGGTGAAAGGTGCATACATAAACATATTAACCCTCATGTTGTCTTCCCGTCAAAACTGAAAATCAACACTTTTATTGACGCTTTTTATCAATATTTTTAACTTTTTCTTACGTTTTTGTCCCTTTTTTTCAATGTTTGTTACTTTTTTTGACGTTTTCAACACTATGTAACACTAAGTTATTAACTTTAGTTTTACAGTTATTTTTGGTTATTTTGGTAAATGCATCTCATTTATAGGAAATTATACCTAATGTTTGAGTTAGAAAAGCAGAAATTAGAAATTATTTAGACTAAAATTAAAGGAATGGATGTTGATGGAAAATCACAGACTGGAATTTGTCAACTTTTACTCAATACTATTTCAAATCCACTTTAATTTGTGTTTTCAAATGCTATAAAATTGAACAAGACGCCCCAAAATGAATGAAAGTAGAGATTTGTACTTGGCAAAGAGCGTTGTGAGGAATCAATCATGTTATTTTGGGTAGTTAAAAAGAACATTGATATAGGAAAACGGGTCAGTTTGACCTGACATGTCCTTGAACATGAGGGTTAAAGATGAACATGTACGATCTGGCAGACGGGGGTAAATAATACTCATAATGATACTCAAGTCTAGGTTAACGTCATGTGACAACAACGGAACAACTAGTTGAGTAGCCTGCATTTTGGCATGCACAAATCCTGACAAAAAAAGGGAAAGACTTCTACTTTGAACTGTACGTACAGTTATAGCGGATTGCACGTAGAGGACACGCTCAGGGTTGCAGGGTAAGCTGAACTGTACTTGAGCTACCCTCCACTTTATTCTGCAGCTCAAACATTTAAACAGCAGCTTGGTCAAACGCTTTTCATTTCACAGGTCATTTCAGTCGAGTGCATAAACCAATCAGATCCTTTATACAATATTGCCCTTGCAAATAACCAGACAATAGAGGCTGGGGGGGGGCAGTGGCAGAGTACTGCAGCTGCACCACAAATCTTTAAACAACCAAAAGCTGGAGCCAGAGATGAATGGACTGTACACAATACTGCAAAAAAGAAAACATTAAAAAAACAACAACAATAAACTATAACGTAGTCAATGGGGGAAAAAAGAAATCTGCCGAAAGAACAAAAGAAAATCAATTCAAGCTGCAAGCAATCACCAGTTAGAAAACAAAGAGAGGTATCCGTTTTAACTTGAAGGCACTGAGTCCACTCAGACACAAGAGATGGGGAGAAACAAAAAGGCAATAAGCACTCCGAGTTGAAAGCAATCACTGAATCCAGTTAGAGGAAAGAGTGTGTGAAGAAAAGAAGGGATGATTAGAGAAAACACACCAATACCGGTTAAAGTCAGAGTGGAAACAGAGAAAGAATGAGGAAAATTGACTTTGGGTTGGTGAAACAGTAGTCGCATTGCAAGACCTTCCTCTACAACACTGCGGAGGAGGGTCTGGCTCGTCCACACAGCATTCTGGGATGGAAGGAAAATGTGCTCCGGTAATTAATAATAATTTTAATTTGTAACTTTATAACTTTCACTTTATATTTACGCAAATCCCAAAGTGCTACATGATAAAACAGGTAAGTGCTAAAAAATAAACCACATGGAGAGCATGAAAATAAAAAATAAACAAAAACAATGAGGAAAAGGGCAAGACTTCAATCAAAAGCTCTCCTAAAAAGGTGGGTTTTATTGACATTTCTTTAAACAACAATCACAATCGTCTTGGCTTAACCCTGGACGTAGCAACGATGGCTCTTCAAAACAGCCTCGGGAAGGAACTTGTTTTGGTGGAAAATGTGTACGTTCAAAAGTAGTTTAGTCGTGCAACAGAAAACTCAGATTGGACAGATATTCTAGCTAGCTGTCTGGATTTACCCTGCAGAGATCTGAGGACCAGGTAACCATAGTCCTCAGATTGGACAGATAGTCTAGCTAGCTGTCTGGATTTACCCTGCAGAGATCTGAGGACCAGGTAACCATAGTCCTCAGATTGGACAGATAGTCTAGCTAGCTGTCTGGATTTACCCTGCAGAGATCTGAGGACCAGGTAACCATAGTCCTCAGATTGGACAGATAGTCTAGCTAGCTGTCTGGATTTACCCTGCAGAGATCTGAGGACCAGGTAACCATAGTCCTCAGATTGGACAGATAGTCTAGCTAGCTGTCTGGATTTACCCTGCAGAGATCTGAGGACCAGGTAACCATAGTCCTCAGAAATCCACCGCAGTTTAAAATGTCAACACCAAGAAAGCAGAAGGTAACGGACATCTGGCTGAAAATGAAGGACATCTTGGCGGAATTTGTCTTTGACAGATTAGTGTACGACATGCATGTGTGAACAAAATCATTTGAAATTTAAGATTCATGCAAGACTTTTATAAAGACTCACCTTAAAATTAGATGTGATAAGATCAGGCGTGTTATGCTTTTACCGGCTAAAGTAGCCTGGAGTCTATCCTACAGCGGAGATAAGGAGCAGGCTACAGAGGTCTGGTAAGCCTACTTCTTTCTAGCCTCGGCTCAACAGATCTACATTGCTGGTATAAAGCCTCACATCCCTCCCCAGGACGCTTGTGATTGGTTAAAGAAGTATAAACAAGCTAGAGCGTTTTTATCCCCTTACCCAGAATACATACATGGTGTGTGAGACTAACTTCTTTCTATATCCACAATACCAGTTTTTTGTCTTCAGCTCAAACCGACACTGACAATATCAGACATGACACACTGCTCCCTCTGGAGACACAAAAGGCTTTATACAACTGTTTTTCCATCGCAGTAGTTCTTCCCAATACCTGTGTGAAATGGGTCAATCGAATTCTACATGTGATGGGAAAAGACTCACTCTTGTGTCAATCAATGCAACCTGCATTTTGAAGATTGCACACAAAAACATCTGCACATCCAGATGCACATTAATTAATTCTAGAATTTAGGGAGATTTAAGAGATTGTCGGACCTTTCCAGAAAAATGTGAGTGCTTTCTAGTTTTCTTGGTGTCCTGTTTCAATGTCAAGCCATCCCTTCACTTTTTTCTCTCTACTTGTGAAACTCATTTCTTTTACTTTCTGGGAAAGAAGGGAAAGGGACCTTGCAACAATTGGCAAACTATCAGAATACATAGTGAGTTTGTGTGTGTGTGTGTGTGTGTGTGTGTGTGTGTGTGTGTGTGTGTGTGTGTTTTTCGGAGAGGAACACTATGGCAGAGGTTGTCGAGGTGACTTAACTGTCGACTTCTATTACAGCACATGGCCGAGCTGTTAGCCGGACTCATATGCTGCACTGACTAAACCATTACTACCACCATTAATCACAGCCTCACGTCCAGTTACATCACAGGGCCGCACTGGACAGCTGCAGAGGAAGAGCTCAACACAGACTTTCAAAGTAAGAGCCTGGCTATGTCTTTGAGACGTGAGTAGAGTTTGTTTTAGTGTTCTGATTTCAGACTGTGGAGTCGTAGTCTGGATCCTGACATCCGGTGAGTTGCTCATGCGCCGGATGTCAGGTCCCTTCCGCTCTGTGTGTTGCCATACTAGAACATATGTGTAATAACTTTGCTGAATGAAAAAAATTACAATCCTGCTGGTACCTGACCTTCACTAAATGGGTCTACATCCATCCATCCATCCATCCATCTTCAGCCGCTTATCCGGTATCAGGTCGTTGGGGATTCTTTTTAAAGTAAAGGTACCATACATCCATTTACAGTATTTTATGTATTCATTGTAAAATACAAAACAATTAAACAACCTAAGCATGCAAAGCCAAATGCTTTTAATTAGAGGGGGGGGGAAAAATGTATACAGCATAGTATCGCGATATTTTCTGTAGTAATACTCTATCGATACACAGGCGCCAAGTACTGATCTTTTATTATATATGTGATGGTCATTTTGTCTGGTTGGCAATCCCATTTTGCAGCAATAAAATTGAAGTGATATGAACAAACTGAGAAATGTATCTTTTTAGATAAAACAGATGTTGAAAGTTTCCTTTAGCCGCTTATTCCCCAGTTGAAATTGGGAAAAAATTCGAAGGTGGGAAAAAAGGTTAAAAAATGCAATACATCGCAGAATATTGCAATATGTTTAAAATCACAATGATACCGAATCATGACATACGCATCGTGATGATATGTCTGGTGATTCCCACCCCTACTTTTAATGGGAACAAACAACAGAAACAATGCCACAAAACATGTCTACACGCATGAAACTATAGTGTCTAGTTTCTGTCGCTTTATGAGGAATTCTAAGTAATAACAACACAATTGTTGGTGCTTCCACATGATTACAAGCCTTCCGCGCACCACGCCCTCCCCCACACAGTTGCTAATAGCCGAGTAGGACATGGAGGATTAAAAAAACATGGACTCTTTAGAAGAGGACATTATCTTCACTCGAGTCGCCGGATGTTCTTCCGAACATACTGAGAAATACAGAGAGAGTTGTGTGGAGCTGTCTTAATTAGCTTCGTAGCAACTCATTCATTAAATGCAGCAGTGGGCTAGAGGTTAGAGGGAGGCCGCCGGTTCAATCCCCGGACCGGCAGGATATAAAATCTGGGTGGGGAAAGTGAAAGAGCAGCACTTGTTCCTCCTCATTACCACCACTGAGGTGCCCTTGGGCAAGGCCCTTTACCTCCAACCGCTCCAGTGGAGCTGCTCAGTGGCAGCAGATCAGACGGTGGTTGTACTGGGGGGCAGCTTCCATGAGACAGGTCGTCGTTGTGAAACGAGATATTGTACATAAAGTAGAATAAATATATAAACAATGAAGGTTAAAAAAAATGATTTGGCAATGGTTTGAATGTAATGGATGTCCATTAATATAATATAAAGTTACATACTAAACCTTTAGATGGGGTCTTAAGCAGTGACAGTGCCACTAGTGTGCTACTACTACTAATCATCCTCACCCTGGTGTCATTTGGCCACAGTTATTAAAGTAACTCGTCACTATAAAAAAAAACTATCGATGATTAAAGATGCTTCACTGAGCAGGGATGAACACAGTTTAGGAGAATCCACCCAGACGGTATGACTGTCTTTAAACCATAAATCGGTGTGTTAGCGACAGGTAAGGGGTTTATAGTTCACATTTTCTGTCAGTACACTCACCTTGGTCACCCAGGGGTAGCATTAGCTACCTCTGTAATTCACTTCAAATGGGTATTTGTGTGTGGCCAGGGCCTAGCAGTTAGAGCTTTGTATTCTGTGTGATACAGAAAATAAAGTCCTCAGATTTGGTCTCTTGTTTAACCTGCATGTGGGATGCTCTGGTCGGGGCTGGAGTAAATAAATAAATCTGGAATAAATCTGTCTGAAGAATTGGGAGCTGCTTCATGAAAAGATTCATATGTATGTAATTCTCTGCACTGCAAAGATGCTCTGCTCTCAGGGTCAGGTAAAAGGGCTCGTTTTGAAGGAAGTAAAGGGGAAAGAGAAGCCCCCAGAGGACACACAGCTTTGAGCCTGTAATGTTGTAAAAGATCCTATTACAGAGAGGTTCCAGATACCATGTAGTGAGGTTTAGTAGAAAACATCTTCAAAAACACTTCTCAACATCTTCGACAACCAAAATGCCTGGAGGGGATCCCATCTGGACCCATCAGCTTAATATTTTTTGTACACATTTTGACTGTATGCTCAAGGACGTCTCATGGTTGCGGTGATCCCCAATTTCCGAATAAACTATTTTATTGACTGTTCTTTGGGGGTACAGAATAGAAAGTCTGCTTAGAAATATAGGAAATATTTGATAGGATAACACAATGCTAAACAACACACATCTCATTCTTTATTAATTTATCTTGTTTCTGAATACAGTACATGTCTTATAGACTCAGTCTGCCACTTTATTAAAAAACAATTCCAGGTTCAATGGCATCAGTCATCATGGAAACCTTGGTCAGGTGAAGAGGGCGGGGGAAATTGGCAGAACAGGCATTGTAGTGACACCCAATTGATTGGGGGGGTGGGGCACTGGGGCGGGGGGGAGGCAATCATAACCCCCCTTCTAACCCCGCCGCTGCTGTTTTACACAGGACTGACAAAGCCATACCGAGACTGCAGGCAACATTGTGGCCTATTGTCTGACATCCATAGAAAGGTTTGGTCTCATTTTGAACCGCAGCATGTGTAGAATTATTCCATACCTGATATATAGGGATCTACTAAAAAGGGCACGATACCAGATACAAAAAAAAATGTTTTTTTGCTTTCGTCTTGACTGTATTGGAGCCAGGAGGCCCAATTGATTGTGATTCAACTCTTCTTTGTTTGGGAGGAGAGAGGAAGTTAAGAAGGGGTTTTAATTTCTGTCAAGGTTGGACATATCGTCCCGGTCACTGTTTAGAAATAAAATACTTTGGAGAAAAAACAACAATGGCGAAAAGTATGACCAGGGAGTTATTAACTTGGACCATCAATGAGGTGGAAGTTTTAGTGAAAGGAATGTAATTCTACCCAATACAATAAGATGTTTCCAAAGGTCTCCATTTCCACCCGTCCAGATACAAACCCCTGAGTTTTCCAACTTAAACGGGGGATCTGCAGCCTTTCCAGATGTCCTAGGGGCTTGGAAAGATTACGGACACATAGCTTAAGATATTATTTTTTAAATTAAAAAAAATGAGTGTGGATGTAGCCTTAAGTGGAGATGTGCACTCTGATTTACATGACTGCATTGACCGTTAATCCTTAGAGCAATACTGTAGTCGAGTCACCAACTGTTGAGTCAGAGTTGAGTCTCGAGTCCACAGTGTAGTAGTGAGTAGTGAAAGTAAGAGCAAGAATGCAGCGCTGAGTGAATGACGTCAGTGAGTGTGTTGTCAAGGAAGGAGAGCGAGCGGTAGCAGTGTCCGACTGAGAAGCTCATCCCTCACGTTGAACTCGGGTCAAATTAACTCATTTTCCTATATACTTTAACTACCCAATTGTAATTCCCCAAAATAACATGATTGATTCCACACAACGCTCTTTGGCAACTACAAATCTCTACTTTCATTAATTTTGGGGCGTCTTATTCAATTTTATAGCATTTGGAGAAAATAATTGTAAAATAAGTGTTTTTGAAATAGTATTGAGTAAAAGTTGACATATTCCAGTCTGTGATTATCATCAACATCCATTCCTTTAATTTTAGTCTCAATAATTCCTAATTTCTGCTTTTCTATCTCAAACATTAGGTATAAGTTCCTATAAATGAGGTTTATTGACCATAAATTCCAAAATAACTTTAAAACTAAATTTAATAAGTTAGTGTGACGTAGTGTTGAAAATGTCAAAAAAAGTGACAAACTTTGAAAGAAGGGACAAAAATGTAAGAAAAAGTTCAAAACATTGATAAAAAGTGCCAATAAAAGTGTTGATTTTCAATTTTGACAGGAAGACAACACGAGGGTTAAGAGTGGCTGTCAGGAAGACGCAAGAGGAAGAAAGAGCTCCCAAAGACGATGCAAAGTTTATACAACAAACAAGAAGCTCCTCAAGACATGGTGGCTTCATCTTTTGTTAATACTGTCAGTAAAGTAAAGGGTGTTACCCCTAAAAGTACATCAGCCCTGGATGGAACGCTTCCCGGCCGGTCTTGGAGCCCGACACAGGAAAAGTGTCATCTTATAATAAACTTCATCCAACATCTGAGTCCTTTTTCATGGATGCAAATCCGAGTCCAAGTACAAGTCCTCCACCCGCGAGTCTAAGTCAAGTCACGGGTCCAGAGAATAGAGACTCGAGTCGGACTCAAGTCCTAGTACTAACCCTAACATACAGCATCCATCCAGCAGATGATTTAGTCAAATTCAACATGGAGCGCAGATCCAATGTCTGCCTTTGAGATGCGGACTAATGAAATTAACAACCCTAAAAAAAATGTTTTTTATTATTCAGATTAGATATGGAGGTGGAAATACAGAGCAAGATATATAATCCCATTTCCACAGAGCCAAATTGCTTTTTTTTAATTAACTCTTCATTCAGACTCTCTTAAATAAAACAATGGTAGCAACCTGAAACATTTGTCACCGAAACAAATGACGTACATAATTTATTTTCAACACCACACAGTTAAATTCTTGTTGTGTCGGATGTCCTTCTTAAACAAAAAACTTCAAAGAAAACTATTGTTAATATTTGTATTTTGAAATAAGTATGCATTTTCATTTTAGTTGGTCTCATATTCTAGTAAGTTACATGGAATAAAAAGAAAAAAAGCACTCTTTTTGCTATCATTTCCTGTTGTTAAAAACTGTATGGACAACATTTTTTTCTTCAGAATTGAATGCAACAACACAATGAGACCAGGCCTCGCTTCCAGCACATACAGGGTGTCAGATGAACACAGAAGCTCCACTCTCCCCTTCTTCACTCAGACTGACAGGTTTTATTTTGTCTTGTCCTCGGGTTGCATCTCACCTGCCCTCCTTCCTGTTTTGAAGGCTCCTGCGGCCGCTTTTATCCATCAGCTTGCATCACGTTACAGAGCCTTCAAACTGTGTTTACATCCAGGGAAAGAAACTTTTTTCTTCTTGTCCATTGCCTGTAAATGCTGATTTGAAGATGCTTTCTTCACTGAAAATATGTTTTAAAGGGGTGCTATGCAGTTTTGGACAATTCTTCGCTGCCCCACCTACAGGTTTCTCTGTAGAGCCCCCCCTACAGGTTTCTATATAGAGCCCCCCTACAGGTTTCTCTATAGAGTCCCACCCTACAGGTTTCTCTATAGAGCCCCCCTACAGGGTTCTCTATAGAGCCTCTCCTACAGGTTTTCCTGTAGAGCCCCCCTACAGGGTTCTCTATAGAGTCCCACCCTACAGGTTTCTCTATAGAGCCCCCCTACAGGGTTGTACCTACCTTGTTAGTCAGTTCCTGAATGTGTGGAGTGCCATGAAGTAATTTCTTACATCGGGAGACCTGATAACGTTGGTCCTTCTCTCAGTACTTTCTAATTTCACTCTTCTGTCAATCAGCTCCAAGATTGTTACTTAATGCTGACGATTTAAATGTAGTTTAAAAAAAAGGCTCAGGTTAACAAAAGGCTCAATAATAAGACAATGTGGTTCAATGTGGCTCACTAACAGATTTAGAAAGATTTGTGAACAATATTTGAGAGAAATAAGCCTTTTGTGTACATAGAAAAAGTCTTAGATCTTTGAGTTCAGCTTATGAAAAATGGGGTCAAAAACAAAAGTGTTTTATAAGACCCAAGCATTTATAATTGTGTTCATTGTATAAATATCAGACCCCCTTCCTTTGTACAGTCTTAAAAGAGAAAAACACTCACCCAATTGCTGCTGTCCTTGTTTGAAAAATATCAAACGGCTGAACAACAGTCCAAATCTATCTGTGCTACAGCCATTAAAAGACTTATACTGAACTCTTTGCTCAGATGTGATTGTTGGGTCATCATCACCTTGAAAGGATTCCTGCGGCTCAGCCTGGAGAGAGGCTGTGATAGGCCGACACATTTCTCTTCACTGTGGAGTGTGTTTGGCTGTTCAGTTTGATGACCTCAGCGTGTCAGTCTGGCTTGGAAGTTGAACTTCAGCCTTCTGCAGCAATCAGATGGACTGCAAACTGTTCTCCCTCTCCTGAACTTTGTTCAACACATTCTCATGATATCATAGTAAAACCTATGCACAATTGTGAGTTTAGCCAACAAAATGGTCTGACAGTTACATATAGGCACTAAAAGGACCCCCCACACACACACACACACACACACACACACAACCCCCATTCCACAACAAACTCTCTTAGATAAACCAAAAAGGAATATACATGACCATATCATGCACACAACAATCGCACCTCCAACAAAGCTACGACATGCATAACTACAAAAAAAACAAGAATTCTTCTTCTGCTATTATCCTCCAAGACATGCCCCAGTCCGTTCCCCTTCTGGGGTTCACCATTTATTAAAACTGAGATCTCCTGTCCCGCATTTTCCCTCTGTAGAAGCTCTCTATTTAAAAACAAAACAAAACAAATGGTCAAATTGTTTCCAAATTTTGTCATACACCCCCAATTATGTTTTTAATATATACGTTAATCTCTCCATGGACATACATTGCGCCATATTCTTGATCCAAAAACGACTAGTAAGGATTAGAAAATGGATGTGGCTTTGGTTAACCCCCCCCTTAAGTAGTACTGCCAGGACTACATCTGTTTCCTGGGGGAAAGTCTTGTCTTTTCCCACTAACTTCTTCCAGGATATGAACTTGTACCAAAATGTATACACAGCATGTGATATTCAACGAAAATTATGGAGACCGCAGGGTCATGTGACGACCAGTCACATGACAGTTAAATTTAGACGACAATGGTGACTGTAAACTGGGTGCGGAGCATCGTGAAATTACAGTAGCTTTTTCAGGGGTGATGTCAAAGTTGAGTTTAGGCACAAAAAGGACTAGTAAAGATTAGAAAAAAAGATTGTGGTTTGGGTTAAAACCCCGGCCCCTTGAGTAGTACTCCCTGGACACGTACACTCGTTTGCAGGGTGAAAGTCTTTTTCTTAACTTCTTCCAAGATACAAACTCCGCTTCCCTGCTTGAAAGCCCCGTGTTTTAATAACCATCCACACATCCCAACTTCTACCTTATGCGGATCTTTGCGCTCTTATACAGCAGCAATAAATGTAGTGCATACAGTAATAAATACATAGAAAACATAAAATTTCGTAGCTATATGCATGAATTGTTCATGACAACAGGCCAGTTTGTTCTGGGGATTTCACATTTCCTGTCAATAACTGTAATCTTTCTTCCCTTTCAGCATGTCAGAATGTGTGCTTTGGTTTGCTGTGCATGCCTTGAATATATAACATGACTTAATTCTGGTGTTCTTGCTGGCAGCACATGGATTTCCTATTGAGTCGATTATTTCTGTTTCTACTTGATGGTATGGCTCAGAGATGTATTTTCTGTAACATACAGGCTGTATGGTGTGTTAAATCCATCTAGCAACCTTTGCAGTTTGTGTCCAAACCTTTATTCTATAGTTCACTATAGGTTTACAAGTCTTTGCATAAAAGTAGAATCATCAAATCACGATCACAATTGGGAAACTCGTCTCTGAAAGCTTAGTCCCTGCATCCAGGTCACCGAGCCGTCCGTGGCTGCGCTCCCCTGACTGGCATCCTCGTGGTTTGCATCTCTTTTTCTCAGTAGCTAAGTTTCCATCCACTTGTCGATTGAATTAGCTGAAATTCGGTAAAAAAAAACTCATGCAAATAAACCTGGTGAAAGTGTGTTTCCATCCAATGGCTTTAAAGCGAATAAAAACCTGTGCATAATGACGTCACACGCTGTTTTGCGATCAAATTGGTATATCGAATCGATTTGAGACATTTTAAGGTGTTTCCATTTATTTTCGCACTGAATCGCTCAACATTCAAGCAACAACAAAGTTTTTCTAGACAAAATGGATTGTGATGTGTCTACCAACAAATTATCAATATTGCATGTATAAGTTGTAATAGTGTTTATGCGCCAGCTGATAGCGACATATCAAGCTGTAATGAGAAAACAACAACGCTATCGCATCGCTATGACAATGCAGATGCAACTTGTCTTTTATTGTCCCTCCGGCACCGCTGCAAGACTCTTTTTTGAGACATGTCTCTCAGTCTGAGCGTCTTCCATTGACTCCGCAGGACGTCCCACGGCTTGTCCTAACCTTTGTCGGCCATTTCCTTCACGAGTTCCTTATAAATTAAATTCAAAAAGTCTCTCTTCTCCTCGTCCGTCCACTTCCATCTGTCTTTGTTCCCCCCCCCATGTGTGCAGACAGAGAGGAAATACTGGGCGGAAATTAACTACAACTTATTCATCATTTTGTGGTGGGTTGCAACCATTAATTACCTAAAACAATTCATTATTTATTCAGCAAATAACGTTTCCATCGGCATTTATCACATAAGCCGATTATTGATCAAGAGAAAATCCGATGAGACCCAACGTATTTCCTCTGAGTCGATATTCATGAAATTCCATCGAATTTTACTGTTTCCATAAGGCCTTTGTTGTTCAATATCCCTTAGTTAGGATAAAAACGTGTGGATGGAAACATAGTGTGTGTCTCTTTTCTCACACACACAAGTCAGACACAGCACCAAGTGTCCCAAAGGTTGCGCACAATGAAAGAACACATGGTTAAAACACAGATTACAAGCCCAATAAAATGGATAGAATTTCTCTTGTTTTTTCCTGTTATTGGCCGGTGCGAAGTCAGCTCCCTTGTGGCCTTGGCTGGATGCTGCACAGGTCTCCACCCTTCGTCTCCCCGACCCAGTGGTCTTATCAGGCTACTTCAATTCTAGTAGCCTGATAAGGACAAATGAAATAAAATACACTGCAAACAAAACAGGCCATGTAAATCATGCAATCTAAAAAAATATATGTAACAAAAGGCAAAACACTCACAAATAACAGTGTGTATACAGTCAGATCTGGGTGGTGAACCCAGGGTTGGTGATAACAGATTGGCTACGCTGCCCTCAGAACAAACCTCATCTTCAGGGGAAAGAAAATGCAGTTGGGGTCTGTGCCAATCTTGGTTGCTCTGCAGCCTTCAGTGTTTCCGGCAGGCGAAGCCGCCGAGTCAGGTCCGTGCAGCTTCTGACTCACACTGACTCACAGTGTGACGTTGCATCTGAAGGCAGCATTTCCCCTGGGGAGCACCCCGCTCGTCAAGCTGCTGCTTCTCTTGTCAAAAAAACAACAACCCACACTTCTCATCCTCTAAAGCAGTTTCATGTTCTTCCCCGGCGCTCGGAAATCAAACGCAGTTGTTTCTCACGACACACCGATCAACCTACAAAATCATTTCAACCCTCTCCATGTTTTTGTTTTTGTTTTTTTTTGGCTCTCCAGACTCTTCAGACTTCCAACACATATCTCGGTCAACTGTCATGTTTGGGAGGGTGTTGTGTTTTTATTTTTATTTTCTCAAGCTGTAAGCTTGTGCTGTTTACTCTGTTGCACAGGTTGGCCCACATTAGGCAACGGCAGAGGTGGGAAGCACTGTGACTAAAATGGTGTCAGATAATGTGATTAGTTTGTACCTGGAGCAGCCAATGCTTAACACCTTGGAGCAAAAAAGCACCCCAGGGGCACACGGATAGCTCAGTTGGAAGAGTGGGTGCACATATATACAACGCAGCGACCCTTTGCTGCATGCCATTCCCTTTCTCTCCCCTTTCATATCTCCAGCTTTCCTGTTGTAATAAAAACTAATCTTTAACCCTTGTGTTGTCATCCCGTCAAAATTGAAAATCAATACTTTTGTTGGTGCTTTTTATCAATGTTTTTAAATTTTTCCTACGTTTTTGTCCCATTTTTCAACGCTTTTTTTCTTTTGACGTTTTCTTTTGACACTAATGCTCAAAGTATCTTGCAATACCATTCCAAAGCCTAGTATCTACCACCATTGCTGCAACAGTGGCAATAAATCAATGTGCCTTGCTTGTTAATCTAAAATAAGTAATGATACTTTCAGATTCCGGATGTTCCAACAAGTCCTCCAAACCATACAACAAAACAAGTCGTTTATTACAAGGATTTAATGCGACTCACAGTAGCATTTCATAAATTAGCGCCTTTAGACGTGGAAGGAAATATGACCTGCAGGAGCCTTTACCGTTCTCAGATCTAAACGTCAGAATGGTCAACACCTTTTTTAATATTGTGAAAAGGTTGCAGTTTGATTAAACTTTGGCAAAAAAAAAATCATGGTTTGGTTAAAATCATCTGTTATGCTACTTTACTCACAGTCACGCACGCCACAAACCCAACCCAACCTCCATCCTTACATGGAAATTTGGCGTTGTTATACTTTGACGCCGAACTTCCTGCTTTGCTACCATAATAATTACAGGTGCCCCCACAATAGATGTTTATTTAAGTTGTAATGAGCTTGAACAAACGACCCATGGGAACTTATTTTGGGGAGAACAGGTTCTGGTGTTCTGTTGTTTTAGACAAATCCAAATGGTCAGTCTCAAAAGGCTTTTATAGTCTTTACGCTCCAACGATGACCCGTGAAAAGCTCTTTAACAAAGGCATCAGGGTCACCACTTTGGAGAGCAGGGCCGAGCTGCAGTGGCACATTTTGGTTGAAGATATTAATACCTAAAGTACACTTGAGCAAAATTCTCAATCCCTCGTAGCTCCAGGGCTGCTCTGTAATTTCCGAACCCTGAACTTGGACCCAAATCCATGGAGTTACAGTGTCAGCATGCATTTGTTGCATCCAGTGGTGGAATATAACTAAGTACATTTACTAAGTACTGTACTTAAGTACAAATGTCAAGGTACTTGTACTTTACATGAGTCTTTCCTCGTCATGCCACTTTCTACTTCTACTCTGCTACATTTCAGAGAGAAATTTTGTACTTTCTACTCCACTACACGTCACTAGCCGAAACGAGGTGGCTAACCGTATCATGCTTGCGCTAGCATGCTAGCTCGTTCTCAATGGCAAAACACTGCTACAACACACACTAGTTGACCATAATCTCCAAAAGAACTACTTCCTGTCCCTGTTCTGCAGGTATTCCACAAGAGGCCCTTGTCTAGAAGAAGTCACCCAGCTAATCCTGCCTTGGACTGACCAAAGTTACCTAGCTACTGCACATGTGCAACTCTCAACAAAGATAGTATGGAAGTGAAATGTTTCACTCTGTAGCTAAAACAGAGTCCTAAACACACAGGGTGAAAAGAGGATCTGCAACAATGTGCAGTACAACAAAAATATGGTGTTTTTTGAAAATGAAACCATGTAAACCTATTCTGGTACAACCTCAAAATACAATTATGAACCTGAAAATGAGCAGAATATGGGCGCTTTAAGTACATTTCCCTGATCATACTTAGATGCTTTTACTTACTTAACATTTCCGATGCAGAATTGTTACTGTACATTATTTTTTTCAGTGTGGTACTAGTACTTTTACATAAAGGATCTGAATATTTTTCCACCACTGGTTGCATCTACTTACAGTATGACTTATGTACGTGGTTATGTGATTGGTCTCAGGCTCAGTTTGGCCCTGAAAGGGTTAAATGAAACTGTACCTGCTCCCCAAATTAGAGAATGATGGACTGCGTGAGCTGTGAAACAATGCCTCACTTTCAGACTAATCAGCAGGAACATGAATGTTGAGGGAACAGGCCCATGTGCTTTATTCAAGATTTATCAAACTCTAATTACCAAATTCCATGTAAAAATTTATCAAAATATAATTAAAACATTAATCTTGAGAGGTTATTCCTGCTGCAGTCTATCAGTGAGACAGCACCATCTATGGATCAAGGTGATTAGTCAGTGTGCAGAATCTGGAGCAAGAACACAATCAGGGTGTTGATTAAAAATCTCTTGAAATGAGTGTGAGCAGGTTCATTCTTCTTCTGGTACACTGTATGCTGTATCATAAAGACTAAATGCACAAATTGTATTGGATCAACCCATTTTGCACAATTTACACCGCAGTTTTCACAAAGCTGTAGTTTTTCTGCTTCTCTTTATCTGTGTCTGCTCTCATGGACAAAACAAAAAAATACTTGCTTAGTGTTTTTTGTCATGCTTCATGCATTGCCCCAGTGCATGATGGTAGGGGTTAGGGCTACTCTGGCTCAAATGGTTCAACTGCAGTTTAGCAACGGATCAGATGTACCTGAGCCTGTTTTGACGGAGCAGTATACATTTTTTTTGAGTGTCACCACTCCAGCAAGTGAATTGTTTCATTATCAGAATTTGGTCCGATAACATTCGGCAAGTCTAGATGAACCGCACGATGAAATCATTGAATCCCCATTCAAGTTAAAGTGCTAAACCAGGAGTATTCTTGTAAGTCTTGTAAGAGTATTCCTAAACCTAGTCTATATCCACGACTTTTTACTTCCAGGATTGCTCCGGTGCCGCCGGAAATCCCGCCCGATGGCTTACTTTTCGGCTGATGTCCATTACCTTCCGCTTTCTTTGTGTTTGAATTTTGATTTTTGAGGACTATGGTTACCTGGTCCTCAGATCTCTGCAGGGTCCAGACAGCTAGCTAGACTATCTGTCCAATCTGTTTGAACGTACACATGTTTCAACAAAACAACTTCCTTCCCGAGGCTGTTTTGCAGCAGCAACGGGGCTCTGTGCGGGGCTAAGCACCATGCAAGAAATAATAAGATAAGAAATATGTGTGTTAATTTTCCAGCAACATTTCCCACATGTGTCTGTAAAAACCTGTCTTATCACCAAGCCTCCACAGCGTCTGCAATAAATCTGCATTAAAGTGAATCAAGCCGCTGTGATGTGTTGTTCAAACGCAGCCTGACAATGCACGCCTCTCGGATGATAAATAGAGCTGCTGAAAACATCTAATTTGGGAGGCTGCTGGCTCCCCAATTGAAAAGTAATCAATATGCCCATTAGCTTCACTGCCATTAGTTAGCAAACATGTGAGCGCTTTCCAAACGCCCTCAGAGCACAAAGTCATTCGGTAAACATTTGTAGACAACCATCTTCTTCCACGCACCAGCATCTTGCTGCAGGCTACAGCCAAACAGCAGGAAGACACCCAGGGTGTGTGGGGATTTTTTTTTCTTCTGGCAAGATTTGTTCTTTTATTGATATTTTAAAAGCTTCATTGATCTGTTACCTCTAGTTCTTGTGTATACGATTGCATTAACTTTATGTCGAATACAAAATGCTTTCATGTTTGCATGCCTGTTTCTGTAAAGTGTGATTGAAGTGTGATTAGAAAAACTCCATCCCAAAAAACCTGATCAGAAGATTTTGTTGTAACGTGCCAACCACCTCATTATACTACTTCCAGTCTTCCAGTAGTTTTTTTTCTGAATCCTGCGAGACAAATATATCCTGTTTAATGAAGGGCGGTTGCCACCCCGTGCCCACCTTCTAACCCCGCCCCTGCCAATCACCAAGGCAAATTTCCATATAGTTGCACTACTGTGGCAATAAACTGATTTCTGATTCTGATTTTAATAATTTGGCAATGTCAGGTTACTCTGCAGAAAAGCTCCAGTGACATCAAAGTCCAGTCCTCTTTCTTCCTGCTGTGTTGCTGAGAAATGTGTGTCGTTGCCCTCTAGAGTCATGGCAAAACCCACAGAGGGACTCTTCTGTTTGTGTATTAAGCATTAGAAACGGATTATTAATCCTGTCACTTAGGTCTGTGCGGGAATCCGTCTGATGTAATTCATTTCAGCGTTTGTATATTAAAGGAACATCGGCCGACATCCTAATTGAGTGATTCACTCCAGCTCTGTCTCATTACTGTGGAAGGTAAACGGCTAAATAGCTGCACATCACCCACTCTTCTTCCTCCTCTACCTCCTTGTCCTCTTCCTCCTGCTCCTTTTGCTCACTTATGCAGTTTTGCTTCCAGAACTCGATCTCTATATTTTTACTGTTTTGTTTTTACGAGAGTATTGTCCTCGCGTCCTCCGAAGAAGCAACGTCCTGGGACTTTTTTTACGAGTACATTTCCAGTTTTATATGTATTGCTGGTTCTTTTCTTTTTTTTTCCTCATCCAAGGCTCTCTTCCAGATCCGGCCAAGTGATCTCATTGGTCACATTGGTAACGTGTACCTCCCACTTGCGTGATGCTGGCTGAATTAGGTAACATAGCAACAGCTGCAAAATGCTGCTCATCAATCATATGTGGCGGATGTTTTCAGGTACAGTACGTGTCCGTAATGCCAAATGCGAGATGCGGCCGTCTGTACCTCGCTGCTGGAACACAAAAGTGTGAGAAGGGCACTGAATCTGAATGGAAACAAGATGACGGTGCCCGAGGACAGGCGCTAATGTTGACGGAGAATCTGTTACACTGATGGTGTCGTTAATGACCGTGGGCATTACATTACAGGACGCTCCGCTCATCTCCATGTGTATGTGTTCTGATATGAATATGTATGGCAGTGGCTGGTGTGGAAAGTTCCAGACAAACTCACCCAGAGGCTCTGTCCTGTCGCCCAAAGTGTCAGCAAAATCAGATTTCCTCTCAGGTCTGGATTTGCTCCTGATCCTTCCATAATACTGTGAAATGCCATATATTCATTTAATACTTCCCCTCCCTCCTCTCTTATATCTCCTCCAACTCTATTAAGCTCTCGTCTTGGAGGAAAAATCATTTCAGTCTGTTTCTCTTCTGATCTCATTTCTTTAACTCTCACTGCCAAATCTGGCACAGTCATTCTTTTTGTCAGAAATAATGTTAAGCTGCTAAACTCTTGATGAAATCTGACCAAAAGGAGAAAAATAAATCTTTTTCACTTTCATCATTGTCTCGCTTTGCCAGACCTTCCTTCCCAGTGCTGCAGAGGAGGGTCAGGCCACACAGCATTGAAAAACCTGTTCTGGTTTATTGGCATTTCTTTAAACCAATCACAATCATTATGGGAGGTGCTAAGCTCTGCACGGAGCCGCCGCAAAATAGCCTCAGGAAGGAACTTGTTTTGGTGGAACATGTGTACGTTCAAAAGTTGTTTTAGTCGTGCAACAGAAAATTTAGATTGGACAGATAGTCTAGCTAGCTGTCTGGATTTACCCTGCAGAGATCTGAGGACCAGGTAACCATAGTCCTCAGATTGGACAGATATTCTAGCTAGCTGTCTGGATTTACCCTGCAGAGATCTCAGGACCAGGTAACCATAGTCCTCAGAAATCCACCGGGGTTAAAAATTCCAACACAAAGAAAGCGGAAGGTAACGGACATCCTGCCAACACTTCTGGCAGCAATCCCAGAAGTGGATCATCATGGATATAGACTTTCATCATAATTCATATTTTTACATTAAAGTGTAATTTAACCAAAGTTCCCAAAAAAGAACCCAGTTTTCTTGTGTCTAACAGCACAGCTACTTCTGATATTTGTACATTATGACCAATAATAATATAGTTACATACCTTTTTTATATAGTTTGTATCACTAATGGTATTACTTCAATGGCTACATATACTGCTATTGCTACTTCTACCAGTACTAATTCGACAGTCACTACTACAAATACTCTCTGTTCTCTTGAACCATTCATATGATATATCTACGAAAAGTAACGCACTGTAATTTGTATGTATTCCACTACTATTGCTAATCTTGCTACTTATAGTACAATTACTTTTATCAATACTACTACTGTTATTCTTACTATTACTATGACTGCTACTGCTACTTATTGCCTGTTCCTACAACTAAAACTGAAAATCCAACTCTTTCTAACTTTATCCAGACTTTAGGGCCCTTTGACTTCCAACAAAGCATTCATACATAATGTATCACATCATATTTCATGCACCACACAACTCGTAATATTGGCATTGGAGCTGTTGTCAAGGCAACAAGGCACATACTTATCTTTTCTAACAACCCTCAAAAGAGCAATAAAGCCGAGTCCTCCTATCTGATTCCTAACAATGGGTATTTCTCATCCCTCCATGCCTTCAGCTGCTGTCCAGGTCCAGGTCACAGACTTAAAGACTTCTTCCTGGGAGAACTGGAGATTTTCTCAGGTTAGAGGTGGCTTATGCTAAAACGGTCTCACAAGTTCTCACAACACAATGCACAAATGAACGCAGAGCAATTTGTATACGCAAATGCGTCTCTGTGTACGTGCATCTAATTTGTAACTCGTATTTCATCATTTGGAAATTAAGTTAGTATTTTTAAATGTAAATATGTGTATATCTCCTTTTTATGTGGGAACTTCTGAGACTATTTTTCCACGCCATTTGTGTCTCAATGACAATCCCAGCGTTCTCCAGTAGATGGCGGTAGGTAATGCACCACTTAACAGCTGTTAAACTACATGAAGACTATGAAGAAGCCTTGTCATATGTTTCAGAGACGCTTGGCAGAATCTACTTGATGTTCCCCTGGGTACGTTGATATTATCGTCAAATAAATTAAATTTGTTTTCAGCATCATTGTTGAAGTGCATTTGCAATTTGCTTTATGTTATAGTTTGCTACATTTTGGAGCGTGCTAACTTTCATGTTCTTGTACAGCTTGAACAGCAATGCTAACTTAGCTCATTAAATTCAGCCCCATAACGTGGGCTTTGCCTGGTCTTTGAATGGAATTGGTAGTCTGAAATATTATTAAAACTGATTATCCAAAGTAGCCAAAGACTAATAGTTGAGACTGTCCTTCCCCAAAAACACATAAATTGTTAGTTCAAGATGCAATTACAACTCATATTTACATTTTTATAATAGAGGCGTCTTTATGAGCCTTTCATGTTGGTTGCATCAGATAGATGTAGATATAAACAACCTACATCGTCATATGGTTTAGAGGACTTCATGAACATTTGGCTTTGGATGTGTGTTACATGTCCACTCCATTCCCTTAACAGGATGTAGTCTTTAATGCAGTGTCTGGTTAAACTCACCCTAGACACAGCAGCCACACCATTGCTGTTGATAAACCTCCTCCCGTCGTCCATATTAGATCACCGGCTCCTTCATGAATAAATAAAGCCACTGTTACTGACTTATGCTGCCTAGAGATTTAGCTTGGTTGGGAGAAGAACCCGGGAGCTCAGTATGTTAATGTCCTCTGTATAGATTATAGTGCTTACTAATTCATGCAGAAGGAGGTAATTTATTGGGCTTTCATAGAGGTCCCCAATGGGAGATAAATGCTGTCTGTCTAGGCCTCTGCAGAGACCTCTGGGAATTCATCAAATGGAGGCTAAATTGTTTTTTACTGGACTCATTGGGGAATACTTTTTGGATTGGTGAGCTCTGGAGGACTACTGCACTTCATTCACCCCTTGGTAATGCAAATCGGGATTTGATCCATGAATATGTTATTTATCCCATTTGGCTGGGCCTATACGGTGCAAAAGTAAGCTCTATTTTCTGAATCACAAGCATTACAAAGTGCATGGGTCAGGCCACAACGCCTGACAACCCACTGTCTATAACAAATCTTCCAGTGACCCAACAGGGACTTAGGGAGGAGGGGTTGGTGTGAGGATAAGTGCTGAGGACACCGAGATGATAGGAACTTTAGTGATCCCTGAGGGGCAAACTGTGCAGTATGAATGTGTTTTTTTATGATCCAAGCACTCTGGCAGTGGAATGGACTGACTACAGAGCAGTCACATTATAAACATGGGCTAACATGTATAAATATATAATGTGTATATATATATACACACATGTTGACCTTACATTATTATGTTAAAATATGTGGTAAACAGCATGGCCTAAAGTTGGTTATGTCCCCTGATTGGTCCGGGCCAGTAAGCAACTGCGAACCCTGTTTACCGATACTTACACGTCTGAATCACTGAAATCTCATTGGCTACCTACCAATGTGGCAGGTAGATTGACAGTGTTACCCGCCAATTGCAAAATTCACCCACATTTGGGGGGTGGTCGGGTGTTAATTTTAGGCCCTGATGCCAACACAAAGGAAGTGGAAGGGAACGGACATCTGGCAGAATTTCCGGCAGCAACGGAGCAATCCGGAAAGGTCGTGGATATAGACTAGATATTTCAGAACCTAACTGCTAGATTTCCATGAACATTTCTGTGGCTGAAATGGTCCACAGAGGATGAACCTTTTTATATTGACACAGTGTGCATATAGTACCCTGCGGATGACAGTGTTTAAAACCTGTTTTCTTCATAAAAGTCGCAAGTTGGCCCTCAATGTGATTTATTTAATCAGACATATTCATTAAAATATGTAAAAGTACAGGGCTACTTTCACTTGTTTCAATTCAAAATACATTTTAATATTATAATCTGATCCTAATGTTTACTGCATCTTATTCCTAGTTCAGCGCTGCAGCTACCTAAAGAAATAAGGAGTGGCTAAACGGAAATCTCCTCTACAAAAAGTTTATCCCCATGAGTGCAGAAATGCAAGAAAACCCACTCACATCAGCAGGGTTTGAAACCTGATTACGTCCTGTTCGAGGTTGGACAGCGCATCTGTCTTTAAGCTGATTGCTGGTGTTCCCCTGCTGCAAACCCACATTAAAGCTGCCTTATTACCACCGACTCCTTCTCCCTTTCTGAGGAGGAGGCTCGCTTGCACAGCCACACAAGCCTCTTTATTCGGTTAAGTGTTGAAGATGGAGATGAGGTGCATCGCAGCCGACTGCTCGCAATGCAAACACCACATTAAAGCGTGGGCGTCTCTCCCCGCGGGATTGTTACTGACTCTCTTTGGTGGATTGCGGAGAAAGAATACGCAGATGAGTCTGCAACAAACAGTCTCATTAGGGCAAGTAAAGCTGTTTATATATAAATTTGGATTACCCCCCCACGCTAAGCCGTTGATACTTTAATTAACTTCATCAGTCATCGTGATAATGTAGAATTTATCGGCTCGGCGTTGTTCATTGTTCCCCCTGCAGGTCGGACGCTCTTTGCTTTGCTTGTGTGACCTGTTTTGAACCGTGCATGTTCAGGGAGTTCATCTTCCTGGGCCTCCTCCTGTTTTTAGCGCGTCGGTGCAACAAAACGCCATCATTCTCCTCCGAACCCCTTCTGTGACGAATGTAAAACACGGCCGCTGCATGGAAGAGGAGAGAAGGGAAGTAAAGCTCTGTCCGGATGGCATTGCCACGGGAGGGCAGTCATTTGGTTTTACCCATGAACATTTCACATTGGAACATCTTATTTCCTAAAAGTTTTTTTTAACCTTTGTTTTTCTGGCGCCTGTGGCTCCACTTGTGGCAGGTTGCAAGAGACATTTCCAATTTATGTTGCCCAGGTTTATTACCAGCCTTTAGGCCTTTCTGAGCAGCGTTAGTGTAGCCAGGGGAGGCCAGTAATTTGATTTCCCACATAAACACTGGCCCATTTCAGTCAGTTATCCAGATGGAAAAGTAATATTTGAGGGAACTCTGGGTAATCCATGAAACTATCAAACAACTTCACCCGCAGTCCAAACTTTAACTGATTCCATCAGCAGTTTCAACACAAGAATACATGCCTTTCATTGCAACAAACTTGTATTGTGTGTGTATTATTATTATTTTTTTGAGATCTTTCTTCCAACTGCTTAATCTTGTTGTTTCTATCGTAACAAGCACATGCTTGGTCCTCAGGGACAGATAGCGTCTCATCCGATCGATGCAGCTCTGCCAGCTATGAAAACTGCAATCCAGATGTTGGATGTACGAGTCAGTAAATGTGTGCAACACCAGATGTTGAACTGAGCAGGACCGAATGCCCTCCAGAGAGAGACACTGGTAATGGAACGTTGTTGGTTGGGGGTGTTTAATGAAACAAGTCAGAAAATAGAAGAAGAAAATCCTTTTTTTTTAAAAAGGATCAGATTTGAAGATTCTGAATCTAACCAGCTTGTGCCTTCTCCTCCATTATGCCAACATTCAATATTTGACCATTTCTAGGACAGCCATGACATTTCCATTGCTCGCAGTCTGCCATCAAACAATTGTATTCATGTCAGGGTGGAAAGCCTCTGAAACATTTAGATCATCCTGGGGCTCAGTCTTTCTTTCAGCAGGGTTAGCAGCAGCTCTTTAAAGCACAATGAGCTAAAGTCTCACCACTACTGTGGAGTAAACGCTCCAGCAGCACAGTGGTGAATCCTCTGGTCATTTGTCAGGAACTAAAATTACAATCACAAATGACTAGCTGCTATGTGGTGTGTAAAGCCCCCATGTGTGCAATTTGTCTGTAATTACAGCACATTTTAAAATAATAATATAGGTTTCTGTTCTTAGAAGAACATTAGATAGTAATTGGAGTCATTCCAGGGCAGATCGGTGGGGAAGAGGTTGGCATTAGTGTCTACTACTGAACCTATTTCTATTCAGTATAGCTATTAGTTGGTATCAAATTGCTAGCAGACAAAATTGATGAGGAGGCACCTTAACCCTCATGTTGTCCTCGATTTCCTATATCAATGTTCTTTTTAAGTACCCAGTTGTAATTAGCCAAAATAACATGATTTCTGCTTTCAAACGTTAGGTATAATTTCCTTATTTATTGACCATAAATTCCAAAAATAAGAGTATTACGTAGTGCTAAAAAAGGTCAAAAAAGTGACAAACATTAAAAAAAAACGTCAAAAGGGAAAAAAGGGACTAAAACGTGAGAAAAAGTTACAAACATTGATAAAAAGCGGCAACAAAATAGTTGATTTTCCATTTTTGACGGGAAGACAACACAAGGGTTAAGCAATACAAGTCAATGGAGAGCGGAGAGTTGTTTTCCCTCCGTTGGGGGCGGGACATGCCTCTATAGTCAACAAATCACATGAAAAGAACAAACCAGCAATGTGTTAGTATCAGAGATGGGAAGTAACAAAGTACAAATACTTAGTTACTGAACTGTAAGTAGATTTTTCAGATATTTTTACTTTACTAATTATTTTTTTGGTGACTTTTTACTTTTACTCCTTACATTTCAACATGAATATCAATACTTTCTACTCCTTACATTTTACAAAACTGGCTCGTTACTTTAGTTTTGTACAAAAGGTCGTCTATCAGGTGTGATTGTGAGTGCATGTCGGAGAATAGCGCGGACTTCTTGCTACTCAGTCAGAATCTTATTAACCTGGAGCCTCTGTCACAGTAAATAGCCTATATGTTTTATATATGTTTGATATATGTTTTAGGCCTGTTGGCAGACATCCAGTTAAAATGTAGGCAATGGCACATAAAGAATAAAGACTAAAGAGCCTTTTTGTTCATGTCCACTGTAGTTTCTCAGCATGCACTCTAGTAACATGTGTCTGGTCCAGGAAGCTGTGTCATTCATAAGGCTACTTTTACTTTTATACTTTAAGTAAATCTCCAAGCCTGTACTTTGTTACTTTGTTACTTTAACACAAGTATCTGTACTTCTAATTGAGTACGGAAAGTGAGTACTTTTGCCATCTCTTAAGACTTATTTCTTTCCCCAGACAGTGGCCACTGTATTCTTTTTATCAAACAAACAAGAGGATATTGAGCATTTGTGGGATTATTTTCACTGATGAGTTTTGAATTGTTTTCGAAGGACAATAAAGCTTTACAGCACAGAGGAACAAGATCAGCCTTTCAATAGTTAGTAAATGATTAGGAGGATCAGTGCATTGCTGGTTTAGGTCTGTTTTTCATGAGGTTTGTTGACAATAAGAACACTATAGAATACCACCAGCCTTTTTCTTGTTGTTGTCCTCCCTGTAAGTAATTAGTAAAATGGACCGAGCGCTCGATATAATAATTAGATAAGGTCTTCTGTTTGCATCCTCCACAGTAAATAATTACTTACTGAATTTAAACTTTTTAAAAAGACAAAGCAGGAGGACATGCTTTTCAACATTATTGGTTTGTCTCTGTGATTTTTTTTTACTGCATCGGCAGTTTTATTCAGAATACCAATGCACCAAATAAACCGGAGAAGATGACCAACACCAGATGGTTCAGTAATTCCTCCCTGTATCTAGTAAACATACATTTTCCTTATAATCCCCCTGGGAAGGACGCGCGACTTCTCAGAAAATGGACATTGAGGTCAAGAGTGCTCATGAAAAGACAAAAACGTGGAAAATACCAACTGGTGTGTCTTTCCAGGAGGACACCTTCAACTCAGCTGAAGAGAGTAAGAATGTTAAAAAATAGTAAAAAAGAGCATTTTCATTTATATCTGGAATAAAACAATTATGAGGCTTTTAAAAGCCCTTTTTAAAAGAAAATGATCTCCCGATGGACCAGTTCCAACAGAATCAGTTTTACAAGAAGTGTTTTAATTCAGATCAGGCTGATTAGAATAAAAGCTCTATGCAAACACAGATATTACAATACACTTATGCTACTGTATTTAACAGTTTTCCCCATGTGTTGTTCACATGTTGCTGTGAAGGAGGAAATCACTGTGAGCAAAAAACCTTAGAATTCCCATATACTGAGCTGTGTTTCTACTGTTTATATGGCCATCTGCTCCAGGCAGGCACTACTGTGTACTAGTTTTGACGTTACATACACTACCAAATGTATCTGTAGGCTACTGCTAGAGAAACCTGGAATCCTGGAATTGCAGATGTAATTTCCACCCAATTTCGGGTCACATTGCTGCTGAAACATCTCAGGTTGTGTAGTATTTTGGTTTAGAAGCCTTTATTGCTGTTTTTTCACATATTCTCTTTTCATAAAACCTACTTTCAGCATATGCTAAACCCACTACACTACCTTCCCAACAGCCGACAGGTGAAGAGGGAACATCTTGCAGGCTGTGCTCATTAATCATTTGTACATTTACAGTAACTAGAGTAATGCACTTGTATGTATTCCAAATATTTATGACTATATGCACCACATTGCCTGCTGCTGTATAAAAGCAAGAAGATCTGCTAAAGGTAACACAGGGCTTTCAACACAGGGGCGAAGATTGTTTCCCAGAATAGTTGCAAGGAAAATACTTTTTTTCCCGTTTGAGTACTACTTAAGGGGACCAATGGTTTAACCCAAACCCCAATCTTTTCTCCAATCCTATCTAGTAGTTTTGGTGTCTATACTTAACTGTCCTTGCCACATGACAATCACCTTTTGTTAGCTAAACTCAACTGATACATCCGCTGAAACAACCGCCCCGTCACGGTGCTCTGTGATCGGCTCACATTCACCTTTTCTCGGCTAAACCTAACATGTCATGTGTCATGACCAGCCAGTGGTTGCCTTAATTATATAGGATTTGTTGTGCATACAGTTTTTTTTTTTTACGACATCATACAAACCCGTTTATGAGAATGCGTTGCAGGCAGCTTTATGACAGTAAAATTGTCAAACTTACAGTAAGTCTCGTTGTTTTTATGGTTGCACCATTGCTTCAGATATAATGTTCTAGATGTCCTGTGCATTTTATACACATTTCCCCAAAACCCAGCAAGAATTATTTGGTATTTTAAAAAATTTGAAATCTCAACGCAAATGTACAACAAAGTTTGATCAGTTTGAATCATATTTGTCTGCATAACATATTGGTCAGCGATGTTTAAAGGTTTAAATGCAGATGGTGTTTTACTTTCACCAGCTGAGCTACTTTGTATAAATTAATAGAATATTCTCCTTCAAGAGAATCTCAAATACCCACAATGCTGTGTGAGTTTAATGTGCTTGAGATGGTTTAACTGGTTGCAGTAAGATGTTTCCAGTTTAATATTGGGAGAAGCTACCGTCCATCTTAACATTCTATAAATCAGAATGAGCTGAAATGTTTAATTCAGTGGCTTTACTGTCTTCAGCGGAACAGAGTTATCCGTGCATGTAAAAGCAGCCAGTGTTTCACAGAGGGAGAGAGAGAAAAGGAAAGCCGAGAGGAAATTGGATAAGGAGAAAATGAGGCACCTTAAGACGCCCTGCATCTTAAAACACCCCTCATATTTTAGACGGGGGGTCGACTTACCACGTGCATAATTACCCATCACTGTTCACAGCTACATGATTAACATTTTTACATATTTCAGAACCAAATGCAGACCTTAAAGGTTAGAGCATTGTGTCCCGGTTTTGACTTTGGAAAAGGTTTTTGCTGTAGCTTCTATACCTGCCACAAAGAATTGTAATCATGCCTCAGGGGTAATTTATAGAGTAGTAGAGGAGCGGGTCCTGATGTTTTTGTAGCTGTGATAACCTTTCACATTTCACATTGAAGGGACATTACATCTCTGGCTGTAAAGAGATAGGAAGTAATTTCTGGTTTTTGTCGACATCTGTTGGTGAGCAAGCTATGCAACAAAGTCCAGGGATCGAAGACAGAACGCAGCATACTGGGACTCTATGAGGAATCATGTTATTCATTCAGGTTGTATGTGTTGTTTTGAACACACCTACGTTCAATTAAACTGTATTTATTGTGTCAAATCACAACAGGAGTTATCTCAGGACACTTTGCAGATAGAGTAGGTCCAGATCACCCTCTATAATTGACCAACAATACCCCCGTCCCAAAGAGCACGCATTTGGTGCAACAGTGGCAAGAAAAAACTTCTTTTTGGTGGGCAGAAACCTTGGACAGAGGTTTCAAACATCCCTCCTCAAAGTCACCAATGACCTCCTCTTACTCTGGCCACCTCACCATTCTTATCATGCTTGCCCTCACTGCAGCCTTTGAACCATCAACCACTCCTTCCTCCTGTCCCGGCTGGAAACCTACTGCATCATCAGTGGCACTGCACTCTCCTGGCTACGTTCCTATATCAACAACAGACAACAGTTCATACACATCAACAACTACAGCTCCTCCATTGCTCCTCTGTCACAAGGCGTCCCCCAAGGTTCAATGATTGGTCCTTTCTTTTTCATCCTGCCACTCGGAAATATCATACATCCACTGCTACTCCGATGATGTACAGATCCACATCTCTACCAAATCCATCACCACAGCAATATCCTCCACCCTGTCCCACTGCCTTACAGATATTCAAACCTGGATGCAACCCAACTGCCTTCTTTCATCTCAAAAACATTGCTGGTCTCCACCCATCATTCACCTCTGCTGCCAAAACTTTGGTTCACACCTTCATCACTTCCAGAATTCTCTATGGTTCACCTGCAAAAGCCTTAAATAAACTTCAATACATCCAAAACTACAGCTACCCATCTTCTCACCCACACCCGTTTCCGTGATCAAATCACTCCTGTCCTCCAGAACCTCCACCGGCTCCCTGTTTTCCAAGGCATCCAGTTTAAAGTCCTCCTCCTCCACTGCCACAATCCCGCCCCGAGTATACCATGACGGTATGGTATGTATAATGCTGAAAACAGCACCATAGTTTTCCCATACATACTGTAGTTCAGTTGCATGTGGACATGTATCCCGTCGGGTTTTTCTAAAAGTGCAAAAAACAATAAGTTACAACTTCAAGTCATGACTCACGATTTGGTAGCGTTCCAAGCAAAGTTACCACAAACCCTTCTAGCTAGTGTTAGCATTAGCTATCTAGCGGCTACCTACTGGTCATCACTTTGCATCGCTCCCACAGGTAATGCCTTTGCTCTTTGACTCGGCTAAACTCAGCAAACACCTTGACTAACCTCTCAAAATCGAACATTAGACACCTTCATCTTTTTGTGGGCATAGAGCAATATAACTGGTTTGTAGTTTCTACATGTAATGCTTTTTATTAATTCATCACAGCTTTCTTTTCAGCTTTAGAAGTAAAGTGTGTTGCAGTTGTCATGCTACTTCTTTAGAAATATGAAAAGGGGAAGTGTCTGAAATATAACACTGCATAGAAAGTCAGTGACATAGACACATCTGTTCTTTACTTTTACTAGACTATATGAACCCTCACATGTATCCCATCATTCATGCGCATCACTGCCAGAGGCTACAGATCCTCCAGCAGGACTGCCTCAAGGCCACCGGCTGAATGTGGTCTCTTTCTCGCGCCTGCAGTCACGAGTGAATCAACTCAGGACCAGGACACATACTGTAGTGGCACATTGTGTCTTCCCTTCCCCAGCATGCTGTCACAAAGCTTCAAACGTAATAAGTAAGTGGCTAATTGGCACACAGGAACAGTGTGAAAAGCGTTGTCAGTGGAAGGAAGCGAGCCAAATGGAGGATTTGACCTACATCAGCTGGTGGCTCTGAGTTTTTCTGGCGAGCGCTGTGGCTGCCAGCGACCGCAGGTGAAGCTGAGCTACAGATCTGACATTAATTAGGAGGAAGAGGACAGTTTCCCTGAATCTGTCACAGCTGCTCAGCAGCTGTACAGATCCCAGTTTGTCCACGTGTTTTTCTCTCTCCAGAAAATATCTATCTATTCATCCATTCATCTATCCATCCATCTATCGATATCTAGTACCTATCCATCTATCCATCCATCTATCCATCTATCCATGGTGCAGCTTGTGTGATGCAGAGCCTTGACAGACTTTTGATTAATGGCCCAGCTCTGAGTCAGAATCTAGTAATTGCAGAGTGACTTTGCCTGATTTTTTTCTTCTTTTTTCCCTTTCCGTTACCCGCTGACAGAGCTCGGGCCTGAAGTGTGAGCAGAGCTCTGAGCGGAGCACTGCACTGTCTTCCGAGTTAGTGTCAAATCTGGTACCAGCCGGGCCCAGAATAACATTTTGGACACTTTTTTAGCAGATTTGAGTCATACAACACCTGAGGAGAGCGTAAACAGAGGCTGGGAGAGTTTGTTGGTGTTTATTTGTGAACTTGGCTGGAGCACAGTCTTAGGCTGCATGCTCTCAAGAGACTGGCGATTTAATCAGCCTTGTTCTCTGCTCCTAACTTAGCCTTGTCTTACCTCAGCTTCAACCTGCTTTAACTGGTTTCATTTTACTCAAATATAACTTCAACACTCCAATGCCACTTTAAAAATCCAGCTGAACTTAATTCCCCCTTCAATTTCCTTTGACTTTCTAAAACCTGGAGGCGAACGCATTTCAATTATATCAATATGACAATAAACGAGCACGGAAAG
This sequence comes from Etheostoma perlongum, assembly GCA_026937815.1. NCBI lineage: Eukaryota > Metazoa > Chordata > Actinopteri > Perciformes > Percidae > Etheostoma > Etheostoma perlongum. The sequence continues at coordinate 29,602,762 of CM049380.1, forward strand.
CAGTTTTAAAAAGTCAATAACATCATTACAGACCAGAACTAAACTAAACAATTTACAAACAATTGAGCTGGTTGGTGATGAGCTTACTACTGGAACAAAGGGCATGGTATCATTAAAATCAACACGGTTCATCCTCTGGGGAGCATAATTGTGCACAGCAAATTCCATCTCAATTTGGCCTATTTGAATTTATATTTTATGAATATATACAGTATATATCCTTCTTTTAAAACAATGACAATCACGCAAGCACAATGCTTTATTTTAACAGGGACCACGATCTTTTCCTAACCTGGAGTTCTAGTCAGTTTAGTCTAAATCAACGACGTTCCACTTCAGGGATTGTTCAGGTGCCACTGGAAATTTAGCCTTTTAACCTTTTGAATGTACACATGTTCCACCAAAACAGGTTCCTTCCCGAGGCTATTTAGCAGAGGCCTTGTATTTTCTCCAGTGCTTAGAAGATGCCTAAAGATTGTGATTGCTTTAAAGAAATGCCAATAAACCAGAGCATGTTTTCCTCTCATGCTCAAATGTTATGTGGAGTAGCCAGACTCTCCTCCAGCATGCTTTGGAGGAAGGTCTGGCAAAGCGAGTCTACCTCTTGGGTAAGACATCCAAAAACCTCCAGAGTTGCATCGAGCCCTTATATGTGTTTAGATTATGACATTATTCTTTTTCTTTTCACACTTTGTTTATTGAGCTTTTTTCACAACAGAACAAAGACATACAGAAACACTCAGAACAGAGTTCCCACTCCAAGAAGTAGATAAATAAATGAGTCAAAGTATTAGAAAAGTACAGTACACACAGAATAAAATCCAAGCGGGTTGTCACCTAACTAAAGTGAAGCCAGCGGTTGTCGTACTTAGATTGTTTCATGCAGCTCTTTTATCTATTTCTCTTCCATATATCTCAAAAAAGGTTGCCGGTTCTCATAAAATTTGCCAGATGAACCTCTAGGTAGTGATGGCCAAACAAAGCTTTGTGAAGCAGTGTCTTTATTTTCTGAGTCCACTAGATGACTCTCTTGGTTTTAAGAGAAAGGCCTAAGGCATTGCAATTCAGAATATTCACAACCAATTGTTGAACAGAGTGCGCCATCTAGTGGGCTCGGAAAATAAAGACACTTCTTCACGAAGCTTCCTTTGGCCATCACTACTTCTTTTTATCTTATTTTTTTTACCAATTTTATATAGAATAAAGTACTCCTGATCTATAGTGTGTGGGACGGAGGGATGGCATCTGTCCATTTCAGAAGGATTAGGCGGCAGGCAAGCGACATTATTCATTTTCAAGATCAGTTGAGATATTGTCGTCTTGTGTATCCTCAGTTATTCATTATTTTTTCATTCTGCCATAAACACTGACACATGGAAGTGGTGAAACCAGCAGACATGATGTTATAATTCCATCCAGCACCTGAGCCTTATCTTCCAATAATCTGTAGCCATGCATATTATCTGTCACGGGAGATAAATCCCTGCAACTGTCGAGTTTCATGAAATTAATTTGATTTTCAACTGTGGCAATGTATTTCTCTTTTGCCATTCAGCTCGGTGATTATATAGGGAAACTGTTACATATAATGTGTGTTTTCTTTTTCTTTTTCAAAAGCTGATATGAGAGGTGGGGTTATCACGGTTGATCCTCTGTAGTTGTATTCCGCGGCTTAATGCACCGTGCCATGCAAACAGAGATAGTCAAGGCCAGGAGAAAGTTGAAATATGTTACATTGTGAATAATGTTTTTTTTTTGCATCTTTCTGTGCTGTACAATGACATGAGCACAGACATCAGTGCACTTTTCCCTCATCTGAAAGAAGCGGCATCATTGTGAAAGATTCAAATCTGAAACATCTGTTTTAGCCAGATGTTGTGGAGCAATTGTATTGTTCCAAATGTTCAAGTTAATAAAGCTTTTTCTTTGCCAACTAAAAAAAACTAATTCTAGAGGTTACAGCTCAAGCATGTCTTTGTGTTGGTAGCAGGAGGAGGAGTTAAAAGGTATTTTAAGGTCAGTACTGAATCTGAGGCAGTCCTGGGTGATTCAAAGTGGTTTAAATAGGGAGCATAAATCACACATACCCGGAGGAGGGTTCATTACCTTGAAAATAAAGCTTTCACCGTTGATTGCATCCGGTAGCCTTGCACAGCTCCTTCAGCCGAACACAAGCCTTCATAATCAGTTTGCTTCGTCCTCGTTCTGTTTACAATCGCAACAGCATCTTAAGATTTGATAGAAGAATAATGCAACTCGTGGCAGTTGTTGTTTTTCTTGGCTGGTTAAAATTCACAGTGAATGCTCTTTTCGCACAGTCATTTCTCAAATGCCGTGAAGAATGACCCTGCAATAACAGATGCAATTTACAGTCTGCGTTTGTATGCTGGATAGAAAATAGCTAAAAGGAGAGGGAGATGAAGGTATTCCAATAAAACTCCTCACATGGTGTCGTTCTCTCTCTCTCTCTCTCTCTCTCTCTCTCTCAACAGTATACAGCCTCCCACTTAAAAATCAGAAGGCGATTGCTGACGTCGGTGCTCTCGGTAACGTATCAGTGTTGTCTCAATAGCTACAAATCAATCTGTGTCCGGACAGCCTCTGCAATGCAGGCACAAGGCTCCCGCTTGGCAGATTCTACGAGTGCAGCTTGCTGGCCGAGCTGCCCTGCATGTTTGTCAGGCTGGGAAGGGAGGGGGGCAACTTCAAATGGAGGAAAACAAAAGGGATCGGATCTGTGTTTGCATTTATCTTTACTAATCCTACTCTCAATTCTGTTTTTCATCTCACTCTTAAAAACTATGCAGAGGCCATCAGTAATTGTATCTCCGCTGATTCAATTAGCGTCTGTCAAGTAGGGCATTTCAATAATACACAAATGCTGCTTCTACATTTCATCAGCAAGATAAGTGGATTTAGGGACCGAAGAAAAGATCAGTGACTTGTTATCTCATTATTTTAACTAATAAGTTAACCCTGGTTTGTATACAGTAGAAAGCTGGTGTGGGCAAACTCTAGAAACTCTTTTAAAGCTGAGTCCCTGGTCTAAAAATTACAATCACATAAAACTAATCTTATGATTTCAAGTATTTCTTAAAATGTGAGCAACATGCAGCATGTGCAAGAAAGCTAAAATAATAGGAGCTTTGAAAATAGGAAAAGGAAGTTTTATGATTATGTTTAATGAAAACTGGTCTGTGAATTGGTGGGAAACAGTCAACTCTGATGACTCAAGTTCCCTTTCCAGATCATAATAAAGAGTCCTGGATTGGCACCTTTCATTTTCAGAGGTTTTGGCAATTGCTGCATTGATGTAGCCTGGCTCCGCCCTCCTACGTACTTCCGCTCAGTTTTCACGTCTGGGTTTGCGGTATATTCTTGGGTTTTCTCCGGCCAAATCTTCACCGGTCCAATCAGCAGATCCAAATGTTTTAAACTTTGACGGAGTACCAAGGAAGTTAACACTCATCAATGGAGAGTGGCCAGAATCTCTGTACAAATTAAATGTAACTTGTACGTTAACCCGGTCCTACCAGACACAGAGTCTGGGCTAATGTACCCGAGTCTAGTAGGACCGGGCTAATGTACCCGAGTCTAGTAGGACCGGGCTAATGTATCTGTGTCTGGTAGGACCGGGCTAATGTATCGATGTCTGGTAGGACCGGGATAATGGACCCGAGTCTGGTAGGAATGGGCTAATGTACCCGAGTCTGGTAGGACCGGGCTAATGTATCTGTGTCTGGTAGGACCGGGCTAATGTATCGATGTCTGGTAGGACCGGGATAATGGACCCGAGTCTGGTAGGAATGGGCTAATGTACCCGAGTCTGGTAGTACCTGGCTAATGTACCCGAGTCTGGTAGGACCGGGCTAATGTACCCGAGTCTAGTAGGACCAGGCTAATGTATCAGTGTCTGGTAGGACCGGGCTAATGTATCAGTGTCTGGTAGGACCGGGATAATGGACCAGAGGCTGGTAGGACCGGGATAATGGACCAGAATCTGGTAGGACCAGGCTAATGGACCAGAGGCTGGTAGGACCAGGCTAATGGACCAGTGTCTGGTAGGACCGGGCTATTGTACCAGTGTCTGGTAGGACCGGGCTAATGGACCAGAGGCTGGTAGGACCAGGCTAATGGACCAGTGTCTGGTAGGACCGGGCTATTGTACCAGTGTCTGGTAGGACCGGGCTAATGGACCAGAGGCTGGTAGGACCAGGCTAGCATTGATGTTGAGTACAAGTCAAAAGTTTGGACACATTTCTCATTCCCTTGAAGGGGAAAGCATGTCCAAACTTTTGACTGGTACTGTAGTTACCTGGAATTAAACTGTTTCCCAGTTAAATTCCCAATGACAAACATACTGAGAAAACATGCATGAGTCCAAAACTACTGCATGATTTATGGGTAACACAGTAATTTTAATTGGCAAACTTCTGTTCTTTCAATTCAAAGGCATTATAAATGAATGCTGGTGTCATAAAATAAAATCCATTTTTTTCCAACACAGATAGTGAAACTTTTTAGCTGAATTGTAGAAGGGTCACTGCAGTTGTACTTTTACAGTCAGCGCACACTCTTAATCACAGAGCAGAAAATCAGTCAAATCAGCTGCTGCAGAGATCCGTCTGGGCTGATAAAACGCTGCTAACTCTCTGACCTGTGTGGGACACGGAAAGGAGTCTACTGAGCTAACTGTCCCAAATGTCAAGGTGATTTTTCACAATTTTGGTCTTTTTCTTTTTCTGAAGCATAGTTTTGGAGCATGGGATGAGCTCTGGTTGGGAGAAGGAGGAGGGAGTAGAAGCCATCTGATCCCCATTAACTCTGCAATACGTGTCCAGCACCATTAGTAGATGTTGAAAGCCAGAGGGGAAGAAGTTCACACAGTCTGCTTAACAGAACGAGCTGCAAGAAAGCACTGGAAAAAAAGAAGTTACGAACTGACTTGAAACCTAAAAGGTAAAGAAAAGTAAAGTTTAGCCTGATCTTCCCTTGTCACCGCTCCCCTGAGTGTATGAGTGTAAGTGTGTATAGGGAACGGCCCCCTGGTGGGCCTATAACGTAAAGCCATCACACACCTCTTTTTTCTTCGTCATGTTCGGTAACATTAACAGACTCATTAGACTCCCACTGATCGAAAGTCAAAAAAGAAAAGGGGAAGGTGGCACTGAGATGGTCGGACTCATAAGGAAAAAAAGGGATTATGGTGCTGTGTGTTCATTCATTCAACATCCGAACATTCATCATTTTGTTCACAACGTTTTTTGAACATTTGGGTTATATTGTAAGATGCTGACAAATGGCCTATTTTGTGGTAGGAAGACTTTTACGAGCTCAGCAGGACAATAGGTATCGTGTAAATTCAACACACTCTCACTCTCAGCGTGCAAAAACTCATTGTTAGCGTCAAGCCCTTTGGCGTCATTTTTAGACGCTTGGTTGGGACTCCCTGCATCACATTTTGACTCTTGGGTTGGGACGTGCATTTAATGACAAGACAGTTGGGTGGGTGGGGTTATAAAAATGTACTTTTTAGTGATAAATGGGACAAGAACAGGACACAAACCCCCTCTTCTGTCTATACTGCGTTTGACTTTTGCTACTTGGCTAAATTAATACACCACTCCAAAATGCGGCTGCTGTGTGTTGGTACAAGAATTAATAGCATTTCACATGAAACAACACATTATTTACGGAGGGCATCAGTATAAGAGTATACAGATCTGGTAAAATACACTGAAAAAACAACAGGTTCCAGGACTGAGATGCTCTTGGCCTTCAGGGACGTGGTTTTAGGCCCTTGTTTATCCACAATCATTTTTTGTGTCTTAAATTACATTTCTTTTTAATAATAGCCTTTTATCTTTTGCACGTATAGGGTGGATTTTATTATATTAACACGAAACAGGGCCTGGGTTACTTCTGCAGCCAATGCTCTTTTTTTTAGTTCGTCACTACCTTCAAAGTCATTCAACACCTAATCCATGCAGTTACCCGGCAGCTGAAAAGAAACTTTTAGTGAGGTTAAAGGAACCCTGTCGCCATACTGTTACTACACCCAAAAAAAGAGAGGAAGAGGAAAAGAGAGAGAGGAAATGAACTGTCTGCAGTGGCTCTCCAGATGATAGAAGTAATAATATGTTCTCATGAAGCTGTGGCCTTGGGCACAGCTAAATGTCTTCTGCTTGGTCTCAGGGTAAAAACCAGATTCATCATTTGGTTCCCCACTGAAAAGCTTAAAAAAGACAAATGGAACAGCTTGGGGTGATCTCCGGCAGCTCGAGAACCATCACATGAAAGTGCACAGTCACTGTGCCGGGTGCTGTACAGTCAGCGTGCTCCATGTCTGCTCATTTGGTTTCATCTGTAACTCTACAACTTCTTCAGGCAAACTGTTTGTCATCAGACTCAAAGCAGCGTCTGCAGTCAACAGATACCGAATACAACCGCACAATAGACAACGGAACTGTACTCTTATTAAATCATGTTTATTTCTCTTTAAACTGTACAGTACAACAAAGTAAACATACATAATGTTTGTGTCAGTGTGTTAGCACATTAAATTACAAGATAGATTAATGACCATGAACTACAATGCCGTGTTCAGCGAAATATGATAGCATTGATTACAGTATTCAGTTTAAGGCTGAAGGCCTGTTCACACCGGGACGAATTTCGCGCGCGCGATATTCGCTGACGTTTAACGCGTCGTGACTAAACAAAGGGCGTCAATGAGAGTGTGCACACCGACGCGAAAAACGCGACGCGTAAAAGCGTCATTTTTTAAAAAACGCCTCGGGTTCGTTTTTTTGGTTTGACGCGCCGCGTCAAAAACTATCCGACCAATGAAATCGGCCCTTTTGCTCACGTGTCTTGTGCTTCTGAAGTTACACTAAAACACAACTTGGGGGTGCTCAAGCACAAAACGGTCTTACCGAGCACACAAACGAAGAAGACATACGCCACCGTCATCACTGCCACAAGACGAGGAAGAGGCAAAGCATGATGTCCAAAATAAATGTTGAGCTGCTGGTCTCCTTGGTTTCGGGAACATAAAGAGCTATATCTGATTTAGAAGAAATGTTCTAAATACTTGCTCTCTTCTTCTCTGCTCTTCTTCTGAGTTGCAAGCGAGTATCAGAAGCGCAAAGTTGCGCAGCGCCACCCTATGTACGGGGGTATTTCTGTTTACATTAAGCGCCATCTAGTGACAGATAATGAATTTGCATGTTCATTCGGCTCATCGTCAGCGAAAATCGCTTGGGTGTGAACACAAAAAACGCGTCGAAAAACGCTGACGAATAACGCCCGGCGATATTCGTCCCGGTGTGTACGGGCCTTTAGGCTACAAAGACAACTTACAGTATATTATTGCAGTGGTTCTCAACCTTTACTGGACCATGAACTACAATTTTATGCCCCAACATTTTCATAACTCAAGAGAATTGTCAAAAGTCAAGATGTGACTGTAGGAGCCATTTTGGTTTATGATTTTTGCCCCCTTGGGGCAGCAGATAGTTGTCAATTAGACAAGGTATTATAATCAAGAGGTAACTGCATTTCAATCAGGAGGGACTACGTTGCAGATATGCAAATATTAATTTGTAAATTACAAGTGCCCGTAAGCAGGTACATAAACTTTGGAGATTAGACTCCATTGTAAAACGGTATATATAAATGTATATTTGGGAGGTTCAGGAAAACCCAAATGTATATATCCCCTGATGGAGTCCAGACACTGGTGGTGGCAACTAAATACAAAAATAGACCCAAAGAAAAAGAAGCTGGAAGAAGACCAAGGACACCGTGGCTGATGATACCAGAAGGGTCACTCGCACTCTCGTCTGAAACTACAACTTACAGAAGCAGGGGAGAAAACAGATTTAAAACAAGGTTGACATGCTGTGATAGGCTAGACCATACGTGCCCGACTCTGATTGGTTAACACCAACCCGAGTCCCCCTAAACAGCTGATCAGTATAAGAGAAGAATGTTAACATTATTGAAGTCTCCCTGACAGAATATACCCTGAGCTACATTTAGGTGTTGCATTGACTGGCGCATCAAACTGTTTTTTGTTTCTATAAGTGGAAAGTAGTATTCATACTTTGCAGTCACGTGATCACCATGGATACCTGGCGGGCAAGAAACACCAAGAAAATGGCGGTGAACAGTGGCCAGCCAGAGGAATTGTAGCCTTGCAGATTTCCAATACTACAATCCAACAGCTATTTAGACCATATGTCACCAAATGTTAAAATTAGATATCATGAAAAGATTAACATACTCAGAAAATCTGTCACCTTACACCACACAACAAATTAAAGCCTACAAAAGTATGAATAGCTATCTTTTTTCAAGATTGGATGGGTTAACAACGCTGTCAAATCGGAGGTGAAAAACAGGAATATCTTCATAATCAAAGCAAAGGTGAGCGTTACTAGCTAGCTACCCGCTAACGTTTGCTAATCTGTCCCTTCTTGTGATGAAGTCTTCATCTGAATACGTAGCGCTACACCCTGCCTATGCTTAAATGTTATATAAATGATATCCCGATCATCACCTAAATCATGTAGAAAGACTAATAAAGCGTCCAACCTACGATTTTAACTGTGTGCGATTGTGTGCGTGTGTGTGTTAGTCAATCGTAGCGGTGTGCGTCTGCATAGCTATCTGTACTTTTTATACTCTATGATGTGTAATATGGACCTGTGTCTGCAATTAAGCTTTATTATGAGAATCTGTGCAGCCAGCGTTACGATGTAGCCCATATCTGTAACCACGGTTGCCATACCTCTTCTTATGTGTCTTTTAACCAGTCCCTCCAGGATTTCGCTGCCTTTTTGAGATTTTTGCGGCCTAAAATGCCTGATTTTGCGGGAGCTTTTGTAAAAAATTACGATAAAGGTTGCTATGTCTTTTGTATGTTTGTGGACTGACTAGATGAACAGCATGACCATTCCCACCTTAACCCCTGTTTAAGCAACAAAAGTACTTATTTAGGGTCAGTAAAACATCAGGGATTGGCTAAAAATGAGTCACGTAAAGCAAAAATGGGGACGTAACGTGACCTCATGGACGCCATTGCTTCACAGACAAGTTAAACAGATGTAAATACCAGCTGTTTTTAGCGGCTTGCATCGAACTGTAGGGTCGTTTTTTTGGGTGAGGACGGGTTGCTTAATCCATTTTAGTAGATTCCCTTATCCAAAGTTAATGCATCACATCAACCACAGCAAATTTCATTTGCATACAACATTAGGACGCATGTACTTTACAGCTTCTCCTGACTTAATATATCTGAGAGTTGTTTAAATAAAACACCACATTAACAGAAAACATGCTAACTGTTGACATTAGTCATTAACATCAATGACTAATTTAGCATGCATCTTTATGACATTTAGGGACATAGTTTGAGTCATTATTTAGAGTGTTTTTTTGTAATTCTAATGGTCATTTAGTCACCTGGGGGGATAGAAGACTGACCAGGCAGAAAATCCTGTTCAAGTCTAGGGTCAAGTCATTCCGGTTGAAAAACGACCTCTCCATCTCCAGCCTCAGACTGTCCATGAAAGCACAGAGGGCCTAATAAGTTCACATTAAAACATTACTCATGTTGTGCTGGCTGCCAGAGAGGCTGGGACCTTAATCTACGACCAGAGGTCACACACACACACACACACACACACCAACACACATACCCTGTACACAAGAACTCATTCCACACTCAATAAATGTGTGTGCGGCCAGGCAGACAAACCCTCTCACAATTTAACTTGTCAAGAATGGTTTTATTGGGGCTAAACAACCTCTCTGCAGCTGTGCTCCACCCTGGCAGCCAGCTGGAGCTTTGCACCAACAATCCATTGACTTTGTTTTAAAGTGAGTTCAACATATTGCATATTGCAGGTTCCGCATCTCTAACCCCTTTGGCTGTGGAAAACTACAGTACAAGAGCGTCTCTGGTCTGATTTGATCCCGACTCCACACATCTATGTCGCTCCATGAAAAATGTGTGGTTGCAATTCAATTTCACAGTACTCTACAAAATGATCCCGTTCCATTTTCCAGCAGCAGGATATGTGGAGGAAGAGGTGATAATGTTTGGTTTTGTTGTCACTCCTATATGGGTCATGCATCTCCTCTGTGCCTACGTAGTGTGGAAAGTGTATATCATTACATTAAGATTTGTCGCAAATAGAGAGGTAGTCACCCAATCACAGATATTCTTCCATTACTGACACCTGTATAAATGGCTCACTCATAAAGGGTTTCTTCCGTTCACTGAAATGACTAAAAACTTATACTAAAATGTAAGACATTATAAATCATTGGTGCAGGAGCTCAACTAGTTTGAAATGGTGGCCAATTTTAATTAAATTGTAATTATAGTGTCAAATCATACACACGTTATCTCAGGATAATTTACAGATAGAGTAGGTATAGACTACAGTATAATTTACAGAAACCCAACAATTCCTGCCAGTGCGAGCATGTGGCGTGACAGCGGCGAGGAAAACCTTCCTTTCAACAGGCAGAATCCTCTGACAGAAATCCAATTATAGCAACAGTAAAGATATTAGAACTATGAATATTAATAATAGTAGTGTCAATCAGGGTTGCATTCAAGACCACCTATACCGAGACCAAGTACTCACCAAGACCAGAGTGTATCGAGACCACGACAAGATCGAGACTTTGAGGGGTTGAGACCAAGACCAGACCAGAGCGAGTCCCACACTGCATGACACATAATATAATGTGGAGAATGCTAACCATAGGCACTTCTCAAATTGATCTGAAAAGCTCCACATTTCCATAAAAACCACCCACAGAAAACAAACAAGGTTAAGATTCACTTATTTTATGTTCATAAGTGTGTCTTGAGAAATTACTTGATAAAATAATCAAACAGCACTTGTGGTCTTGACCGGTTTTGAATTAGAATCCAGAGTCCTCTTTATCTGAGACCGAGACAAGATCGAGTAAAAATGTGGTAGATTCCGAGAGAGACCTCAAAAAAGTGGTCTTGAGACCAAGACTGATCTCGAGTACTACAACACTGGTAGCAGTGAGCGTCAAGCAGGACCACGGCAGCAGGTTCAACCATGATCCAGGTGCCCCCACAATCCAAGGAAAGCTCAAACACTCCGGGGGAGAAACTAAGTCAGTAACATGCATCAATGGGACATGAATGCACACAGATGGAGATAAGTTTGGTAAGACTTGGATTCAGTGGCTGAATACATGTAGAGTTTGGGGTTTTTACATTATTGTTAACTTTTCTGAAGAGTATTTTCATTTCCCATAACAACATACAACACAAAAACATCATAGGAAAACTTGACATTTGCCCAAAAAGTGGAAGCGCAGGAAAAAAAAAAGCCGGAAGGGTACTTTCAAACTGAAATTCATGTAAATGCAAAAAATGTGAATAATCTGAGTGCATAAAAAAGCCCATGGCAAAACTGTACACTTCTTTGTGTTCCATTTGGTTTTCATGCCACTGGTCAGCAGCAGTCTCCAAGCAACACTGATTATATTTAGTTTTTCATTTTGCTTAGCAAAAGAAAAAGGCATTTGGGTTCAGCCAATTTTTGTGGATGTAATGAGTTGTACTGTTTTGTATAGCCACTACATCTTGGGCATATATAAGAGGAAGGAAGACATGTTTCCGTCTTTGTCGACACAGTTGACCTCAGCCCTTAGTGTGGACTTGATTACGGTGATTCCAAACTACCTGCTCACTTTAAAATGTGTCTCATAAAACCCAGAACATAAACTGTATATAAATATATTTTTGTTGCAGCCTTAGGCTACCTCAGACCAAACCTTGGTTCAACCTAAAGTTCACATTTGCTCTTTTTGTGTGCAAAAAAAAGGTATATATATGCAAGTGTTACTTCCCCTGTGCTTATACATCACTATAACCTTGGTTATAGTGGTATTTAAGAACAGGAGAAGTAAAACTTTGTTTTAAATGAGTAAATAAAGGTTTGTCGCAATATTTATTTGCTTTGACACTTTAACACAGCATTTTGTGCCAAGCTGCATTTATTTAAAAGCTTTCACAAAAATGTAAGATTCTCAGAAATAAGAGATAGATAGATAGATAGATAGATAGATAGATAGATAGATAGATAGATAGATAGATAGATAGATAGATTATTCATCCCAAGGGAATTTTAGGGTTTTGTTATGGATAGATAAAAATAAACTATTAGATAGATCCAGGTGATAGATATTGAATCACCTGGATATTGAGTTATATACATATGACAAAACTGGTGTAATCAAATATACGGCTATTAGATTAGCTATGTGTTTATTGTCTCACAGGGTTACCAACTTTGAACATTTTTTTTGTTTTTAGTATTTTCCAGTTTGGGTAATTTTGGTTCATTTAAACAGTTGAAATATTGAGAAGTGGAACAAAATATCTGGATTGCAGGCTTAACCTATAGCAACAAAAAGTAGCTAATAACTGCTTTTAATATGCAAAAATGTTATATATGATAATTTTGTGTATAATCTTCAATTAAACTCTCCCCTACTGTTAATGTGCACAGAAAAGGGAAAACTTTGCTGTACTATATACTATACTGTACAAATGTACTCCAGAAAGTCTACCTTAAGAAATGGAGATGTCATATTTTGGTTTTGTCAGTGGAGTGAAGTATTTTTACCAACTTCATTTGTGTGGATACTTATCAAGATTTAAGTATACCTTTCTTGATTCAATATGGAAAGAGAAAAATATTACATTTCTAGAAAGTGATTTAAAAATTGGAACTGAACTTTTTTTGACATGTCGAACCCATTTGTACATAATGTGAACATAAAACACCGTAGCTCATGCATGTGTGTCAGCATGCATACAGAGTGTGTCCGATTTAGAAGATGGCCGAGCAGGGCTGGCCTCCGATGTCACCCAGCCTCCCTCAGTAATCAATAGCCGTCCTCTCCAAAACGCTGGCCCGTTATATACAGTATATATTATATATATATATATATATATATATATGCCATATATCTGCCTCTGGACTTTATGTGGATAGGTCAGAAGGAGCGCTGTCTTAAAACAGCTTACTGCAGCACTCCAGTCCATGCACAGAAGGGAAATTTATTTTGTTCTCATTTAGTATGCTGCACTGAATCCAAAGTTGAGTCCATTGATTGCCGTTGCCGGGGCATTCATTTGTCACGTCGAATGTGTGTGGTGTGTGGGTTTGCTCGAGTGTGTGAAGTCCTAATGGGCTCTTAGGGAAAGTAAGAACACAGGGATTATCTTATGCTGGATTCATGCAGCTTTGCAGCAGAGTGCAGACTTTTGAAGTTAATTAGTTGTCACGTCCCAGGAATAGTTTTTTTAACTTTCGCAGCGACAATGCAAGTGCTTACATCGGCAATATCTGGAAATGCATCCTCTCGTGTTATTGTGCTCAAAGCTATAAATCATTTTGTATTGATTTTTGGCACCTGCAAGAAAGAGAAAGGGGAGCGTAGTCAATCCATTTTGTCTGTCCTGATTTTGGCTTTTGTGATTTTCCAATCAATTCCTTTTGGCTTTGTTAATGTGGAAGTGTGGCACCTTCCTCTTTGTTTTCCAGACAATCTTTACATGTCCGTACCTCTCTAGGAATGTTGGACTTCACTTAGCCTACTTTAAAAAATCAACCACCATTCACCAAACAGATGCTGACACCAAGACCCCAGACATCTACCATGTGTAATAATGTTGATGTTTTAATAGGTTTTACAGTTATGTTATTGTCCAATTAGTGTATAACTGTTTGGCTACTTGGCGTGTATCTTCCAACTGATTAACTGAAGAGAAACTGAAGCTTGGTGATAACAAACTATATATAAGGACGTGCACATCATTAAACTCAATGGGTGTCATGTCCCGTCCCTGTGTCAAGTTATTTTTGTTAGATTCACAATTTCAGTTTTTTTTTCCCATTTAATTGCGGTTGACAATTTTGCCTCAAAAAAGCCAGAATAAAAGCTTGTGGAAACTTTTGCTGCATCACACTGCTCTTTCATCTGGCGCACGAGTGGGATTGACAAGCAGAGCTAGAAGATTGTCACTTACCTTAGTTCCTAAAAAACAGAAAATCCAAGCATGCTGCCAGGGGGCAGATTTCCAACTGTATGCTTCTCTAAAGCTGCATTATTGCAGAAAACTTCAAATATCTGACTAAAATGGTTGAGCTGAGATTGGACTACATGATAATATGCCTAGAAAACAAAACAAGAAGTAAAAAGAGGCTAAAAAGATCGATATACACAATGACTGCCCCTTCCCCAGAACACTGGCTTTGTTTCTGTATTAACGTTAGGGAGATTGACTGAAGTAGGTTGAGACATTGACATAGTTTCTTTATTTAGAGGGTGATTGGTTGAGGTTGATTCACTCTGATGTGGGTAATTGGGTAATTGTGGGGCATATTAACCAATCTACATGCAAATGAATCTGTTATGCAGACTCTGGTTACCCTCGGTTTGCCTCTTGTTTCATGTAATATTACATTCAAGTCACAGAGCTCAGCATCTGTTCTTCTGAAAGATAAATCCCTGCCGATCTTTGAAATATCCAGGAGGTCATTAACAACACTAAATCCTTCAAGGCTCATCTGTCCATCTGGTTCAAAAATGATTACCTCCACAGTAAAAAATACATTTTTATGATGCCCACAGCCCCCATTTACACAACAACAACAACAACAACAACAACCAGACTTTAGCATGTGTAGGTCACATAATGCAGAGGGGGTGGAGGGGTCCCCAAACGCAGGACTTTCAACTGTGGGAGCAGAGTTTGTGTCCTAAAAGAATTAAAGAGGAAAACACAAGACTTTACCCAGGTAATGGATGTTTTCGTCCCAAAAGTACTACTTAAAGTGTCCATATTATGAAAAAAAAATTTGGGGTGTCTGGGGTATTATTTTGTGTCTCTGGTGCTTTCACACACATACAAACTTGTCTCCTGGGGGCCTCATGTATAAATGTTGGTGCTGGTTTTCACGGACACTTTGTAATGTATAAACAATTAACTTGACATGAGAATATGCGGGCCGTCACGCAAAGTCTTTTCCCACTCTGTAGCTGAAACCCAACAGGAGCAATAACTACATCGTGGCTAAGAGTATATGCCAATGGAGCAGGCTTGGGTGCCTGGGTTTCAAATCGCTCAGCTGCGATGTTCACTATGAGGGTGGTCATCATTCTCAGTCGGTGGTCCACGTCCCCCTTGGCTGTCACTTCCTGGACCTGGCTTACATCTTCATCAAATTCTTGCCACTCAACTCTCTTGGAGGATTTGGGCCACTGGATCCGTAGTTGGACCAAAGGGACACAACCAGTAGTCATGGCTGCAGCATGCATGCTTTGGAGGCCCTGTGGGTTGTCAGGATATGCTTAGGCCCGTATCATTGAATTGTGAAGTAACATATGTGGACACGCTGCAGTGGTCAGTGTTGGGAAACAGAGCCGGGCCTTTTGAGGCTGCAGTGGTCCTCGGTTCAGGTGAAATGCCCGGACCAATCCCGTCAGCTCTGCTTTAGTAACACATTTGACAGCAGCATCTTTCCTCCCTGTGCTCCCAACACCACATCTCTCCTTCCCTCTCCTCTCCCTCATGTCTCTCTGATGTCCTCTTCAAAGGGCGTAGGTTTTCTTTCAAGATTGATTTATATTTAGTCATTGTTTGCCTTTTATCTTGTACTTTTCTCCCTATCCCTTACTGATGCAACAGTGTGAATATCTCCATTGTGGGATTAATAAAAGATTCAGAGTCTTTTACATTACGTCATTTAGCTGACACTTTTATCCAAAGCTACTTACAATTGCTATATACTGTATGTCAGAGGTTGGAGAAACTAGTTTGTGTTCGTTAACCCCCAAATGTAATAAAGTATAGACGCAGTTCTCGTTTTCCGTACATACATTTTTGGGAAATGGCTTGTCCTTCTATTCTCATATTTTTTAAGGGGGACAAATCTATTTCTTCTAAATAATGGTGGGGGGCGACATATCCCTGCATCCCCCGAGATCTGCGCCTATTCCCTCTTTTCATCTTCCTCCTCTTTCTATCTGTTGCCTTCTGTCACTCACGTCCTCCTCTGCCCTCTCCTCCCCTACAGCCCTTCCCTTTCTCCTCTGCATGTTTCTCCTGAGGGGTTTCCTCCTGTTTCTCCTCTCTTCAGCCCTTTCTATTAGGTTCCCTGTGTTTTTGACTTGTTCCTCCCCCCTTCTACATCCACATCTTTCCTTATACTCATCCTTTTTTCCACCACTGTTCTCTTATCTGTTCCCATGGCTTCTGTATCCCCATTCATTCTTTCTTTAATCGTTTTATCCGATCCTCGTGTTTGTCTCTCTGTTCCATTTTTTCTTTTCAATCCAACTTTTTTTAATCCTTTTTTTCTTTCCTTCCTTCTTATTTTTCTTTCTTTCATCTTTCATCTTTTCTACCAAATCCCTCCCTTAATCTTTTCCACCACATCTGCATCCTCCTATTTCCCTCTTGTCCCATTTTCATCTCTTGTCATCTGTGCTTTCCCCCTCTTTCTCATCTCTCCTTTGTCCTCCTCCTCCTCCTCCTCCTCTTCCTCTGCCCTTGCCTCTGCTATATTGCCAGCATCTGAATCCTACGCAGCGTATAAATCACCTTTTACCACCGAGAGTCAGCGCTCCCCCTCCCTCCGTCAGAGGACAGTGGAGGCGGAGCCGATGATGTCACAGGACGCTGCCGTCATGGTATGACCCATTTGGGAAAACCTCCAAACAACTTGGTTGACTTACTTTTTTCTCTCTCTTTGTTTCTTTCTGCTTTAAGTGACTAATCATTCTGTCCATTGTGGGGACGTTTCCATATCTTGGCAGGAAAGCCTGTGACATCAAGGACTCGTCCTTTTTAAAATACTCCCTCCCTGACTCTTAGTATAAAAAGGTTCTGTATGCTGCCAGGGAGTGGTTCATTTTGGTTTCCTTTCGGAGCGCAGCAGAGAGCTTTAAATGTCAATTTCAATGTCATTTGTAATTGTAATTTCCCCCTGCATGATTAATAAAGTATGTCTTCTTCTTCTTCTTACAGAAACTCCTCTAAAGTTGTCTTTTGCTCAAAAATGTTGCCCCAAGATAATGCAGGATTATCAAAGACTGAATGACTTTCAAATAAGCGCTCACAATCAGACAATTCTTTGACTTTCTGGACTTTTATTCTGAAGGTGGAGGACGGTATTTTGAGGTCTGCTGTTGTAGCTGCATGGTCATGTTGTATTTCATGTGGTTCATTTTCCATTTAAATGTCCCATAGCACTGTTGCTTGCTCTGGAGGGAAATACTAGAACTGTTGTGTCCTTGTAAATTATAGAGTGTGGTCTAGACCTACTCTATCTGTAAAGGTTCTCGAGATAACTCTTGTTATGAATTGACACTGTAAATATAATTGAATTGAATTTAGTTTGGGCCTCATTTTGGGTCCACTTGATTCATGAGATGCAACGTGAACTCTTCCTGCCTTCTCTAATCTGCTTTGTACGCCCAACCATCCACCGACCTCTGGCCTAAAACCAAAGTAAAACTCAAATTCTCCAATTCAGATGTTTTTTATATGGGGGCGTAAGTCACAGGAGACAGAAATTGGTTCTTGCTTTTGTTGTTAATATTTGGATTTCTTGATGTTGTTTTTCACTACTTCTACACTTCCTGTGTTATAAATGACTTGTGTTTTTGCTCTGGGATCTAACCTACCTTGTTCTTATTCTGAAAACATATTTTAAATGACCCACCAGCGCGGCTCCTCGCCACATTAGGAAAACATTTTGTGGCATTAATCACTCAGTGTTGACATTTCTTTCACACCCACACTGTAGATGAATCGCTCCGCACAACAAATGACGGATCAAAGCCAGAAAGCAAGAAAACGTCCATCTGGAGACCCTGGTAGTTCAATGACCTCCTTTTGCTATTTCTCTCTCTCTCTCTCTCTCTCTCTCTCTCTCTCTCTCTCTCTCTCTAGCTCTCCATCCCTCTTCCTCTCTGTGCTGACTCAGAAGTGGTCAACAAAGCCAAATTCCCCTGGTAATAACAGCACAAGGTACAGTCATGGGGAAGAGATGGAGCTTGGGTTTCCGAGAAAGAGACGCTGAGAGACACATGAGATGAGGAGGGAATGAAAAGGCACACACAATCCGAAAACTGAAGTGTGGATGAAAGAGGAGTCAAAGGAAGGGAAGTTGGGAAAAGAGGTGCGGGTAAGAAATACTCAACAGGAAGAGAGACCAGCTCAAAATGGGGAAAGAAGACTAAGAGGTCATTGGCGAAAAGACTTTCTTGCTGAGAAGGATGAGATAGACAGCATTCTCATGTCGATGGTCAGCAACCACGACTCACATTTATTTGGGCGGCATCCTCTAATGGATTTAACCCTTATGTTGTCTTCCGTCAACCATGAAAAAAAACTTTGTTCACTTTTTTTCAACATTATTATCGCTTTTTTGTGACATTTTAGACACTTTTTCAATGTTGTGTTCTTTAATGTTGACATTTTCAGCGCTTATTTCGACAGCCCATTTTTTGTGATATTTTTTTCTTTTCTTCTAAAAACGGGTCAAATTTCCGCCAAGGACAACATGAGGGTTAATAACAACGGGAGCCATGCAGGAAGTAAGGTGCCAAAGTTTAAGAGCGCCAAATTCCATGAAAAGTGTGATTTATGCTGAGGGTCTACGCTTTGGAATTGGTTTAATTTAGTTTAGTTTAATTATTTTTTTCCGGCCATCTGTAACCCACAATCGTCAATGTACTGATAACATAGTATTGTATACACTATATAACCCAGTGCAACTCAACAACTGGGTTGGTGGGCGTTAACACAATGGACCTTCAAGCCAGGGTGTGGAGAACGCTTCCCGGGGAAAACAAAATACTTTCACCCAGGCAACGCGTCTTCCTGGAGTCCACACCACCATCATTTTTCCTAAACTTAACAAGTCATTTCTGTGCTTGAACCTAACTTTCGTTGCCGCATACCGCTCACTTTTTCTGGCCTAAACTTAACCGTAATCTCCACCGAAACGATCGGCAGCTCGCGGTGCTCTGTACCCGGCTCACAGTCGCCTATTCTCGGGTAACTAAACCACCAAGAACCTGACAGAGCACCACGCAGAGCATCATGAGGAGCACCGTAGCTCTGTAGCGACTAAACACATCTACCTGCCGCTGATACAACCGATCTGTCACGGAGGTCTGTAGCGGATTAAACAGCTAGCAACTGCTGCTAGGCATCATGGAGCTCTGTAGTCGATGTCACATGACCAGTCGGCGGTCTCCTAATTTTCAAATGATATCACCCGTTTTGGTGTGCATAACTTTTTGTACAATAATATGACCTCGTTCATGAGAATGCGTTGTGAAAGTTGGAAAATGACCTTTCTTCCAGTGAGTTTGTACTTTCAATGACTTGTGAAATGTTTCAGTTATTTTTTTTATTTTTTTTTACCAATGCAGGACTTTGATTTGGTGAATGATCTTTTTTGAGGTTATTCTTTTCTGTTGTATCAATAATTTAAGTTGTTCTTTTTATACTTTATCATCTTTTCTACTTGTTCATCCATCAGAAGGAAATCTCTTGATGTTGCTCTGAGCAGGCAACGCTTTAATTGGTTAAACTGAAACATGGTTGCTTAAACTTCAGCTTTAGCCGACCTCTCCACATGAAAAACACAAGAAGCATACATGTCCCAACTGATGCTTTTGTCACATTGTCATTTCATGGCAGAGGATGACATATACATGATGTCTATATTCAAACACACAGCACATAAGCGGCCTTGTGGGGCCTCTTTTCACCACACATTTCATGAGTCTGTCTAACCCAACACTACCGAAAGAAAGAGTAGAGACACAGTTTATAGAAATTAAGTGATTAACAAAACATTCATAAAGATCTCTGGGAGCCATAGTCACTAGCTCCGCTGCATACATAGAATAATATAATATTTAGATTCTGAGAGAGTCCGCTCTAACAGCAGATTATGAACTGTTCTTAGACCCCGCGGGAGACCGTCAGCTTTGATTAGCTCTAACTTCACATTTTCTGAACTGAAGCCAAAACTAGCCAGTAGCTATTAGACTATCAGTGCTTTTAGAATTCAAACTCCCACCCGACCCACAACCCAGCTGCCATTTATATTTAACTTTGTACAACACTGTATAATTGCATTGTATGTCACCAATGGAAGCCAGGCAATCAGAAGAAGCATGAAATGGCCCTCCGTTTCATTGTCATTTTATTCAGATGGCTGCATCTTGTTTTGTATTACTCTCTTGCAGGCCTTATACTCGCTAATTACAAAACTGACTGGGTTTGAGGTCCTAGTCCGACTGTGATATCCATCTGGTACTGTACATACTATAATATAAAGTGTTGGCTGGTGCACTTCTTTTATGGCACGAGTTCAAGATAGCTTTAAATTAAAATAGAATATAAAATTTGCACTTACTAAATGAGTTAAGTCGGTGTGGATAGACATTTAATTCCCTGAAAATTGAATCAATTCCCGCTCTGGCTGACACTCTCTCATGTGCAGAGCTCACCTATCACTTATGGACTTTAGAAAAGAAAAAGATTCCCTTTCATCACCTGAATCAAACTAAACAGAAAGAGGAGAAGAACTGTGAACGAGGAAGAAACACAGAGGAATGATAATAACAATATTAATAAAACATACATTATAAATAAATTAAGAAAGGAGGGGAAAGAAAAAGACCAAGGGGTGGTGCTCAGCATGTTGAAAGGTTAGAAATAACATACACTAATGACAATTTAAAATATTTTACAATAAGAAAATGACTGTGAGCTATACTGAAGACACTGTGCAGCAACAAGCCAAGAGAGAGAGAGAGAAAGAGAGAGAGAGCGCATTAAACACAAGAGACAGATAAAGAGAGAGATTTGTAGTCGCATAGCCGAAACTGTATTTTTTAAAAGCTCAAGCAAAGAGGGGGAGGAGACAGACAGAGACATAAAGGATGTTATGGAAAGACTGTCTGCAGGGGAAAGGAAACGAGAAACGTTCATTCAGACTAAAAAGGCAAAGAGAGAGAGAGAGAGAAGAGAGGGCAACAGATGGAGAGAGAGAGAGAATATGAGGAAGACCAGAGGGGGGGAATGGCAAAAGATTCAGGACAGAGAGATGGAGGAGAGGAGAGAAGGTGATAAAAGTCGCTGAGGGGCCGGATCTTTTACCATCCATCTCCTCTGTGCTGCTGCAGAGAGAGAGAGAGGGAGAGAGAGAGAAGAGAAGCTGTCACCGGCTCAGCCATCAAGCACATATTGACAGTACTGCAGCAGGCACACACACAAACACACACACACACACACACACACACACACACACACAGCACAACTGCAATTACGGTAGACTTAGAGCTCCTGGACAGGCCGGAGGGAGAGCATAGCGCTCTCTAGCATCAGTGTACTTTATGAGGTAGGACTTTCAAAATTGGCCAAAAAGGACGTTTGTAATATTCAACCTAAGAAACCACAGAGGTTTGAAAATATTTGCATTTCTATTTTTGCGAATTATGTCCATAATAGGGCAAACCAATGGAATGAGAGACATATGGAGGACGTCCATTTGTGATCTGGTCATAAATGACGTTCCACTTTGGGATTGCTCCGCTTCATTTCATACTTTTCAGCCAGGTGTCCGGTCCCTTCCTCTTTCTTTGTGTTGGGATTTAAATCCTGAAGACTAGCTAGACTATCTGTCCAATCTGAGTTTTCTGATACCCGACAACTTTTGAACGTTTCACCAAATAAGTTCCTTCCTGAGGCTATTTTGCAGCGGCACCGTTGCTCTGCTTAGCCATGCCCATGGCGATCATAATCGGTTTTAAAGAAATGGCAATAAACCAGAGCACGTTTTTCTCTCAGTCTGGAATGCTGTGTGGACTAGCCAGACCCTCCTCAATTACAATTCATAAACAGCAAAAGGTTATCCAATTTAACCATCACCATCATTATACCAACAATTCCACAAGAATGAAAGTATAACATGTCCAAAAACATTTCCAGTACAAGAACAGAGGGAAATATGACTGTACTGAAATGTAAAAAGAAATCAAAATAAAAGACACTGAAAAAACAGTAAACAAAAATTCAATGGCTGTGCTGTGGAGGAAGGTCTGGAAAAGCAGGACTAGTTCATAAACAACCGAGTCTCTAGTCGTTCTATAAATTTGTCTTCTTCGCCCTTTACTTCCGGTAACGGCAGCCACCTGAAGATCTTCAACGCGCCCATTCGCTGGGCTCGATTATACAGGCAGCAGCGGCCCAGGCCAACCAACGATCTTTTATAATATTGAAATATTCTTCCATATTGGTATTTCATTTTTTCTTTCTATTGGAATATATATTTGAATTTAAGATACTTGTTGACAGCCTTTGTCTGAGGTGAGCTCCCACACTTCTTATTAGAAAAGGTTGTTTTGTTGTTTGTTGTGCCAATATTCATATTTATTTCCAACCACAAATAGCTCTTTAGAAAATAATTTGTCTCTCGGACAAACCTATGACAGTATCTTTGTCGTGTATGAGCAGTTGTTCATTTCTTATTTGTATTGTAGGATGTGTAAGGTTTTTATGGAATAATTTTTTTATTTTTAATATTTATGGAGTGTAAAAGTGTCTTGTTTGGTGCATACCCCCCCCCCCAGTCGCTAGGAGATGGGTGTAACCCAACAACAATTGCAACACGACAGCAAAACAAGTTTGGAGACTGCCTGTAGGCTACATTCATTTAATATTAACCCTCATGTTGTCCTTGGGTCAAATTTGACCCGTTTTCAGTTTTGTTTAGTTTTTGTCACAACAAATGGGCCGTCAAATAAGCGCTGAAGATGTCCACCTTAAAAATATCAACAAAAAAAAGCACCCACAACATTGAAAAAGTAACAAAAATGTCAGAAAAAGTGATAATAATGTTGAAAATAAGTGACCAAA
Organism: Etheostoma perlongum; assembly: GCA_026937815.1. Taxonomy (NCBI): domain Eukaryota; kingdom Metazoa; phylum Chordata; class Actinopteri; order Perciformes; family Percidae; genus Etheostoma; species Etheostoma perlongum. The sequence goes on from CM049380.1 coordinate 29,625,779, forward strand.
ATGTGTTGTTTTTTTTGGTGTAGGGGAAGGCAACACAAGGGTTAAACATTGCAGCTGGTGCTAAGTGGAGCGTTTGAGCGCTGAACGCGGTTACGTGCCAGGTAAACTTCTCATCTCCAATCGTACCTATAGAGCTCCAGCCAGCTCATTGCGGAGTGTGTGAAGGTGGACAGGCAGGGCAGCAAGCCAGCGACCCTGGCAGGCACGTCAGACTGTGGAGCTTCTGAACCCCGCTGGCTGGATCTGGCTGGATCTCGCTCCTGAACTGGGACACGACTCATACTGTTACTCCTTACTCTTACCTCCCTTCTCCCGTCTATAAAGGCAAAACCCACCAGCCATGACATAAAGCAGTTGTATCATTTCAATTACACACAGAAGACATAATCAATTCGCAATAGGCTGGAAATGCTAATCGGGGGGCAAATAAACAGCGATCATACACTTCATGGTGCCGCGAAGCCATGTCTGGGCTTACATGGCCACCATTATATTTTTCACAGGCTGTTCCAATTAACCATTATACAAAAAGCTATGTAAAGTAATGCACTCTAATTCTTAAGTATTCCACGTAATTTTTACTGTATGCATCACATTGACTGCCGCTATGGGGTAGAAAGGAGGTCGGGGTGGAAGGGTGGATCATAAAACCCTGTGCTTTCAAGCCAAGAAGAGAAGTTCACTTCCCATGGGGAAACAAAGTACTTTCACCCATGAAATACTTTGGCAGTTCTTTAAGCCAAACCCCAATCTTTTTCCTAGACTTTCCTAGACTCACAGTAGTCTGTTTTTGTAAGATATCATACTCATAGGTGTGCATACTTATTTGTACAGTATTGTACGAACCCATTCTGGGGAATGTGGTTGGTTTTGAACGTGCATCATATGCCAGCGATGTATTACGCTCTCTAGATACTGAAGTATATGCCTCTCTTCTTCTCTTCCTCTCTTTTGAGTTTGGTGTCGGTCCAGGATTCCTCCTCCGTTGTGAATCCCTCTCTCGCTCATTTCCCAACCTCATTCTGTCACTCGCCCCGCCCTGGCTCGGCCCGGGCCCACATATCTATCAAAGCCGCACTATAAAGCTGCTGTGCAGCCAGCATGGAGGTGCTATTGGCAGAACTATAATGGAGACAGCAATTTACGGTCCACAAAAGGTGTGTGTATGCATTTCTGTGTGCACATTTGTGTGGGTGGCTGTTTGAGGAATCGCACTCCGTGATCAAATGGACTTTTCCTAATTTAGATTGGAGACAAGCTTTGTGAAGAAAAGTAACGTTTGAATGTGAAAACAAAACTAGGTAGTGAGGGTCCATCATAAAAGGGGCTGCATGTGCCATCTTATCATTACTTTATCATTTGGATTTGGTGGGAAATTTCTTGGATTACTTTACTGCCTCAAACAGCAAGAGAGAGCTGTGCTGGATTCTGCTTCACTTGGAGACGAGAGCAGGAAACAGGTCAAAAGGTTCCCGTCAAATTCAGACAGTTTCAAACATTAACGAATCTGCAGAGGCCTGGGTCATAAGTATTGTATATTGATAAGTATTGCACAGGTTTATTTTGCACATTTCTTTGTCTCTTTTGCTAAGATGCTCTATCTATCTATCTATCTATCTATCTATCTATCTATCTATCTATCTATCTATCTATCTATCTATCTATCTATCTATCTATCTATTTTTATGTCTACCTGTCTAAATTTGGACATGTAAGTCACAGATCCACTCAGGAATTGTGTTTGTGTTAAATATACATATAGATGGTAAGAAATCTCCTCAGTGACTGGGAAACTGGGAAATAAATACTTAGAAGCTTCCAATCCTCTCCAGATGAGATGGTTTCACCTCACAGTGAGTAAATCTAATGGTGCATTCAGGCAGGTAAGTGTCCAAAGTGCTGACAAGGAAAAACATTGAAATTCAAGTCTGACTTCCATTATGTACATCCTGCAGTGAATTCTTTATTGGCATAGATTTGTGATGTGTACAGTGATTGATGATCACCTGAGCTCAAACAACATACAGACACACACACACACCCCAGCTGTTTGCTTTTAATTTGGTTTTAAATTTGCTTAAGTCTGGTCATACTTGCTGTTCTGTTTGATGTATTTAACCGTGTGTACTCACCAGTCATCACTATGGTAACAGTTGTTGTTTTTTGGTAATAATAATGAAAAATAATGCATTTTAAAAGATTCTTGTTTTTATAATGTGATGTTTTTCTTAATATTCAGATGAATTTGGAAGGTTAAAAAAAGGGCAAACAAGGGCAGACCAGACAAGGTTGTAAGTACAGGGAGGACGGATGGACGGATGGACGGATGATGAATAAGAAGATGTCGGGAAACAGAACGCGTAGGCTCTCTGACTCCCTGGTCAGTCAATCTTCCACGATTCATTTTAATGTGTGTATGTCTCGTATGTTCCGGTACATATTGTTTATTGTATGTACTGTGTGGCAGTCCTTGCTGCAAACCTAATTTCAAGGACAATAAAGTCTCAAAGTAGATTTAGTGCAAGAGGCAGCAGGAGAGGAGAGGTGAGGTGCTAAAGGTGAATCGTTGAATAATGGAAGACTTTGGGAGGCGAGAGAGGGATGGAGTGATAGACAGAAGGAGATAAAGGTAAGGGAAAGAGCAAGACAGGGCAGCCGGGTTTCATACTGTATGTTGAAATGCAGAGAGTATAGAAATACAGGAATAGGTTTCCCATGCAGAAAATAATCAGAAGGAAGAGCCTAAATTGATTGTAAAACTTTGTAATAAAACCTCTGTGTGTGAAGTTCTTAAGCAACTATATAAACTATAGTCTGTACCTTCAAAAGAAAACTGTAAATTTATACATTTTGCTCCAAGGATAACCTGAAAAAGCAGAGTCAGTAATGGCAGTGTGCAGTCATCGGTCGGCTGGTCCAACACTGTGGTCCAGAATGAAATATGCATATTTATATTAGAGATGTTTCAAGTACTTTTAATACTTTTAGTAGTTTATGCATCGGTCCGATACCACGTAATTTAGCCCCGGAGTAAATAAAGTAGTTAATTTGATCTTTTCCCGTTGATAATAAAATAAAGTTCTGTTGAGTTCAATGTTTGTGTTTGTTCATATTTTACATTATGTTTAACCTGAGGTGGCTGTACAACATTGATAGAATGGACATCACATACATACAGGGATAGTAGTATACAGCTGTTAAAACATTATATATACTGTATATACATATGTATATATAAAGGATTTTTAAGGCAGATACCAATTATTAAAAAATTCAATATTGCGATATATCAGCCGATATTTATTTTAATAAAATAATCCAGAAACATGTAACAAAACAAACAGATTTCCCTAACATTAGTTATTTGTAGTTATTTATGAGTTCTCACTAAAATAGTATGATAATAATTTGTTTTACTTTATTGTAACAGAACAGAGGAACATCAAAATATATTAAAGTTCTGTTGATAAATAGAATGTATAAAAATACAAACTGAAGATATGAAACTTTGAAGTCCTTTGAACAAAAACACAGTAGCTAAAAAAAAACAAATCAGTGTGTAGCAGACAGTGGACAGACTATGCAACGCCATCACTAACAGGGACGTTGTAGAGCGTCCTCTGGTGGACAGACTATGCAACGCCAATACTAACAGGGACGTTGTAGAGCGTCCTCTGGTGGACAGACTATGCAACGCCATCACTAACAGGGACGTTGTAGAGCGTCCTCTGGTGGACAGACTATGCAACGCCAATACTAACAGGGACGTTGTAGAGCGTCCTCTGGTGGACAGACTATGCAACGCCATCACTAACAGGGACGTTGTAGAGCGTCCTCTGGTGGACAGACTATGCAACGCCATCACTAACAGGGACGTTGTAGAGCGTCCTCTGGTGGACAGACTATGCAACGCCATCACTAACAGGGACGTTGTAGAGCGTCCTCTGGTGGACAGACTACGCAACGCCATCACTAACAGGGACGTTGTAGAGCGTCCTCTGGTGGACAGACTACGCAACGCCATCACTAAGAGGGACGTTGTAGAGCGTCCTCTGGTGGACAGACTATGTAACGCCATCACTAACAGGGACGTTGTAGAGCGTCCTCTGGTGGACAGACTATGCAACGCCATCACTAACAGGGACGTTGTAGAGCATCCTCTGGTGGACAGACTATGCAACGCCATCACTAACAGGGACGTTGTAGAGCATCCTCTGGTGGACAGACTATGCAACGCCATCACTATCAGGGACGTTGTAGAGCATCCTCTGATGGACAGACTATGCAAGGCCATCACTAACAGGGACGTTGTAGAGCGTCCTCTGGTGAACAGACTATGCAACGCCAATACTAACAGTGACGTTGTAGAGCGTCCTCTGGTGGACAGACTATGCAACGCCAATACTAACAGTGACGTTGTAGAGCGTCCTCTGGTGGACAGACTATGCAACGCCATCACTAACAGTGACATTGTAGAGTGTCCTCTGGTGGACAGACTATGCAACGCCATCACTAACAGGGACGTTGTAGAGCGTCCTCTGGTGGACAGACTATGCAGCGCCATCACTAACAGGGACGTTGGAGAGCGTCCTCTGGTGGACAAACCATGCAACAACAAAACTCATAACATGGTTGACATCTGTTTTGATTTTATTTTTTATATATTCATTCATCAGAATCATTTATTTGTCAATAATATGATTCTGAGGACTGAATATTTAAAAATATATATATATTTACATATTTGTATCGGCCAATATAAATGCCGATACCAATAGTTTGGGAAATCAGCTGATAATATTGGCCCGCCGATGTATTGATCGGGTTCTATAGTATAGTATAGTATATGACATAATGGTATCGGATCAGTACTTTGTATCGGCCAATATACACATTCAGGTATGGGAATCGGGAAGCAAAAAATGGTATGGAACGATATCTAGATTTTGAAGGAACAGAATATTTGATGAGAAAAAAGAGGGGTGGTGAATTCTGACAACCCCCCAGCATCCCCTTCCCCCTGTTTGACGTTGGGATTAGCTCCACATCAGTGACCCTGACGCTGATGTGGATTGATCAAAGTTACATCAGCAGGGTTGGAGGCATTGCTCCCTTCCCCAACTACACCACAGAGCTAAAAGACAAACATTTTATTAATGTAAAGATTGAATCCTGTAGAAAGGGGTGGCTTTTGCCTTAGCACACCTCCCTCCTGCAGCTCTGTAAATGCTTGTCGTGTTTTTAATAAAAATGTCCCTCTATCCCAGCTTCTTTCAGCGAGACGACAAACGAGACAAGAATAACAATGTCTCTCCTTTCACCAGGCGGCTGCTATACGGCTGCAGTTAGCATGCTAATGCTCAGCTTTCATTCATATGTGTATGACTAACAGTCAGCAGTCCGTGCAATGTCCTATAGCACACACACACACACACACACACACACACACACATATACACACACAGAAGGCTACGCTGCTTTTCGTCTCAGGCAAACTTTGTCCCTTCTACAACTAAAGTTCATTCATAAATACAGAGTTCACCTCCTTTGAGTCTTTGCCTGGATACTAAAACAATTCATGAACATTGTGAACTTTGTGTTTATTTTCTTTTTTAATATCTTGAGAGCTTTGTCATCGCACTATACAGCATAGTCTTCCACCCTGGTATCCCTAACCTTAACAATTCCAACTACATGGCTAACCCTTTTGCTAACTGTAGTGTTTTTCTTTGGAGCATCGTTACTCACACTGTGCTTACACATGCAAAACAACCAAAACAAAAATATACACACTAATATATACACAATATATACATACTCTAAACAAAAACAATATAGAGGCATGAGTGAAATGGCCAAATGGCCAAAACAAATGTGTAAAAAACGTTTATATATACACATGACCTAATAAGACATAGATAAAATAAATGGCAAAACACACAGAGGCTGTTTATCTACTTTATCACATTACATGTGACCACCTCCTGTTTCATGTTCTAAGAAGCCAATTCTCCACCTTTAAACGTGACTGAGCCTCTGATATGGAAGATCACTGTGAGAGAAGGTGACTCAGCATGTTTAAGGCTTATTTGGTGTTGGGTACCCGCTCCAGAGAGGATCAAGAGGCCATAAGTCTTCTTGAGAACAGAACTCAATGGGTCAACGTGGGGGGAGTTCAACGATATGCTACTCCCCTCCTGCCCAAGCTGAAAGGTTCCATCCAGGCGGTCACAGCTAACCTGAGGAACACAGAGAGACGACTCAAGAGAGACCCAGAGAAAGCGGCTGTGTATTCCGCAGAGGTCGCCAAGCTTGTCCAAGCAGGTTACGTCACCAAGCAACAGCCTGAGCAGATGAATCAGTCAGAAGAATCTTGGTACCTTCCTCACCACTTGGTACATCACAGCAACAAACCAAGGCTAGTCTTCAACTGCTCATTCCAACACCAGAGCATGAGGAATTCACAACACATGGAATGACTACACAATAAAAACCTCAGCAGACAAAACATTTCATTAAAACTTGTATGTGACAAATACTGTATATGTTAAAATCTAACAAACTCAGATTTATATGTATACTTTTTTAAATCATGCATCCAAATGTACAGAAACAAATTGTTATAATCGGTTTAGAATCGATTCGTTGGCCTCTGAATCAGATTGTAGTTCCAAATGAATCTGTGCACACCTGAAATATTGCAAATAATTACTCATTACACAGGAAAAGTAGCTCAAGATTGAACCAGGAAGTCCATCTGTAAACTGTTGGATGGTGATGTTATTAGAATCAATAAAACCAACAGTCAGAGCTAAAAACACAAGATGGAATAGACAATATTGAAGATGCGAGCACATAGTAAGTTTAGTTTTAGAGACCGCTGACCTTCTCACAGCCTTTATGAGAAATGAGGACCCAACACAATGTCCTCAATCCTAAAAGTAATGTAGGTATGCTCACACACACATACACACACACACACATACAGCTTCGTGTTGTACACATATGCATGCTTAAGTTCAGGAAAAAAGGCAGATATGTACACGCTCAGATATAACATGTACACACATCAATTCATGTGTAGGCAAACTGAATGTACACAGGTACTGTACAAAAACACAAAACCACACAAACCAATACATATGCTCACACACACATATATATCTATACCTAGCAATGCATATACTGTAAATATAACTGTTGATCGCACATGGAAACACACACATACTGAATGTCATATGGACATAGCCATAAATACAGATACTGTGGGAAATACACTCAGTCAAAGCCAGAAATCTGTGACACACAGGCGCTGATGCAGCTTATTGACCAGAATAATTGAACGTAAAGCTTCATACATACATATACACCATCTCTCTCTCACACACACACACACTGTTCTCACACTCCACCACTCACAGCGCTCAGCCTCTGCCACGCCTCTCCTCACATGAATTTTTAAAGAATCACTTTATTATGCTTTGGTTTTATTTGTGAACAATAACGCTGTGGTGAGCAATATCGACGTCCGTCTCGGAGCAGCTATTGCGGTGGGGGAGTTAATGAGTGTGCACGCTGCAGCCTGGCACACATTTGCTGAATGCCAACTTCATTTGAGCACAGTTGTTGGTTTGCATCTGAAGGTGAAATCGCGATGCAGAGATCTGACAGTGAGGACGGTGTCCTGCAGTCACAGCGGGGTGCGGAGGGGATTCCTCTCATCACTGAACAAAGGCATGTTGTAGATAGTTGGGAATGTGCATAAAATAACAGCAGCACCTACAAATGCAATCCATTATAATGTCCAAATTTCAACTTAACAAACAAATACAATAAATGCAAATACGGCATTTAGTGTGTAAATTGCAAAACACCCACCAAAATACTTCAACATCTCTAGACTCAGCTAAACCCAACAAGTTAACAAGAGGACATTAACGTCCAATTATTCTGAAATGCTCATTTTTAAGACTTTTGTTCAACAGTCACTTATTTCCTATCCCCTATCACATATCCCCTGTGATTTTCTCCTGTATGATGGGAAAAAAAACTTCCCATTTTGTTTTATTTACATTAATCTACATTGGCAACATTTATTGTCAACATTTTTCACTCTCGCTGCACACCTGACTTACAACGTTGTATTTGACTTACTTGACTGTACTTGACTTCAATAGCGTTGGATTTTGATCTTGAACTGAGATACCTGGAGGCTTCTGTGAGAGGACAGCACATTTTCAGTAATGTGAGTGTACAATTTAGTATTTCAAAGGTCCAAATTAAGTATGAACTTGCTAAAGTAGAGAACAAAATAAGTACATTAGCCACTTTCTGACCAAGTAGTTACAGGAATGTAGTTACCCTCACCCCAAAAAACAGAAATGCCAATAGTGAAAAAGGAACAAAAATATATTTGTCAAATATTTGCCCCTTTTTGACCCGGGAGGACAACACAAGGGTTGATTGTATTTAACCGTCAAGTGTTTAGCTCTGCCTGAAGCCTAAAACGAAGCTGCCACCAACAAAAAGACGGTCATGTACAGCAGAGATGCTCCCATTTCACTGGGCAAGAGCCCAGGTCAAGTCTCAAGTCTTTGAGCCAGTTCCACATATTCTGCAGTCTGAGGCTCAAACTCAAGTCCCCATCGCTAATGTACAGACACACAAGCATGAGGGGAAACACAGTAGAAACAGTATATTGCCCAGTACCACAGCACTGATTATAACACATAGGGCACATAAAATCCATAAAATGAGAGGATTATTTGTGACTTGAGGACACGATTTATCAGAAATCCCTCCGGGCTTACTTTAAGATTTATTCATTTACACCTGGAGATGAAACAGTGCATCTCCGTATTCCCTAAAGCATGGGGAGGGGAGGAAGTGTCTTTCACCCCCAGTGTGGCCAGTGTTTCTCAGCTGGGATTGGAGGCCATTCCAACAACATCACAGTGCTTTAGCATTCAGCAGCCAGTCAGAGCCCAGAGGTGTCATACTGTACGTTAGCGGTGAGTGTTCAATTACTGCGCTCAACATCCCCTGGAGTGTTGCATGATTGCTCCTTTAAGAGAAGCAATTTGATACTGTACATTACGCAGGTAGCCAAAGGGCATAGCTCATTACAAAGAGGAACACTGGGTTAACAGGATGCAGAGCGCTTCTTATTTTGCTGTTTCCGAGCTACAGCAGGGCTCTAACTGCTCCACCTAGCATTCTGGGATGGGAGGAAAACGTGCTCTGGTTTAGTGGCATTTCTTTAAACTAGGGTTGTCCCAAAGGAACAATTAATCTAGCAATTATTTTTTCAATTAGCGATTATTTTCCCATTGCTCAATTATTAACAATTTACACAAAACAAATTTCAATGAGGTTCAAATCTCTATTTATTAAAATTGTTTAACACTGCAGTGTTCAAGTCGAATGAATGTGTAGTGCAACCTGAAGCCAGATGTCCAACAACAAAGTAGAGTCACTTTCAGGAGGAATACAAAGTAAACTGATCAAGTGTATAAAGAGTAGCCTGTATTTGCTTTCTTTAACTGTAGTTGGTAACATACAACTGTAGGTGGCCCGCATTGCAGATTTCATTGTTTCAGAGATGCTTATGTAACATGCTTATTAATGCTTCCATTTGCCCTTTGCCAAAGTGTATATTTGTGTACTTTAGTGTTCTGTGTTGTTCTGTTTCCCTATATCTAGTATCATTACTGCCGTGGATGTATATTCAGGAACAGTCCAGTGACCGCACTGTTTGTGTATTACTAGAATAAAACTACTCAACTGGGACTACAGGCCTGTGGTGTCTCTATGTAACACAACGCAAGAGCACACCTGTCTTTGAGCTAGAGTCCAAGTCAAGTCTTACGTCTTTGAGCTAGTGTCCACAGATTTTGCATTCAGCATGTTTGTTGTCCACACTCCCGTGGACGCTCTACAACGTCCCTCTTAGTGATGGCGTTGCATAGTCTGTCCACCAGAGGACGCTCTACAACGTCCCTGTTAGTGATGGTGTTGCATAGTCTGTCCACCAGAGGACGCTCTACAACGTCCCGGTTAGTGATGGCATTGCATAGTCTGTCCACCAGAGGGCGCTCTACAACGTCTCTGTTAGTGATGGCGTTGCATAGTTTGTCCACCAGTGGACGCTCTACAACGTCCCTGTTAGTGATGGTGTTGCATAGTCTGTCCACCAGAGGACGCTCTACAACGTCCCTGTTAGTGATGGCGTTGCATAGTCTGTCCACCAGAGGACGCTCTACAACGTCACTGTTAGTATTGGCGTTGCATAGTCTGTCCACCAGAGGAAGCTCTACAACGTCCCGGTTAGTGATGGCATTGCATAGTCTGTCCACCAGAGGGCGCTCTACAACGTCCCTGTTAGTGATGGTGTTGCATAGTCTGTCCACCAGAGGACGCTCTACAACTAATTTAGAGTCCAAGTCAAGTCTTAACTCTTTTGAGGACGAGTCTCACGTCAAATTTGAAGTCACTGTGTGTGACTTAAGTGTGACTCGAGGCCGAGTCTCAAACTCGAGTCCCCATCTCTGTGATGTTAGGGTCATTTTTCTTAGATATTTGTGCTTCTACCATAAAAGTAAGTCGTCTAGATAGCTAAATGGTTTCTTGTGGCTGGGTTTCTGTTGTTAGAATAGTGTAGTAATGTGATTTACGATGCACAGCATAAAGAGAAAATCACAAAATAACACGGTTTGCAGGTAAAACCTTTAATGTTTAATTAAAAGTGAATGGGGGAGCAAAAGAGCTGCATGCACGAAGGGGTCTTTATCTTCGTCTCCTTCTTCTACTCCTTCTCCTCCTTCTTCTTCTTCTATTTTTTACGTGATAAAGCAACAACACATCAACACAACAGTAAATTAAAAGGCTACAGCTACAAAAATTTGACAGAGAAGGGATGTCTCTAAGTCAAAGACAACTAGGCTTAATAAGTTCAACAGTGACAACGCAGAGAGGCACAAAGAAGAACAAACTTTGAAATACAAGGATTATGCTTTTAGATCAGTAATATAAAAAAATGAAGAACTGAGGCCTTAGACTAGGGATGAAACACCTTCAAGAACAAACAAGACGTACAGCTGCTTTTGCCACTTCATAGTGTCTACACTGATCTATTCTATGTGACATCTGACATCTTACAGTGGCTTGAGAAACTTTAAACACCCATGCTAAAGTTGATTAAAAAGAGGAATAACAAAACATCTTTTGGAAATTGATCTTAATGTCTTAATTCAAAACATTTAGGAAATTCCACCCTTTTAATGATACCAATTTTTTTTGTGAATGAATAATGTATCGTGAATAAATAAATGTTCTTCCTTAAAATACAGGAGGGATAAGTATACACCCCCTATGTTAAATTACCATAGAGGCAGGCAGATTTTTATTATTAAAGGCCAGTTATTTCATGGATTGGGATACTTTGCATCCTGATAAAGTTTCTTTGGTCTTTGGAATTAAAATATATAAAATATATATTATATAATATATTAAAATATCCCCCCCCCCACATCATCATATGTGATGATGTGGGGGGGCTATTTTAATTCCAAAGACCAAGGGAACTTTATCAGGATGCATAGTATCCTGATCCATGTAATAACTGGCCTTTAATAATAAAACTCCGCCTGCTTCTATTGGAATTCAACATGGGGGTGTGTGTACTTCTGCCCATGTATTTTAAGAACGTTTATATAAAAGGTTGTATTTTCCAATTTTTTTTAAATTAAGGCATTAAGATCAATTTCTAAAAGATGTTTTTTTTATTCCTCTTTTTAATCAACTTTGGCATGGGTGTGTAAACTTTCTCAAGCCGCTGTACCTCATTGGATCTGGTCAAATCTATTCTTTCTTTTGATGTAGTCGCACTGATTATAAAGGTCCATTTAAATGCATTACCTTACCTTTGAGAATATGTTGCAGAAAAAGCAGCAGAGGCAGTTTCTCTCCGTTGCCTTGGTTTCGTTGGCACTGAGACACTGGCTGGCAAGGATTTGAATGAAGGTTTCCTTGTCACCAGAATCACCGGACGGAGACTGAGAAGAAGCGGTCATCTCATCTTGGAGCCCATCGGTAATAGCTTCGGACAACGATGGTTCCTCGAGGAATTGAAACGGAGATGAGACAAAATCTTTTGGTGTCATGTCCTCAACCTCCATGTATTCTACCAACTCTAGTGGAGTGGACCACGGGTCTGTCTTCAGGGCAGCACTGGGAGAGGATGTGGAGGACTCTTGAGGAACCCAAGAAAGCTGTTGTTTCTCCAGAGTTTGCATAGATGCCAAGTCGGATAAAGGTTGATCCTCGAGGAATTGAAACAGAGATGAGACAAAATCTTCTGGTTTCATGTCCTCAACCTCCATGTAGTCGACCAACTCTAGTGGAGTGGACCACGGGTCTGTCTTCAGGGCAGCACTGGGAGAGGATGTGGAGGACTCTTGAGTAAACCAAGAAAGCTGTTGTTTCTCTAGAGTGTGCATAGATGCCGAGTCAGCACTGGCTGACCTGGCAGCTCCATTCAAATCGTCCATTGCAAAAGGCAGAACTTTTCTCTGCCTTCCACTGAAAAGCCTCTTCCATCGTGACTCTTTTTTCTTGGTGGACACCTCTTTAACGTCAGGATCTAAACCGCTCGTTGTCTGAATCCTTCTCTTGACTGCGGTGCCTTGTCCTGTGAGAAAGGATTTCATAGTTTCAGTAGCTCCTGCCAAAGTCTTCTTAGCTACTCTGTCCTTTGACATCTGGCAGCTGGCGGTAACAGGGGCACTGGAGGGTCTTCCATCCAATGATGCTTGTATGGCCAGTGATAAGACAGAAGTAACCTCTTCAATGACCTCTTCCACTATCGCCTCTGTGAATTTGTGCGGAATCCTTACAGATGGGTCAGCACCAGTTATTTCACAGATAGCCTGACTGAAGGAGCTTTCCAAACTACTTTGAAAGTTGTTGTCAAAAAACTCCATCAAATGCTTCGAGGACAAGGGTGTCCTCAGAGTTAAGGTTCCAGGTGTGGCGGATAACTGACACATTGACTGTAAGATGGTTTTAGTGACCGAGTCTGAGATGAAGCTCAGCACATCCATGCACATGTAAGTCAGCTGCTCCTTCACATCTTGATTGTAAACACCTTCGTTTACTTCCCTCCATTGCCTACAAACAAACAGAAACAAAAGGTTAAACATGGACAAAATGCACAAGTAAATGTATTCAAGTATCTACTAGACTACCAGGGGAGATATGAATAACTTACTCTTCGCTGAGACTCTGGAAGAATCTCCTTATTATAGCTAAAATTGTGGAAGAATCCAGGACTAGCTGCTGATCTGCTGCTGCTTTATTTTCCTCCTGTGTAAATACAGATTGTCTATTCTCTCCTGATATTTCTGGAGGTGAATATATTGTCATGACCAGGTCGTTGTCATCCTCTGAAGGTTTCACTTCAAGGGGTTCAGCAAATAATTGCTGTAGACCAAAAGACATTTGGTGCTCAGCGGGAGCTTCATCCTGCTCTTTCTGAACCTTATGATAGTCTAAAAATGTTGGAAGCTTTTTACGCTGCTTTACACCAAAGCGTTTCCTCCATGCTGTCCTTATGTTTTGGATAAATGTCTCGCTGACTGGACTTTCAGCTTTGTCATCAGAATCAAAGGACTCTAGTGTCCCTATGACTGTCTCAATTACTTGGCTGTCAATCATGTTCACTACCTCAAACATGGATGGGGTTGTTCTCGAACAGAAAGAAGATATGCTGCTCTCCACTGGCGTGGTGGAGAGTCTGAAGGTTGATCCTGTCTCAGGGATCCAGACGTCTTCGTTTTCTATGAAATCTTCTGCCTCTTTCTCTGAGATCTTTTGATTTTGACGACTTTCTGTAGTCTGTCCACCAGTCTCAGTCTTTTCATATTCTTCCTGGCCTTCAATAGGCAAGGCTTGAACTGTCTGGGCCATGGCTAAAATTGTGGAAGAATCCAGGACTAGCTGCTGGTCTGCTGTTGCTTTATTTTCCTCCTGTGTAAATACAGAATGTCTATTCTCTCCTGATATTTCTGGAAGTGAATGTATTGTCATGACCAGGTCGTTGTCATCCTCTGAAGGTTTCACTTCAAGGGGTTCAGCAAATAATTGCTGTAGATCAAAAGACATTTGGAGCTCAGCGGGAGCTTCATCCTGCTCTTTCTGAACCTTATGATAGTCTGAAACTGTCGGAAGCTTTTTACGCTGCTTTACACCAAAGCGTTTCTTCCATGCTGTCCTTATGTTTTGGATAAATGTCTCGCTGACTGGACTTTCAGCTTTGTCATCAAAATCAAAGGACTCTAGTGTCCCTATGACTGTCTCAATTACTTGGCTGTCAATCATGTTCACTACCTCAAACATGGATGGGGTTGTTCTCGAACAGAAAGAAGATATGCTGCTCTCCACTGGCGTGGTGGAGAGTCTGAAGGTTGATCCTGTCTCAGGGATCCAGACGTCTTCGTTTTCTATGAAATCTTCTGCCTCTTTCTCTGAGATCTTTTGATTTTGACGACTTTCTGTAGTCTGTCCACCAGTCTCAGTCTTTTCATATTCTTCCTGGCCTTCAATAGGCAAGGCTTGAACTGTCTGGGCCATGGCTAAAATTGTGGAAGAATCCAGGACTAGCTGCTGGTCTGCTGTTGCTTTATTTTCCTCCTGTGTAAATACAGAATGTCTATTCTCTCCTGATATTTCTGGAAGTGAATGTATTGTCATGACCAGGTCGTTGTCATCCTCTGAAGGTTTCACTTCAAGGGGTTCAGCAAATAATTGCTGTAGATCAAAAGACATTTGGAGCTCAGCGGGAGCTTCATCCTGCTCTTTCTGAACCTTATGATAGTCTGAAACTGTCGGAAGCTTTTTACGCTGCTTTACACCAAAGCGTTTCTTCCATGCTGTCCTTATGTTTTGGATAAATGTCTCGCTGACTGGACTTTCAGCTTTGTCATCAGAATCAAAGGACTCTAGTGTCCCTATGACTGCCTCAATTACTTGGCTGTCAATCATGTTCACTACCTCAAACATGGATGGGGTTGTTCTCAAACAGAAAGAAGATATGCTGCTCTCCACTGGCGTGGTGGAGAGTCTGAAGGTTGATCCTGTCTCAGGGATCCAGATGTCCTCGTTTTCTATGAAATCTTCTGCCTCTTTCTCTAAGATCTTTTGATTTTGAGGACTTTCTGTAGTCTGTCCACCAGTCTCAGTCTTTTCATATTCTTCCTGGCCTTCAATAGGCAAGGCTTGAACTGTCTGGGCCATGGCTAAAATTGTGGAAGAATCCAGGACTAGCTGCTGGTCTGCTGCTGCTTTATTTTCCTCCTGTGTAAATACAGAATGTCTATTCTCTCCTGATATTTCTGTAGGTGAATATATTGTCATGACCAGGTCGTTGTCATCCTCTGAAGGTTTCACTTCAAGGGGTTCAGCAAATAATTGCTGTAGATCAAAAGATATTTGGTGCTCAGCGGGAGCTTCATCCTGCTCTTTCTGAACCTTATGATAGTCTGAAACTGTCGGAAGCTTTTTACACTGCTTTACACCAAAGCGTTTCCTCCATGCTGTCCTTATGTTTTGGATAAATGTCTCGCTGACTGGACTTTCAGCTTTGTCATCAGAATCAAAGGACTCTAGTGTCCCTATGACTGTCTCAATTACTTGGGTGTCAATCATGTTCGCTACCTCAAACATGGATGGGGTTGTTTTCAAACAGAAAGAAGATATGCTGCTCTCCACTGGCGTGGTGGAGAGTCTGAAGGTTGATCCTGTCTCAGGGATCCAGACGTCCTCGTTTTCTATGAAATCTTCTGCCTCTTTCTCTGAGATCTTTTGATTTTGAGGACTTTCTGTAGTCTGTCCACCAGTCTCAGTCTTTTCATATTCTTCCTGGCCTTCAATATGCAAGGCTTGAACTGTCTGGGCCATGGAAGTACAACTGGAGGTTTCCTGAAAGACCTGACAGCAGCTGTCTGCAGAGTCAGGGGTAGATACCTTCCTCTCAGTGTCTGCAGCCGCCGTCAGAACCCCATCACAAGAGTCTGTGGATTTCCAACTTCTCAGCTCATTTTGGAAAAATGTTGCAGTTTCGACCAGCGGAAGGCTCTCTGGCTGAGCGTCATCATCTACCTGATTGGATGATGGAAATGAGCTGCTAGAGGCTGGAGATGGGAGATTCCTCATCTCCATCTCTACAGAGTCCTCTTCTTTCTCAACCAGCTTCAAACGGGTGGATCTCAGGTCTTGTCTGGAAGACGCTGCACTGTCCTGGCTGGCCTGGTGTACATGTTGTGCTGAAACCGGTTCGACTTTCTCGACTTTTGTCCTGTCAAAACGTCTTTTCCAAGCTGACTGTAGCTTTATGAAAAGTGACTTTCCAGCTGGTTGCTCGGTTTTGCTGGCAGAATCAGTGATGGGAAGTTTCCTCAGTGCCTCAATGGACTGCTGATGATGATCGTCGACCACTTGGGAGATGAACATTTTGGCTGCTTTTGCCTCTTTCGCCAGGCTCTCTGGATATGGACAGCTTTGGCACGATGTCCAAGAAGAGGAGTGCAACATAATTTTTTGTTTGAACATGGTTGGAAAAGTGCTGGGGCGGGTGACCTCTTTGTCCTGTAGAATGTCCCCATTATGTTCAGAAAACGCTCGCCGCTTAGTAAAAAACCTATCCAGGTGTTGCTGCACCTTCTGTTGGGTGACACAACCAGCAGAGGATTTGTTTTTGTCATTCTCAGACGTGATGCGTTCCCCTGCTTGCCAGTGGCAGATCGACTGCTTCAGCTCGTCGAGGTTGGCAGCAGCCTGTTCGACAACCTTGGACACGAGGATGTGGGTGAACTCTTCCATGTCCTCTGTTTCTTTGTCCATGGTACTTGAAGTTGTATTCTGATGGAGAAAAAAAAAATGTAAGCAGTGCCAAAAAGACATATTGTAAAGCCTTGTGTTGTCTTCACTTCGGGGACCCTCTCGTATTTCTTGGGTCAAACTGACCCGGGACTTATTTGGGGTTTTAAAAACAATTCTGAAACAAAATTTTACTTCAGAATCTATTAACAAATATTGTCCATGTAACATAACGTGTCTACTTGAACACAATTAAAAATGGAAATGGGGTTCGTTTTTTGTCATTTAACATTCATGTTAAAAATATCTAAAAATCTACCATGGAAACAACATAAGTGTCATATCCAGAATAATTTTCTGAATTGAGTCAGGAATAAATGTTAATCACAGAAAATAAGGTAAGGCCGTTGATTTCCAGGTAGAAAAAATTTAACTTGTTCCATTTTTCTTCTTGTTAAAATTTGAAATGGGTCAATCCCGAACACCATACAAGGGTTAACACTATTAGTTAAGTGTCGGAAATATTTTATTAATCAATTAATATTATCCGTTATTAAACATTTGTATGTAATTCATAAAGACTGTTACATGATTTATTCTTTATTAATAACCTCATCTATAATGCATTTATTAATGTACTTTCATACTTTATGAATGATGGATTCACATTTCTAAATTAAGTATTAAATCAATTACAAACCAGTTATTTACAAGTTGTTAATAGTTCACAAGATCATTAATAAAGTGCCCTGAATCTCATTCATAAATTCTTCATAAGTAAAAGATAGTTCTGACTTTAGATGAGTTCACACAAAATACTTAACTAACAGCTTGTAAACGCTTACTTAACCACCTGAATTAATCATGAATTACAGTATTAATAAGTGTTTATAAAACATACAGTATATTAACACACTAACTGACCATTAGTACATGTCTAAATGTGTAATTACATGCATAATGTCCGTCTAAATAGTTTTGTAACCATAGATACACTTTCTTAATGATCTTGTGAAACAATGAAAACTCCTAATTAACTGGTTTGTAATTGATGGAATACTTCATTTAGAGATGGTGAATTCATCATACATTATGAAAATACAATCATTTAACACATTATAGATGAGCTTATTAGTTACCAATCAAACATGTATAACTGTGTTTATGAATAACATACTAATGTGATATAATTTGGGAACAAAGCTTTATTTACTGATACATAACTAATGCTTCATAGAGTGCAGTGTCACCGAAATATTACATCAATAATACATCAAGGTGAACGGGCAACAGGGTTTATGCATTCATTATTTATTATAATATATTATTTAAAAGTCAAACTTAATATTATATGTAAAAGAAAATGTAAGATTGTGCTTTTAAAGAATTTATTTGTGTCAGAAATATATAAATAATGGGGCCAACTGGACCCTATTAAGGTCTCATGTTATCATGAGACTATCACAACCCTGGTTGGGAGAGCAAAGATAGTCATTCAGAGTATTAGCCGTATAATGTAGGCTCCTCCGTATATAATCATGTGCAACAACAGTCAGACAATCATTGTTGGATCATATTTTTATGTTGAAAACTAAAAACTATGTTGAGAACTAAATCCAATTTTAGTCAAATGTAGTACAATACAACAATTACAGTACAGTACAAATACAGAACAATTGTTTGCTGATGCATCATCATATGTTTTCTTTCTTCTGTTTTTTAATTGTTTATTAAGGTAATCACCTTTTAACATTATTACATTATCTGTACACTCCAAACTAACGTATTGCTACTTAGTAAAGTGCATTCAACCGGACTTACCTGTCTGGCGTTAGGCTTCAGAATAAGCTGGTTTCACTGGTTTTCTCCCTTTCACTCGTTTCTGCTTGAGATCTTACGGTTTAGTCGGTGTTATCTCGTTATGTGCAGCTTAGTAGGCTAGAGACACTTGGTTCACTGTGAGGATCTAGACTGCAATCTGAAAAGAGACTCTGCAGGGTCAGCACACAACTGTGACATCATAGAACTCTGGGTCAGAACACAGCTGTGACGTCATAGAACTCTGTGTTCCGATGAATGTTCGTCTGGAATCATTCTTGCTCATGAATAATAACAATAATGTATACTTTATTAATCCCACAAGGGGAAATTACAATTTACACTCTGTTGTTGTTACACACAGGCCTGAACTACACACACACACATGCTCAGTACCTATACATGCTAATGGAGAGATGTCAGAGTGGTGGTGGGGGAAAGGCACCCCGAGCAGGTGGGGGGTTTGGTGCCTTGCTCAAGAGCACCTTGGCAGTGCCCAGGAGGTGAACTGGCACCTCTCCAGCTACCAGTCCATCACCAAACTTTGGTCCGTATGGGGACTTGAACCCGCGACCCTCCGGTCCCCACCCAACTCACTACGGACTGAGCTACTGCCGCCCCTATAATATGCTGTGTATATATATTGTATATACAGTATATATTTATTTTAAGTAAAAGTAAAACATTAGCCTAGTGTAGGCCTACTTTAAGTATTAAAAGTAATAGTACCCAATCCAGAAAAATGGCCCCTGTGAGTGTTATATCACGAAATGTTACCCACATGTCAGTTATGGCCGGTGATGAAATGTAATAAGTACATTTACTCAAGTACTTAGTACTTATACTTCAAATATGTGTTCTTATATTTTTATTCCTATTATTATTATTATTATTATTATTTTATGTATATTGTATGCATCGTGGTATTTCATTTATATTTATATTCTGTGCTGTGTGGCTGATTGTTCTGCTCTAACACCATAATTTCCCATTTTATTAGGATCAATATCTATCTATCTCTCTACCTATCTACCTCTCTCTCTCTCTATCTATCTATCTATCTATCTATCTATCTATCTATCTATCTATCTATCTATCTATCTATCTATCTATCTATCTATCTATCTATCTATCTACTTGTACTACATACTTGCATAGACACATTAGTATGCACAATAAAGTATAAGACTGATATTTTAGACTGTGTGTAGTTACTTGTTCACTATTAGTTAACCCTTATGTTGTCTTCCTGTTAACCAAGAACTTGTCCTTCCTGGTCAAAATTGAAAATATAATATTTGTTGTGATTTTCTGATGTTTTTGTCTCTTTTTCTGATTTATTTGTCACCTTTTCCAGCTTATGGCACTTTTTAAAAAACCTGAGTTTAATAACAGGTTTTACTCTTATTCTTGGAATTCAAGGTCAACAAACCTCATTTATATCAAATTATACATTTGTTTTTAGTCTAAAAAAAGCAGAAATTATGAATTATTTTGACTTCATAGGATCTCAGATGGGTATATGTCAAAGTTTAGTGCGGATACTGTTTTGAAACCATGACAAAAAAAAAATAATTCAAATGCTATAAGATGAAATAAAACAGCCCATAAAAATCAATGAAAGTAATCATTAATGTCACCTGAGGAATGCTATATGGAATCATCCATGTTATTTTTGGGCAATTTGGTTGAAAGAAATCCATATTTCTGATATAAAACACTTTTTGAAACGGGTCAATTTGACCCGAGGACAACACGAGGGTTAAACAGTACAGTTGGACCGAATTAATATAGTCACTGTCATGCACTCATAAAATAAACAAAAATAATAAAAGTTATGCTGCGATATTCCTTCATGTTTTGTTTACTTTTCAAAAGCCAGAAGACATTTTATATATTATAGTAGGAAAAGCACAAGAGTAAATTGTTACAGTAAATAAATGAGTCAAATTATGCATGTTGGCTCGCTGCCAGACTAGTAGTAGTAACACTATACTTCTTGTTGTGGTTCGGATGGATGGATTTTTTCCTCTTTTTTTTTTTTTGTTGTTTTTTTTAATCCTGTCTTGTGTTTGTATCTTTTCTCCCCGGTCTTGTGTTGTTGGTCCTGTCCTGTGTTCCCCTGAGTGTGTGTATGTTCTGTTTCCTGTTTTATTTTGAAGTCTGGTTTTTGTCTTGTTCTGTCTTTAGTTCTACTTCCTGTGTCTTCCCGCTCTTGTGATTACCTGATGTTTTCCACCTGCTTCCTTGCCCTCTTGTCACCTGCCTCTCGTTACCTCATTACCTCATTACCGCATTACCTCGTTACCTTGTTACCTCATTACCTCGTTACCTCATGACCATCGTTACCTTGTTACCTCATTACCTCGTTACCTTGTTACCTCATTACCTCGTTACCTTGTTACCTCGTTACCTCATTACCTCGTTACCTCGTTACCTTGTTACCTCATTACCTCGTTACCTCATTACCTCGTTACCTTGTTACCTCATTACCTCGTTACCTTGTGTATTTAATGTCTGTGCTTCCCTCGTCTCTTGTCAGATCCTTTTGTCCTGTTGGTGTTGTCCCGCGTCCCTGTGAGTTGTCCCTGAGTGGTTTTCCCATTTGATGTTTTTGTCCTTGGTTTATTTTTTTTGCTTTTTGGATCTTCTTTTTTATCCTGCGCTTCTTGAGTTGTTATTTATTTCGGTGTTTGAGCCAATAAAGCCTTTTGAAGCTCCCTCCTGCTCTTGCTCTGCTTTTAGGTCCTCCTTCATTCTGCACAGTCATACTTTAGCTACTATAAGACCAGGGAAAATGCCTGGTGTTTTAAAAAAAAAAAAAAAAACATCTACTGCATTTTCTTTCTGAAAGTAAGGCGTCATATTTGACGTCTCTGCTTCAGTTGTCATGTCCACAGGTTGGCTTATATTCAACAGATTTTTATTTATTTATCAAAGAACCAGATATTTTCTAACAGTTGTCCATCTTTTGTACTGCTGATTCATCCAGGAGTGTCGTGTCCATTAAAGCTGAGACCTAAGGTCATTTTTACAGTTCATTGTAGAAAATCACCTGTAGAGGCTAGAAAGACCCGGAAGAGACCTCCGTCACTGCTAGCTAGTTAGCTTTTAGCTGCAACAGTCGGTAAGTTTCTGTCTTTTATGGTTATTAAATCATTAAACTATGACTCAGAGGTGCCGTTTTTGCTTGTCAATGAGCCTCTCAGGTCCACAATCTAGTCTTGCAAATTGTGAATCTGCAATATCCCTGGTCATTGCAAAATATTCCAGTGACTAAAAAACTCAGTGACATTATGGAAGATTGTCTTTAATCTTTTCAGAGTCATCAAGAGTATGGTAGGCATAATAAAGAAGGTGCGTGACCCAAAACGGACCTTATGGAAGAAAATAGCAATTCATAAAGTTGATTGAGTCTTCACACGCCAGCGGCCGAGTCTCTGATGCAGCGAGTTGATGGACGGCAGCAGCAGAAGACAAATAAGAAGAGGAGGGTGACATCATGTGTGAAACGGAGGGCCTGTCAGTGCAATCACATCAGCAAACTCTGTGACCTTTGAGAGCGAGCCTTAAAGAGTGAATCCCAGGCTGTTTGCCCTCCTTGCCGAGTGATGGACGGCTGTCTAATCTGCTCGCAGATGACTCACTCAGCCTCAGGTACGCGGCCGCAGACCAGACCTGATTGGTGATTTATGGTTGATTTCTACTCTGTAAAATGTTGCACCTTTTTTGGTGAGATCAGATTTCATGGTCCTGGGTCAAATTTTTCCTATATCAGTCTTCTTTTAAACTACCCAAAATAACATGTTGCCATACAACGCTCTTTTGGCACTCTTTTTAATTCTGGTGAGATAGTATTTGAAAAAAAATTGAAGTGGTATTAAAAGTTAACCTATTCCAGTCTGTGATTATCATCAACATCCATTCCTTTAATTGTAGTCCTAAATAATTCCTAATTTCTGTTTTCAAACATTGATAATTTCCTAAAAATGAGGTTTATTGACCATAAATTCAAAAATAACTTAAAACTTTAAGTAAACTAAAAATAGTGAAAAAACCCAAAATAACAATGATTGATTCCAATACAAAGACAACACGCAGTGACCATATTCTTTTTAGGACAAGTTTAGCTACAATTTTAGACTACTTTCATTAATTCTTAAATGGTGTTGTGCTTATTCAATTTTAGTATTTGAAAAAAAACTTGAAAACTGGTATTTCTGCGAGTTTTGGTCAAAATTTGTTAACCATATTCCAGTCTGTGATTATCATCAACATCCATTCCATTTAATTGTAGTCTAAATAATTCCTAATTTCTGCCCACCCACGATTTTTCTAACTCAAACATTTTAGGTATAAAATGCAGGTTTCAAAACCAAAAAGTCAACGTTGACTAAAAGCATTATTGACCATTTCCAAAAATAACTGTAAACTAAATCACTTAATAAGTTTACAGTTTAAGTAGTGTTGAAAACGTTATTTTGAAGAAAGGGACAAAAACGTAAACCACCAATTTTTTTCAATTTTGAAACCTGACCATATTCAAAAGCATTTTAGGACTTATCATTTTAGAAATGATTTTTAGACTACTACTAAAAGTTACATAGTAAGTTTATGTATTTCAAATGGTGTTGCCCTTTTCTGTTTTTTTTTAATTTATTTATTTTGGTTTACTCTTGTTTTTGAGTCTCAAGTCAAGTTTGAAGTCCCTGTGTCTTAAACTCTAGTCTGAGTCTTAAACTCAAGTCCCCATTTCTGGTTGTTTTGGTCATTTTCCCTGAATATTTGTGTTATACCATAAAAGTAAGTATACTTCCAGTTTTTCAGCTCACAGGCGTTGGGGGGTGGGGAGCAAAACGACCACCATTCAACTCGAAAAAAGTCATATAACCATTCCAAGGACTCCAAAGATGTTCAGTTAAGGTAAATTAAGCTGAAACACTTCAAACGTTACTTTAACCCCACCCACGGTGGTTTTATGTTGAAAAATGACACCAAGGGGTCCTGACCAAGCACGTTGTACATGTCTCGAATGAACCAAAAGTCAACGTTGACTAATTTTACCTTCCACATTTTATCGTACTTAACTAACATCACTTATGTAATTTACATTAGTAACTTATTTTAACCAAACCACCATCTTTTCCTAAACCTACCCACATAGTGTTGATGCCTAAACCAAACCCTAACCTGCACAGAAATGACTCCAACTGGGGAACCCAGAGTGTTAAAACGTGATGCCAAGGAGTCTGAACGTGTCAGTATTTAACGGGTTGGGAGTGAGAATGTGTTGGGTGATGTGGCTCCAGGTGGATTTGAATGGGCCGGTCCGAGTCTATGGTCCTGGACCGGTTTTCCTTCCCACTCTGCCTTTGAGCGGATATAAAAACGGCATTAAAATGGATGATTAAAAACCAAAAAAGTTTAAAAATAAAAGTGCAGAATGGTTCCGCAGCTCTAGCAAAGTTTCATTAAGTGCTAAAAGTTTAAACCCAGGGTGATGATAAGTGGTAATAATAATAATGCTGGTGCAGCTCTATCTCTCACTCACTCACTCACACACACACACACACACACACACACACACACACACACACACACACACACAGACACACACACACACACACACACACACACACACACACACACACACACACACACACACACACACACACGTCTTAATAGAGAGCCGCCTTGCCCTGTAGAGAAGTGTTGTAAGTACATGAGAGACCGACTTTCCTACAACTAATTAGTCCCTGTGTGTTAACCACGGTTGGTCCCAAGTGACTGAAAGTGTTAAAATCACACAGCTCTCTTTCTATCTCTACAGGTCACCTGCATCCAATGGCGTTTCCTACCTTCCTACCTCTTGCAAGAACAAACAAAACACAGCAACAGCAAGGATTTGAATGTTTGTTAAAACAGTAACACCGTAGCAGAGGCTGGAGAACAAATTCTTATCGTGTCTTTGCCATCTGCTCTCAATAAACGAGGCGGAGGTCTGCCTGCGACACTTCACCCTTTCATTCCTCAAATCTGTCGGCACCAGCTGGCACGGCGGAGTCTTTAGGTGTGCGATGAGAGCAAGACACCAACATGGTCTCTCCAAGGTGACACAGTACCCTGAATAAACAACAACAGAGAGCAAATACATCTTTTCTTTTTCCAGCTTTGTGAAATTTTACATTGTACATTTTTTTTTTTTTAAAGGAGAAAATCAAAAACAACAAGTTGAGCAGTGCCGGAGAGAGAGCGGCACTCAGGAAAGACAAGAAGCATTGGTTCATGGAGGATGTTTTTTATTCATAATTCAAATTTAAAAGTCCAAGGAGAAAATTATAAGAGATTCAAAAGTGTATTATTGTACTACACTACTAGGAATGAACAGTGGAAAAGATGTAAAAATGCTAAATAGGAAATTGAAAAGTTAAATTTCCAATGTCAAAAGGTGCAAAGCCTCAAAATTTGTTAATCTTTTAACTTTTTTCATTGTCACGTTACATTTTCAAATGATCATTGAGCTTTTCAAACAACGGCTTGAATGTAACGGCCATTCATTAATACTAACAACATATGCACTATAGCTTTAAAAACAAGGCAAAAAGGAAAAGCCTTTATGTGTGAATGAAACCAAAGCTACAATAACGATTGAAGCTAACTCTGTTTTCTCTCTTGTTGCTAATACCACTACCAGTGTATTAAAACTCTTTTCATCTAAGGCTTTGCCAGCCGATTCAATACTGTGAATATATTTAAAATTCTCTCCCTCTCTCCCTCTCCCTCTCCCTCCCTTTTGCCTGCAGTCAGATTTGTGAATCAGGCTCTCCGACATGATGGTGTGCTCCAACGTGATTTTGGTGTTCCTGTGTTGTTGTGCTGATGCGGCTGCCAGCTGTTCTGTTAGGACTGGCGAGTGGGCAAGACCTGACAAGGTGGAGGAGGTGGGCCAACACACACACACACACACACACACACACACACACACACACACACACACACACACACACACACTGCATACATGTATTTTCTGTATTCATGAGGCCCTTACATTCATTGTATAACTCGGTCAGATAAACCCAAACAAACCAAAATACAAATTCCACCTAAAATCATAAAATAGAAGTCTAAACCAACATGTTCTTCAACACAATTCTTTTTCGGGGGAGCATTTTAGGCCTTTATTATATAGGACATCTGAAGATGGGCTAGAGGGGGGGCATAGGGCCGCAAATCGGAGTAGAACCTGCAGCCGGTGCGACTGAGCCTTTGTACGTTGGGTGCACGCTCTACCAGATCGCCCTCTATCTTAATTCTAACGCTAATTTGAACAATAAACTCAACCTTAATTTAACCTTTCAGCAAATGTGGTGCGGCATCATTTTGCTATTGTCCTGTCCTTGTGACAACATTGGTCTTCTAAAGTATAGAGATGGATAATAGAGCATAATAATCAGAAACAAGCACACTGAGCAACACACACACTCTCTCATTTAGAGTTTACAGGGATGTTTGCTTGAATACTCATAAAAGAATGATTCATGATAGAGACATCGTGATTAACGGACACTAACAAGGACATAAATGATGAATACACACACACAGACACACACACACACACACAGACACACACACACACACTCATGCCCCTGGCTTAAAGCCAGCGTGACCATATCCTCTTCCTCTGAGGACCGACAGGACATTAACACCTCCACACCTCTGGCAGATGAGAGAAGAGGACATTTTGTGAGGACGAGGTGCCAGGACAGCCTAGTTAAACTGTTTCCTCTTATGTTTGGTCTTTATTTTAAACCAAGAAAGGTATAGGTAGAATGTACTTTTATTTTGAACATTTAAAAATAAAAAAGACCAATAATAACTGAACAATACGCAACGTAAATTAACATATTGTCATGTCTCCCTCCTGTGGTCAAGTTTGCCATTTCTTTCATTAGTTCTGTTTGTTCTGCCACTTCCTGTTTCATTTTGATGGAAAATTAGTATACCATCCCGGGCCAGACATGTATAGTTTATTGTATGTATGTATTGTCAAATAACAAAGTCAAATATGTCTTTTTGGCTGTATAATTGCATGTCTCATACAGTCTTCTCACTTAAAAAACATTAATATTAATAACCATAGACATAAAGCCCTATAAAAGTCATTCATATTTCCTCCACTATGTTGGTTTGCACAAGCACATTTATCCCTCCCGCTGTCCTCCACTGAATCATTTTACTGTCCAGATGACAAAATGAAATTAGTGATGTGGATGCATTTGACTTTGTCCGCAGGCTAAATCAAATTACCAGCCTCCCGTGGAGAGCTGTTTTATAAACTCTTGCAGTCCTGAAGTTAAAATGATAATGCTAATTGGCTGAGCTCTTCTGTCAATACTAATGCCATCTGGAGAGGACTGAAAGAGGGTAATCAAGTTGGGACAACAGAAATTGCAACTTGTTGTCAGAGGCAGAAAAAGTGACCTTACTCCACAGCACTGTGGAAGAAGGTTGGACAGCCTTCATTGGACAGCTGTGGCTCAGTGGTAGAGCAGTCGCCTGCCAATCGGAAGGTTGGCAGTCGATCTCTGGCCTTGCAGTCCCATGTCGAAGTGTCCTTGGGCAAGATGCTTAACCCCTGTGGGTGTGGGTGGGTGGGTGGGTGGGTGGGGGTGGGGGTGTGTGTGTGTGTGTGTGTGTGTGTGTGGGGTTGTGTGGTTCCTGGACTATGTAAAAGCGCTTTGAGTAGTCGTTAAGACTAGAAATGCACTTTATAAGAACAGTCAATTTACATTCTAGGGATGGGAGAGTAACATGGTCTGGTTTATTGGGATTTTTTTTTAAACCAATCACAATCATCTTGGGCGGTGCTTAGCACCGGACGGAGTCACGGTGCCTCGGCAAAATAGTCTTTGGAAAGAACTTGTTTTGGTGGAACATGTGTACATTCAAAAGTTGTTTTAGTCGTGCAGCAGAAAACTCAGATTGGACAGATAGTCTAGCTAGCTGTCTGGATTTACCCTGCAGAGATCTGAGGACCAGGTAACCATAGTCCTCAGATTGGACAGATAGTCTAGCTAGCTGTCTGGATTTACCCTGCAGAGATCTGAGGACCAGGTAACCATAGTCCTCAGATTGGACAGATAGTCTAGCTAGCTGTCTGGATTTACCCTGCAGAGACCTGAGGACCAGGTAACCATAGTCCTCATAAACCCACCAGAGTTTAGAATGGCAACACACAGGAACGGATAACGGATATCCAGCCTTAATGAGTAAAATCCGGCTAAATTTCCATTGGCAACAGTGCAATCCCGGAAGTGGAACATCGAGGATATAGACTAAACTAACCCTAACTAAGCAGTTTAATTGCCGTAACTTAACTTAACATTTACTGCATGTTTAAAACTGTGCGCGTTCACGGTGAGGTGATCAATTGACCTCTCAAGAAGTGACGTTGAAAATTACAGCTCATGCTATGTGTCCATTGTCAGCGTCATTTCCACGCTTTTCATTCATTACTATGGGAGCAGTCGTGCAATACATTCTGGTAGCGTTGCTGGAACTTTGTACACTGGGTAAACCCCGCCCACTCTGCCGGCAATTTGATTTTGCCCTGCAGCTCAGTCTGGAGCCCTGCACTCCTGCTTCAGTAATTCAGTAATTTTGCGGGAACCAATCACAAACTGGCTTACCTACCTGGCGCGCTACTGGCGGGTTTAACACAAGAAGTGACCAAGCAGCTTCTTGTGTACATTCAACATGGCGGCCACCCTAACGCAGCAACCCGTTGATGCCACTGTCGCCGTACGTCACCCAGTTCGTTGGTCTGATTGGTTGAAGGACCACCCAATTGCGTACAGAGTCATTTGAACTATGCTCGTTAATCACGCCTCTTATGCAGAGAAAATCCAGAGGAGACTCCCCACACCAACGCTCAATCTCAACTCTATTGAGCTTGGCTTGGTCGGTGAGAGCCAGACTAGGGACTTTGGAGAAGCGGGGCATCAAGTCCTTGTTTTCTTTGCTTGTTTGTGGTCAGTGAAGATAAACTGACAACAGGTAGTGGCTAGACCACCACTAGCGTGCAATGCGGGAGAGGCACGCCGATCCCTGCTGTGAAAACAATGCGTATATGGACACGTACCATTAGCGCGTCCGAAAAGATACACACTACTGTTTATTTGCACAAAATTCAATTCAATTCAATTTCAATTTATTTATAGTATCAATTCACAACAAGAGTTATCTCAAGACACTTTACAGATAGAGTAGACCACACTAGAATTCACAAGGACCCAACAGTGTCCTCCAGAGCAAGCAACAGTACGACAGTGGCGAGGAAAACTTCCTTTTAGGCAGAAACCTCGGTCAGACCCAGGCTCTTGGTAGGCGGTGTCTGACGGGCCGGTTGGGGTTAGAATGAAAAGTGGCAATTACAATCCCAAAAAAAATTGTAGTTGTTAGTAGTCCTTTGTAGTCGGCATAGCAGAGTGTAGCAGGAGGAACATGGCATCGCAGAGCGTGTAGCGGGACCATGGCGACAGCTGCAACCTTGATTTTGGAGCCTCCCTGATCCGAGGAAATATGCTGGGGGAAAAAGAACATGAGGACTCCGGGGAATGACTCCCCAGAGCTAGGTTAGAAAGTACCCTGAACGATAGTGTACATATCAAGTAGGTAATGCAGAGTATGGGATTTTGAACGCAACCCTGGTCTTCAAGGGCTGATCAATCTAAAGGAAGAAAGCTTCAAGTTCTGACGCATTCTGCTCTCATTTCTTCTGCATGACTCATTGCATTAGCAACGTGGAGAGCAGATGTGAGGGCAAATGGGGGGGCGGGGGGATACATATATTACATGCATTATATACATTCACACATACATCCACAGGCTTCACTGCTGCAGCTCCATTAGAGTTTAAGCAACTCGTTCAAGGGCACTTTGATGGCGGCCATTAAAGGAGAGACGGAGCATCTCATTCTGTTTCCATAATCAGATTCTTCTTTTTTAAATAGAGAGAGCCACAAAAAAACATTAATGCCACACACACACACACACACACACACACACAGAGCACAACTCTGAAATTGAAAAACTAAGGACTGACTAATGTCCTGCATTAGGACAATGTAGCTGCAGGGGGAGACATTATACAGCAAAACAGAGGTAGGACACACACACACACACACACACACACACACACACTTTCCCCCTCCTCTCTTTTAGCTTTTAGTTACCTTGGTTAGTTACAGTATGTCTGTACGTTTCAAAAAATGGAAAAAGAGAATTGCACAGGTGAGATATTAAAACACACAAAAACATTCACTCACTCACACACTCTCACACACACACACACACACACACACACTCGAGATATTGTCAGCGTTGCACAGACACAAGCGTCTTTTGTTGAAAAATGTATTAAACCACTTTGTGTTGCACAAGCTCAAACACATACTGTACAAACACACCGACGTTAGACAAATAGACGTGGCCTCTCGTGGGACGAAGGAAGATCCAGTCCTATCATTACCGAGTCCATGGTGACACAGGGGCTTTGGGGAAGCTTAAGTGGATTGATCCAAAGATTATACCAACCTTGAAATGAATATACTGTCTGTGTCAGAGTTTAGGATGTTTTCTTTTTAATGCTTCAGTCTGGAAATCATTTTTAGCAGCTTAACGGAGGATCTGCTACTCACCCACTGAAAGATAAAAGTTTATTTTTGAACACACACATATTTGGGGTGTGTGAATTTGGGGTGAGACAAAACAGTGCTAATGTCATTCTGAACACTGCATTACTCTGGTCAAAGTGGAATAGTAGAAAAATACATATGTAAAAGTATCTAGATGATGATATTATATTTTAGGGGAACATCCCGTTTATGCCATTGTAGTTTGTCCAAGCAATACTCTATTGCTCAAAAGCAACATTAAATTGTAATTTCCCCACTTGGGATCAATAAACAGTATTAATTTTAAATTCTTCACTGAAGAAATGTCAGATAACGTAGTTGCTGAAGCATTGCGGCCCCTGCACCAGGAGGTTGGGGCTAGAAGGGGAGTACAGGGTGGCACCAACCTTTACCCTTGTTGTCCTCCAGGGTCGAAAACGGACAAAAATTTGACATTTTTGTCCCTTTTTCAGACTTAGTTTTGTAATTTTCTCTAACACCACCTCACTACCACTAGTTTTACAGTAGTTTTGGGAATCCATGGTCAATAACCCTCCTTTATATAGAATTATACCTAATATTTGAGTTAAAAAAGCAGAAAGTATGAATCATTTTGACTAAAAATTAAGATCAGAGGAACGTACAGATGAGTTCAGTCAGGAATGAAAGTGATCATTTGTATTTGCAAAGAGCGTTGTAAGGAATCCAATCCATTTTTGTGGTCATTTGGTTAAAAAGAAACCCATATTTCAGATATAGACATTTTTTAAAGGGGTCAAATTTGACCCAAGGACAACAGGAGGGTTAAAAATTTTAAGCAGATTTTCTATGCTGTATTCTGATTAAATGTCTCCCCCCTTTGGCCCCCGGACTGATTCTTGGTCCCTCTTGTGCCACCCAACTTAAAAAATCCTGAATTCATGGCCGGGTGAGCTCAGTTGGTAGAGCAGCTGCACATCTATAGAGGTCCGACTCCAACCTGTGGTCATTTGCTGTATGCCATTCCCCCTCTCTCACACTATTCATGTATTCATCTGTCCTGGCAACCAGCTCTCTGCGTGTTGCTGTTCTCAAAATAGGAAATAACAGCCTTAGTAATCTACACGCTGGCAATGGCAAGTTTTGAAGGACATTTGGATAGAGGAGATAGGTCTGGCAATGCCAAACCAGTCTTGGATGGACATGAAACTCTGCTGGTTGAATAATCAGCCTTAAGGTTCAACGACTATAACATATTTGGTTCTTTTCTTTAAAAAAAAAAAGGCAAAAGTATAAGGAGTAGATAGAGCTGCATTTTAATCATAGACTTAACAGTCTGCTGTGAATGCGTCTTAGTAGAAACTCAGTAATATATTTAGCTGTTTAAAAAAACTCAAAAATAACAGTGTTTCTGTATTGGGATAATTCTAGTCATTTAAATTCATTTTCAAATGGAAATATTGCTTTATTTCTCACTTCTTTTTGAAATTTCCTAATTTGGGATCAATAAAGGTCTAATCTAATGTCTCTCTCTCTTTCTCTCTCGTGTTTTTGGAAATGAGGCTCCAATCTGCTGGAGTTTTGTTTCCTAAATGTAAGTAAGTTTGTTGCAGGGACAGAAGCCATTTGGCGGACACATTCCTCCGCCGTGCCTCACCGGAGCGCCATGGCAAGCGTTTCAGCATGTGTGACCTGAGTGGACAGTGAAGCCCTAACCTGGCACTGTTAGTGCCATGTTCTCCTCTCTGTCTTCAGCTGCACGACAACATATGAGCTGTGGTTCAGCAGATGCTCTGGGAGGCCCTGACTCACGTCTCCTGAACCCTCAGACCCCCACTCCGCCATCTCTGGAGCACCCTGTATTCCCTGACAGGTGTATGAAGTTGGCTCCTGCATGTTTAGTGAAATGGAAGGAGATGCTGCAACTCGGCCTCACAGACCCCGCTACGAAAAATAAAGCACTATGGGTATGTATTTCCTATATTTATTTATTATCTTTGATAACCCATAAACATAGTCAAAATAATGTATAATTTCTGCTTGTTTTACTCCAAAAATTAGGCATAATTACTTGTGGTAACTTATGAAGTTGGCTGAGAAAATGGGCCACAGCAATGGGTCGTAAGTAATAAGATAATTCATGGTTTATAAACAGGCAACCTGGAGGACAACAAGTACATTTGGAAGACTATACGAGTGTTAACCTCCCTATGTAGCCCCAATAAACTCTTTATTTCACAATTAATGTTTTCCATCAGATTGGTTAAAGATTTCAACGTTTCCGACCGCACTTGAAGGCAGTTTATTGATCTCACAGGATGATTTATGGATGATCACAGATTTTTACCTGGGTAGACCATGAAATTAGTGATCATTAATTGTTGTATGGAACAATCCATGTCATCATTGGGAGATTTGGTTGAAAAGAGAGCCATATTTCTGATAAAGAAACTTTGAAAAAGTTTCAAATTTGACCAGAGGACAACATAAAGGTTAAAAAGTAAAACCTCTCCAAAATTATGCTGTGTTGTGCTCTGATTTTGTCGATCTGAGAGCTTTTAGCTGATTCAACATGTTAAAATCAGTCAAACTGTTGTGGATAAGAGTCGACTAGAGCCGACGGTGCCAGACACACCGCAAAAACTGCAGGCGCACGCTGGTGCCCGATGGCTTTCACGTTGATGGCGTGTCAGGGCCATTAAGGTCAGAACAGGGAAACTTTTAACAGCGGTGTGAAAACAGCCTCGAGCTTAATTGAAGCGTCAAGACTCAACGCTCTTTGCGGCTCGTCTCTTGACAACATCTGCACGTTTCAAGCTGTAAAAATGTCACAGTGCGTGATCGTCACCGACTCGTGTACATGGAGTTTTGTCACGTTAGGATCTCTCAGCGCAATCCAAGTGAACATCAGATCAATCAGAGAGCAGAAAGAAATCACCACGTAATATGACTTTCATGAGCCGTCTGCCAGAACCGGCGTCCTGGAAGAGGTTAACTGTGTGATCACGTCACTCCTGTCCTCCTTTCTTCATCTCTCTCTCTTCCAGACTCTACCTTTCTACCCGAGGAGCAGCTGCCTGGCAGCCGAGTAAAAGGAGCGTCAGTTATTTTCAGACAAACTGCAGCAGACAGGCAGGTTGGAGCTGGAGGGCTCAAGAGGTCAATGAATCTCCTTGTCTCGGCAGCAGTTGCATCACAACTCGCTGGTTTATTAGGTGTCCTAATCCGAGAAATTAGATGTGACCCACAATCAGTAGTAGAAGTATTTAGATCCTTTACTGAAGTAGTACCACACTGTAAAAATACTCTTACTGTATGAGTAAACTTCCTGCTTTGAAAATGTTACTTAAGTATCATCAGAAAATGTATTAAAAGTAAATGTAGTCAATGCAGAAAAATCCCATTTTAGAAACTGGAACACAACAGTTGTGTGTTTGATGGTCTAATTATTACAGCTTGACTTGTAGGCTGTTATGTTGTTGGCTAGTTTAACCCTCATGTTGTCCTCGGGTCAAATTGACCCGTTTTCCTATATTAATGTTTATAATTCCCCAAAATAACATGATTGATTCCACCCAACGCTCTTTGCCAAGTACAAATCTCTACTTTCATTAATTTTGAGGCGTCTTATTCAATTTTATAGCATTGTAAAACAAATGGAAGTGTTTTTGAAATAGTATTGAGTAAAAGTTGACATATTCCAGTCTGATTATCATCAACATCCATTCCTTTAATTTTAGTCTCAATAATTCCTAATTTCTGCTTTTCTAACTCGAAAATTAGGTATAATTTCCTATAAATGAGGTTTATTGACCAAAAAAGTAACCAACATTGAAAAAAGTGACGTTTTGAATATGCAGAAAGTTTTGAACAATACTAGAGAATAAGTATTTCCTTTAGTGTTATATTGTATGGGGAAGGAACCCCTCCGCCCAGTAATGTGCCCCCTGCATCAACCTACGGCCTCGCCTTCCTGTAATATTGTATTATCAACTCTGTAGATTATTATAACATTCACTGGCTGTTCTTTTAATGTTTCTCAAATGAAAGCCCAAACTGTTTTGTAGACAGTGGACTCTGACTGCAAACATCTACTTTTTTGCTTTGCTTTCCCCTCCGAGTCATGCTCTCAGAAGTTGTGACAAGCCAGACATGACCACAGTTTGTCTCGCAGCGCTCAGGTCTGTCACTTGATCGCGATTCAGATGTCAGGTCCAAGGTTAGACTCGATGTGCCTGTGGGCCTGGGTGTCAGCGAGGAAGCACATCTGAAGATACACACACACCCAAAACACACACACACACAAAACACACACACAAAGAACACAACCCACAGGAGCCAAGCTAACTTATTTGATTTATTTTTTATCCTGGTGATACTCGGGGCAAGGTGAAAAGATGAGAGAGAGAGGGAGGGATGAGAGGAGAGAGTACTAAAGGAAGGAAAGAGAAATGAAGCAAAGAGTGGGGGGGGGGTGTAGCAACGTCACTGGAGAGAAACCGAGCCAAGCTGTTGTCAAATGCAGTAAATCTTGCTGAAAGGGAGAGATGTTCACGTTTTCTCATTAGTTATATTTGTAGAAAACAAAGTAGTAATCAGATTTAAAGCGGGAGAGTTCATCTGCGAGTAGCCTAAAGACTTTAAGAATCCGTGTTTTCCATTCATTATTCATCAGTTTTGAGTAGTTTCTTGCCAGAACTTTTGCCACTGAAACAGCCCCCCACACTAACACCCCTCCTACTTAGTTTGGGTGAATCGAGCTAGAGTTGGTTTGCCCCGCTGGTGCGGTTCATTTGGGCAGGTGAGAACGCGGCCATCGACCTCTGGTGCCATAGAACTACAAACCCGCTCCATTCAATATCACAAATCATAAATGTTAACCCTAACCGTCGGCTTGAGTTAGAACCCGACCGATATATCAGCGAGGCGATATTATCGGCCCATATGAGGCATTTCCAGATATATCAGTATCAGCATTTATAATGGCTGATTTTTCTTTTTATATATTTATTCATCAGAATCATTTATAATGACAATTAAATGATTCTGATAAATGAAAATCTAAAGAGTCAATGTTATGAGCGTTGATGTTGCATAGTCTGTCCACCAGAGGACGCTCTACAATGTCCCTGTTAGTGATGGTGTTGCATAGTCTGTCCACCAGAGGACGCTCTACAACGTCCCTGTTAGTGATGGTGTTGCATAGTCTGTCCACCAGAGGACGCTCTACAACGTCCCTGTTAGTGATGGCGTTGCATAGTCTGTCCACCAGAGGACGCTCTACAACGTCCCTGTTAGTGATGGCGTTGCATAGTCTGTCCACCAGAGGACGCTCTACAACGTCCCTGTTGGCTACACTGATTTTTTTTTTTTTTGCTAGAGTTTTTGCTGAAAGGACTTTAAGTTTCATATCTTAAGTTTGTATTTTAAGATACCAAGTCATCAATAAGAATTTTCATCATTTTAAATGAAACGACAGATTAAAGTTCCTCTAAAACCAAGCTTTCAATGTAGAAGTACAGAATGGTTGAAAAGACATCGGCCTGCAGTCTCACTCTCTCCACTAACAACAAACTTTTAAATGTCCAATTTTCAGTCTTGTTTGGGCTCCATTGTGCTTGTAAACGCCGTTAGAGGAGCGAAGGTTTTCTTGCACTTAACCTTCCATCACAAACAGCTCGGACAAACCACCGCAGAGGCAAAACTAAAACTAAACTTTGTTTCACTCCACTTTTTTTCTTTTCTCTTCATCAAAAAGCCTTCTTTCAAACCTCGCAGCCAACATCGCAGAGTCAACACATTACCCACCCCCTGCTAACACACACAAACACACACACACACACAAACACACACACGCCACAGGACAGCCAGCCTATTCTCTTTTACTACTGTCACTCCACATTAAGGATGCTCACCCTCAAACGACCTGCTGGAGGCTGCAGCAGCAACCTTGTTTTACATAAGCACATCACAAGCACACACATATGTACAAATGCGCGCACACACACACAAATAGTTTCATTTCATTTCATATATTTATTATACAGGAAAGTTAGAAAAAGTAACATTACATTACAATATAAAAACGACCCTGACTCAGTTTAAAAACTGGTTTTCAGCAGGTTCCTGTTATAGTACCTCTGTACTTGTTGAAAAACTGTATTGCCTAGCCCTAGTCTTTTTTTTTTTTTTTTTTTTTTTTTTTACTTTAATGTTACAATAACTGCCTCACTTTACAAAACATCTCTCCAGCTACCAATCCACTCTCTGTACCTTGGTCCTCACTGGTTCCCAACCCAACCCCATAAATCCTCTAACATGTCCTGTCTGTTGGTTGTCCGTTAATGATCACTTAGGAAACAGTTCAATTCATTGACTGAGATTGATTTTTAACAGACTGAAGAATAATGTGATGTTGGGCTTTAAGAGTGGCCCTTAAGGCCATTTTATGCTGTGATTAAAGGAATACTTTTTCAGGACTACAAATTCCAGTGTCCATGCCTGCTCTAAATCTGTTGACTTTTTTTTTGTTGGAACATAGTTGAGATAAAACATGTTTATTAGAATAAATGTTGACGTTTTAGGTTACAAAAATACCAGCCTGTCTGCCAGTTGAGCAGTAACACAATACACACTGAGTATGTATGTAGTGAAAGAGCCTCCCCCCTTTCATAGAACATTTTATTGAAAACTACTTAGTTAAGTTTAGAAAAAGATCTTAGTCTGGGTTCAAATCAGACGCTACTTCACTTCCGTTATGCACATGACGTTCGTTAAAAACTCGCTGTTTACTTTTATTTTCAAACCAATCATTGGCCCCAATCTCCCAGGTGAAGGTTTGTCATATCCACTACCCCACCCTGTCTCCTCGCGCACATATTGGCAGTCTCAGACCTCCTGCACACTGCCTGCGTGGCGTGAGCATGGCGTGTCTGTTGCGTGTTCGATGTGTGGCGGCTGCGTGGTGTTATCTATGTCGTTGCACACCAGAAACGTGTTTCCAATTGATAAAATTAAATAATAGTGTTCCTCAACCTCATTTTGTCAATATTTTTGTATTTGTACATTTGTTTGCCACATATTTTCGATATATATAGTGTAGATATATTTAAAGTCCGTTTCCTGAGATAATAAAGTCCATGTTATTGTTTTATCAGATTCCAATTTATACAATTTAATTCAATTAATGAACATGTTGACCACAAGAGGATGCCAATTAACAAATATTTGCTATGAGCTGCTTGTACAATCACCCTAAATGCCCCTATATACTCTGTGTGTGTGTATATATATGTGTGTATATATGTATATGTGTGTGTATATATGTATATGTATATGTGTATATATATATATATATAAAACCTAGAAAACAAATTATATATATATATAATTTGTTTTCTAGGTGGGACGGTCTGCCATGTTCCCGCTACAGTCTAAAAATAGACCGACAGATGACCTACAGGGGGCAGTATTAGCTTCCATGTGGCATTTGTTTTTGCAAAAAAAGTTTCCCAGTGCTTTGCACAGAGATGGGGTACTCAAGTCCTGGACTCGGACTTGAGTCCTACTCGAGTCTTTATTCTCTGGACTCGTGACTTGTACTTGGACTCAAGGATATATCATATTAAATAAAAAAGGACTCAGACGTTGGATGAAGTTTCTGACTAAATAGGTTATTATATATACATATAAATGTATATATACACTGATGTTCTTTTGGGGGTAACACCCTTTACTTACAGTATTAAAAAAAGATGAAGCCACCATGTCTTGAGAAGCTTCTTGTTTATTGTAAACACTTTACATCGTCTTTGGGAACTCTTTTCATCTCTCACATTTGGAAAATGCAGAGAGATGCGCCCGGATCGGGATTTCCCTACACAGATTTTACATCCAATGCTGGAAAGGGCGCCGCTAAATGTTGAAGTCAGTAAATAATCGTTGTGTGCTTTTGTTTGTAATGTAGACCCTCTTTTATTAGTTTATTTCAACACAGACTCAACCTTGACGACTCAACTTGGACTTGAGACTCTACTCTGACTTGAACTACAACACAGCTTTGCAGCGGTGTAGGTGATGAGATCCTTGGAAATCTAATTAATAAAAATTGGCAAGCATGCAGGGAGTGAAATATAGGCTACATCACATGTATATTGACTCGTGGTTGATTGCAGCAGCTGAACAACACACCACAGTGTGCATTAGTTATGTTGAAATGTGCAGACATGTGCAGACAGTGTTTATGTTGGTTGGCTGATAATAAATATGTGGAAGCAGACAGTTGTGAGATTGCAGTGGGCTCCATCAGCAGAATGCTCCACATATATCATTAGAAAGCTATCACACACATGGCTGAGGATCACTACATATTTAAACATATTTGTGTATATTACTGAGCGAGGCACGTGTCGGTGTTTATTGCCGTGTGGCTGGTTGGCAGATAATCAAATCTGGCCTTTGGAGCGTAGACAGGCAGAGTAATGAAGTGTAATATACAGCCAGAGACCCAGATCTTATATTAACAGTAAACATTTAAGGGTTATATGTGCCAAACAATATCACAATACATTACGCTGCCTGCTCAGGAGAGACGACTCCTGTTCTTTAACCCTCCTGTTGTCCTCGGGTCAAATTTGACCCCTTTTAAAAATGTCTATATCAGAAATAAGGCATTCTTTTTATCCAAATAACCAATAAAAAAAGGATGGATGCCATGCAACGCTCTGTGCAAATACAATCACTTTCATTGAATTTTGGGTGAAGATTGAAATGGTTTTAAACTCATACGTTCAAAGTAAGTCAAAATAATTCATAATTTCTGTTTTATTGGCAGGAGTGGAGATGGCACTGTGAAGGAAGGAGACAAAAGGGTGAGTACATGAAAGAACACAGGAAGACAAAAAGATTCAGAGTGGCTTGCTTAGCGATTTTCACCGATGTGAATGAAGCAACGATCAAGCGAAGCGTGGATGGCGAGCCGGGTAGATGTCCTGGTGGTGATGACTGATGACGAGCAGGTGTGAGGAGCGGGAGCGGTTGATTGTAGATGATCGTCTGGTGTGTGTGGTCAGCTGGCTTTGGCAGGAGAGAGGGAGAACCAAACAGCAGAAACGGGGCAAGGTGACAGAAAGAAAACAGACTACTCACGGCCAGCCGGACCCCGATCGTGACACTTTATCTCTTTTTCGAAAAGGGCAAAAACAACCTCAAGGCAAATTTGAGGAAGTTTTTTTTCCATTATCATTTTCTAATGTGATACTTCAAAATGCACAAAAAAAAATACATTGATGGAAACATGACTAGTGTCATTGAGGAGAATATTCTTCCCAAGAATAAACCTCCACAGCATATTTGATGATAATAGTAATACACGAGCAAATATCACAGAAGTGATCTCATTAGACCAGAGAGAGACTCAAACGGTCAGGGCATTGTACGAATGTTCATCAGTGTGGAACTCGGTCGCAAACTGATCAAGTCGAATGAACAGAATCAGTTGCAGGATGGTTAAATGATGAGGAGGGTCCTTGTCTGCTCTGTGATTTAATGGAAATTGAAAATGAGTCTCATTTCATTCTCTATTGTCCTTTATGTGATGAGCTAAAAGAGAGGCATCGCAGTGTAATTGCCTCAATTTCTGCTAATTTCTTTTGAATGGATGATAATGACAGACTTCAGAAAAAGAGTCGCTGTGCTAAATTTGGAAAGAATGGGGAAATATGGCAGCATTCCCCTGACTGGAAAATCTGAGCACAACACAGACACCTTGAGCACACTGAGAGCTCGATGGGGTTTTTATGGTGTTTTTTGCTTCCAGGCAGCTAACCCTAACCTTAACCCTAAACATAATTACATGGAAGGAGACGTTGGGGGCAAAAAACACCAAACACTACACTGATAGCCTATGCGATAGGCAATGCAAGACTATACTTGACAGCCACCATGACACACACCTTGTAAGGGTTGCAGTAGTTTTTTGGGGTGTTGTTTGAGCTCAGTTCGTAGGGTGTTGGGTTGGAAACTGGAGGGTTGCTGGTTCAAGTCCCCGTACGGAGTGTGGATTGGTAGCTGGAGAAATGCCACTTCACCTCCTGGGCACTGCCAGGTGCTCTTGAGCAAAGCACCCCCCCAACCACTCAGGGTGCTGGTCCAGCACTGGCAGCCCACTCACTCTGACATCTCTTCATCAGTGTATGAATAGGTTCTGGGCGTGTGTGTAGGGTTCATTTATTTCTGATGTTTTCACAAAGCTTAAGGGTTTTTCTTCTCACCTGAATTATTCCCCCCCCGCCTCTTTCTGTTTTAGGACCATACTACCTCATTTCTATGCATTTTCATAGTCTCACAGCCTTGGTCTCAAATAAAAAAAAGCACTCTGTCGCCTCTGGACTCAGGCTCATTAAAACATATTTCTATCCCTGTCATGTAGAGGCCTTGCAGCAATGAGCCTGCACCTCCTTCTGGGTCTGCAGAGTCGAAGAAACAAAATGTTAGTCAAATTCATTAAAATAGGCTATTATGTTGTTGTTGTTGTTTTTTTTGCGGTTTCTGCTGGACAATCAGTCGGATCTGAAAGTCCGTGCTGAATTTATTAAGTATCCATTAAGGAGGGAAATTAAATTTGGCTCTGGGTTGTTGCCATAAAATGTACAATTTCTGTACAAAGAGTGCATCAGTGTGCTTCACAGTCACATCACTCATTATTTAACATACGCTGCTCTCCATGTAAAAGCACTGAAATTGTCCACAGTATATAGCACATATGTTCATATTAAGAGATATAACAACACAGTGAAGGATAAAGAATAAGTCAGCCTCAGGCAGCCACTTATGTTGAATCTGGTGCTAATATTGGTCATTTGTAATAGAAAAATGATACATAATTCCTATCTATATTCTGAAACGCCTCCCTTTCAAACAGCACCAAGTGAGAAATATACTGGAAGAGGGTCACACACGTGTTTCTTTGTTGGGTCTTGTTTGTTTTTACACAATTTTAATCACGTTTGGTGTTGAAGTTGGGGATATTATTTGCTCATAATTTTGCTTTTCTCGTTGAATTTTTCAAGCTCTAACCTGTTGCTGCTGCGGCTGTTTCTTGGCCTTTCTGGTCTACATATCCCTGCCTTTATTATTATTTGTATCCAAAAATATATCCCACTCTCCCTTTAAATTGATCAATGCAACTTCACCAATAGTCCATATATTATATACCTCCAATAGAAGTATTTTAAACTAAGTAAAGAGCTGTAACATGAACAGTCTACAGTGCGAGTGGTAGTTGCTGGTTGTATTCGTCGATACAGAGCTCCGGGACGCCGGCTACCAGCGTTACATCACTTCCAGTGGCGCTGAACGTGGCGTCCATTAAGCAAAAAAATGGTCTCAATATACTGTATAGCAGGGGTGGATTATAACTAAGTACTAAGCTGAAATGATTAGACCATGAAACACACAACTGTTTAGATTCTTTCCAGTTTCTAAAATGTAAGGGTTTTTCTTGCATCAAATACTTTTACTTTTAATACTTTAAGTACATTTTCTTGATGATACTTACAGACCCAAAACAGGGCAAAATACACAGCCACGGTATAACATTAGCCTTAACCCCGAAAAGCCACATCACTGAAGACACACTTGTCTAACTTGCTGACTTTGTCTGAAGCGTTACAGCCTACTAAAATGAAAACACACTCAACTTACCACTCTGAAACATCCTGCTGACCTCTTCTAAAAGAAATGAATTGGTCCTCTGCGCCTGAATCCTCTGAACTTGAGTATTCGGGCTCTAACTGGTAAGCTCTTGCAGATCCCACTGCCATGTGTGTAGTAACAAAATCTGATTCCAGGCCACATTATACGTAGATCTGTGCTTGGCCAATCAGAGCGTTCTGCTCTTGAATATTAATTAGTTGTGGGCTGAACATTCAGCAACGATTCCAAACATTTGTGGAGGCGAAGAAAAAAGGCTCCCAGAAAAGTGTAGGAAAATCAACCACATTTTTTTTTTTTTGTTGGTAAAACTATTAAATTAGTGTGTAATAAACACATATAAACGGTACAGATATAAGTTTAAGTGTCACCATATGAGACCTTTAAGTAACATTTTCAATGCAGGACTTCACTTAAGGTATTTTTACAGTGTGGTATTAGTATGCTACTACTTAAGTTAAGGATCTGAATACTTCTTCCACCACTGCTGAACATACCAATACCAGCAGGCTAGATGTGTCATGAACTCATAATGGCTATGATTGGTCTCATTATATGTAGTTCTCAGCATTTAAAAGCATATGAAGTAGTAGATGAACACAAACATCTGTCCAGACTTTAATTTGTTTTACATGTATCTCCCTCTACCCATAATCCCTTGGTTTGTTTTGGGGTTGTTGAATATAAGTGGAGGGATTACATTCTCCCTTGTGATTATCCACATGCTTGTTGTTAAAGCACCTTAACATGGACGTGAGGCTGAGATCCAAATCCAACTGTAACACATGCAGAACCAACTTGCACATATAAATCCTGTTTGTTTTGAGCTTCGGAGGACAAGATAACAAAGCCTTCTGAGTCTTGAGCTCAAACATTCAACACTGTATTTTATAATTACGCTGTTATTCATCATCCTACCGTTTCCTGCCTATCCAGAATCTACAGTAAACACATTAATATATACATATAAAGCTGTCTTCTTAACCCTCCTGGCATACTCCAATGTAACCTTAATCCTCGGCGTCAATTTGACCCCAATTTAAACCTCCAGAATGATCGCACAATGTTATGTGTCAGGAA
Organism: Etheostoma perlongum; assembly: GCA_026937815.1. NCBI lineage: Eukaryota > Metazoa > Chordata > Actinopteri > Perciformes > Percidae > Etheostoma > Etheostoma perlongum. Next base: position 29,668,915 of record CM049380.1, read on the forward strand.
CTTTAAGTCTTTTTGTTGACTACTGAAATATTCCTTTAGATAAAACATAACTCCCCTCCACCCCTCCTTAAACATCCAGAATATCCTTATTGCGACACGGCTATGAAAGAATTTGCAAAGTACCCTAAAATCACTGATTGACCTCAGGTTTCAAAACACTCTTTTGCTGCTTTAATGGCTTAAAAGAAGCTTTGGCAGCTCAGAATCAAAATCCAAAAACAGGATTTATTGCCAAGTAAGTAACTTACTTACTTGCTAGTCCACACAGCATTCTGGGATGGGAGAGAAACATGCTCTTGGCATTTCTTGAACCCTTGTGTTCGAAAATCAACACTTTTGTTGACACTTTTTCGTACATTTTTGTCCCTTTTTTCAACACTTTTGACGCTTTTCTCTAATGTTTGTAATTTTTTGTTTACCTAGTTATGATTACCCGTGAGTCTTTCAAAATGAAAGTATGAAAGTTAACCATAGGTGTAATTTACAGGGGACACGGGGGTTACAACCCCCCCCAATAATCAAAACTGTCCAGTGCAAACCACTTAAAGAAACCTATTATAATCCCCTTTATATAAATAAAGACATCTGCACCATAAATTGATGCAGAAAAGGCACAACTTGTTGCTGAAAAATTCACCAGAGTGCAGGAAATGAAGTGTTTGATGCTCAAAATTTTAATTTTGCTAAAAAGCAGAGAGCTCAACCACCGTGTATTTTAATTAACTGTGAATAAATGTGCAGCAAAACATCTTTTAAACATTGTCTGCACCGTTTTTGTGTGTGTTGATACAATTTTTTTGCATCAACACATTCTACATTAAAGCTGTTTACTGGCTGCATGGGGCAGTAACGACCTTTTTGAATCCATGGCTGTTTTTCCACCACTCCAACCTCTGTGTTTTGCTTCATCGCGTGTATCTGGACTGGGTCAGGTGTATTTACTGGACTGCTTTTGGAGCTCTATCGAAATCACATGTCCCGTGACAGGAACGCCGCCACGCCAGGAGAAAAGGTCGTCCGTAATTGAGACTGTGACATTGAAAAGGCAGGACAGAGGTGGAACTAATGGTCTGTCCTGAAACTCAAAGATGAAGTTATTCTGCCCCCTAGTGTCAGCCGACCTGTCTTGTTCTATTCCAGGAGTGTCAAACTCCACTACTTCTCTAAGGGCCACACTGGAAAGGAATCATATAGTTTGACATGCTTTCATTTCATCGAGGGGGGGAAAGTATGCCAAGAATGTTGGAAAAAGTGACACGAAATGTTGAAAAAATTCTGCATAAACTTCAAAAATAGTGCCACCAAAACATCTCAAAAAGCATCAAACATTGTTAAAAAGCCATCTAAATGTTGGAAATAGATGCAAATATGACTATTGGTGCTCATGAGTTTATTAAACCATGCTTAAGTTTTTTTTGGAAATTTGATCTTAATGCCTTAATTAAAAAAGTTAGGAAAAATCCAACTTTTAAGGACACAAATTTAACTTAAAATACAGGGGCATAAGTATACACCCCCCTATGTTAAAATACAGGGGGCATAAGTATACACCCCCTATGTTAAAATACAGGGGCATAAGTATACACCCCCCTATGTTAAAATACAGGGGGCATAAGTATACACCCCCTATGTTAAAATACAGGGGGCATAAGTATACACCCCTATGTTAAAATACAGGGGGCATAAGTATACACCCCCTATGTTAAAATACAGGGGCATAAGTATACACCCCTATGTTAAAATACAGGGGGGCATAAGTATACACCCCCTATGTTAAAATACAGGAGGCATAAGTATACACCCCCCTATGTTAAAATACAGGGGCATAAGTATACACCCCCCTATGTTAAAATACAGGGGGCATAAGTATACACCCCCCTATGTTAAAATACAGAGGGCATAAGTATACACCCCCCTATGTTAAAACACTTGGAGCCACATGACATTATGACCCAGACAGCAGCTCTTACTCGCCAAGTGCAAATACAGACATGTGCTTTTGACAGAGATCTTCCCCAAACAGATCCATGCATACTACAGGTCAGTGCACTTTGCACAGGACTTAAAAAACAGTACACCTGCGTTGTTGTTGTTTGACAAAATATCGAATCAGAACAGATTTCTGAGAAACGTCCTCATCTTTGGGGTCTTATCAATCACAGAGCTCAATAACAAATGTCAGACATCTCTCAGTTGCATAGTGGCCCAATTCTACCTGCCCTGTTGTCATATTTGTTATATCTACATTATTATATATTATTGCACAAACTGTACAAAGATTCTGTACTAAACTCAGTATATACAGTGAGGAAAATAAGTATTTGAACATCCTGCTATTTTGCAAGTTCTCCCACTTAGAAATCATGGAGGGGTCTGAAATTGTCCTCGTAGGTGAATGTCCACTGTGAGAGACATAATCTAAAAAAAAACATCCAGAAATCACAATGTATGATTTTTTAAAACTATGTTTTAATATTATTTTTTAACTATTATTTTATCTATTTATTTGTATGATACAGCTGCAAATAAATATTTGAACACCTGTCTATCAGCTAGAATTCTGACCCTCAAAGACCTGTTAGTCTGCCTTCAAAATGTCCACCTCCACTCCATTTATTATCCTAAATTAGATGCACCTGTTTGAGGTTGTTAGCTGCATAAAGACACCTGTCCACCCCATACAATCAGTAAGAATCCAACTACTAACATGGCCAAGACCAAAGAGCTGTCCAAAGACACTAGAGACTAAATTGTAAATGTTTGTAGAACGTTTTGGTCATAATTCAGTTTTTTTGTAAGAGGCCTACTAAGGCCATGTCGTCAGTGTATTTTATCAATCTAAAGGTGCTATTATTTACAGAACATTCACATGTGAATAGAGAGAAAAGCAAAGGGGAAAGGCAGCCTGTACTAATGGTATGTACTTCTGACAAAATGCTATTTACGCATATACTCTCTGAGGGGACAGGAGAGAAAGTCTCTGATCCAGAGAATCAGACCCTTATCTATGTTAATATTGGATAGTCTTTGCAAGAGAATGTGTAGCTTCATAGAATTAAAGAGAAACTTTGATTATGAAATGTATGGTGTGTAATGTTATCATCATCACCATGGCGGCAGATGACGCTGGTGGTTGCCGCCTGTTACCATGGCGGCAGATGACGCTATGGTAACAGGCGGTAACCACCCGGCGCCAGTGGTGATTCTCCTCTTCTTCTTTAGTTTTGGCCTATGGTTATTTATTTTTTTGCTGCTTGGCAACAAACCGGCATTAGTTCACCAACTGGAATGGAGCGTGCATTGACTTGGAAATCTAGGAGCAATGTTTCGTCAAACTTGCTTTTTTAAGAAGAACATGTACATCTCAGCACAATCTTCCAAAATTATAAATTATTGTAATTGATTCAAATAAGAAATTCCCATGTTCAAAAAGGAGTAGGAAGAAAAAGAGTAGGAAGAAAAAGAGTAGGAAGAAAAAGAGTAGGAAGAAAAGGAGTAGGAAGAAAAACCTTTTCAGGTCCTTCCCCCTTTTTCTATTTTTATCCTTTAGTTAAATACAAAACAATTTGATGCTTCACTTATTTATATATGTTTACATACACCTACAGTACCTACACATATACAGTATACACATACACACACATATACACATGCATACACACACACATATACACATGCATACACACATACATTTACACATTTCTTTTCTTTTCCATCTATCTTCTTCATTTCCGTCTCAAACCGAATAATAACCCATCCAAACTGGACTTAGTGTATAAACCCAGGAACCTACAGTCAGTAAACAAGACTATCATATTGAGTCTTTTTCATATCCATTCAAAATATTTGTTTTAAATAGTCTCCTAAGATTGCTCATTGTTGTAAAGGATTTCATCTCTTCACTGCAGCTGTTCCATAAATTAACTCCATTATAAGATGATTGTGAACCTTAAAGGTATAAAAAACTGGAAAACTGGAGGTCAAGGTGTTAAGTTGGCTGTAAACATAGACACCCCCCCCTTCCCCAGACAAACCCGACTCCACCCTGTGATGACAACACACTGATAACAGACACACACTTTTTTAACACTTTGTGGAAAATTACCAGAGAAATGCAAGTTGAACCGGCAGCAGGAAACAAGAAAACCACAGACAAAAAAATCCAACCTTTAAGGACACCAATTTTCTTTGTGATCCATGAAATAATAACTGGCCTTTAATAATAAAAATGTGCCTGCCTCTATGGGAATTTAACATAGGGGGGTGTTTACTTATGCCCCCTGTATTTTAAGGAAAAACATTTATTTATTTACAATACATTATTCATTCACAAAGATAATTGGTGTCCTTAAAGGTTGGATTTTTCCTTTTTCTTTAATTAAAAAAAATCATCTTTTGTAAATTGATCTTAATTTATTTTTTTTTCTCTTTTTAGTCAACTTCAGCATGGGCATGTAAACCTATGAGCACCACTGTATACACAGTTATGAGCTAATTAGATTATATTGAAAGCTAATTAGATTATATTGAAAGTTTAAAAGACCTTTGGCTTCTTCACTTAAGAGAAATATGATGTCAAAACACTTGAATCGCTCTAAATCATTTCCTCATTCTCAATAGGAAACATAAACTACACAATGATTCATAAAACCAACAGATTTAAACAGTTTGCTAAAGTTATATAGATATATAGAAAAAGAAATATAGATAATCTGACAATTCTGGACACCAAAACACGAAATACAGAAAAACACTTTAAACAAAGAAAGAGCAGCGTGTACAAGAGTCCTCTGATGTCATAGAAATATAAGAATTTGCTATTCAAAATGTAAAGTGAAATATGGAGTCAACACATTTTGTATTTTTATACTGCAACAACATTTATGTGACAGCTTTAGTTGGACTCTGTAGATTAAGACTTTTAATAGTCCCTAGTTTTTATAATGTAGGTCACTTTATAACTTTATTCCTTGGTTTGTATTAACACATAGTTGTTGTTTGTCCCTAAAAGACACACAGGAACTCAGCTCAGTAAAAACACCTTGCAGTGAAAAGGGAACACTGGCTTCATTGATTCTGTTTTTCGTTTTCCTCTCGTGTGTGTGTGTGTGTGTGTGTGTGTGTGTGTGTGTGTGTGTGTGTGTGTGTGTGTGTGAGTGTCTGTGTCTGTGTCTGTGTGTGTGTGTGTGTGTCTGTGTGTCTGTGTGTGTGTGTGTGTGTGTGTGTGTGTGTGTGTGTGTCTGTGTCTGTGTCTGTGTGTGTGTGTGTGTGTCTGTGTGTCTGTGTGTGTGTGTGTGTGTGTGTGTGTGTGTGTGTGTGTGTGTGTGTGTGTGTGTGTGTGTGTCTCTGTGTGTGTCTCTGTGTCTCTGTGTGTGTGTGTGTGTGTCTGTGTGTGTGTGTGTGTGTGTGTGTGTGTCTGTGTGTCTGTGTGTGTGTGTGTGTGTGTGTGTGTGTGTGTGTGTGTGTGTCCTCCAGGTGCTCTGGTTTAGCTATTATATGTTAAGTACACAGTGCTGTGGACATAGGTCTGGCATGTGAGACTATAGCCGTCCGTGAGGGTTAAATGCCGGCGAGCTATCAGGAAATCCAAGGCCGATGGTAGCTGGGGGTCAATCAAAGGTTAACCCTCCTGTTTTCCTCAAGTCAAATTTTACCCATTTTCAAAATGTTTTTATATCAGAAATTTGTTTGTTTTTTAATTTAATTATATAGCATTTAAAAAAAGAATTGAGAAAAAAACATTGAAAAAAGTGACATAAACGTCAGGATAAAGTTAAAAAATGTCATGAAAAGTGACAAAACATTGCAAAAGAGTGACAAAAGTGTAGAAAAAGATGGTCAAAACTTATGAAAGATTCATTTTTTTTAAATTTTGAAAAACAAAAGGTTGCATAGTTATATATATATATATATATATATATATATATATATATATATATATATATATATATATATTGGCTATATATATTATAGCTTATTGAATTTTTGAATGCCAAACACTTAATTTTCTGCATTCTGGTAAATCTTTCAGCAAAGATTTGTGCCTTTTCTGAATCAAGTTATGGGGCAATTGTCTTTATTTATGTAAAGGAAATGGGGAACTTTCCATAAAATTATCTCTCAATGCAAATCATCAACCGGCTATTAGTCTAACTGAAATAAAACCATGCCAACCTCTATGTATAGTGAAGGGTATGTGATGATGGGGGGGGCGAAACTTTATCAGGATGTATAGTATCCTGATCCATGAAATAACTGCCTTTAATAATAAAAATGTGCCTCTATGTGAATTTAACATAGGGGGGTGTATACTTATGCCCCTGTATTTTGACATAGGGGGAATACTTATGCCCCTGTATTTTAACAAAGGGGTGTATACTTATGTCCCTGTATTTTAACATAGGGGTGTATACTTATGCCCCTGTATTTTAACATAGGGGGAGTATACTTATGCCCTGTATTTTAACACAGGGGGTGTATACTTATGTCCCCCTGTATTTTAACATAGGGGTGTATACTTATGCCCCTGTATTTTAACATAGGGGGAGTATACTTATGCCCCCTGTATTTTAACATTGGGGATCTACTTATGCCCCCCCTGTATTTTTGACATAGGGGGTGTATACTTATGCCCCCTGTATTTTAACATAGGGGGTGTATACTTATGCCCCTTATTTTAACATAGGGGGGGTGTATACTTATGCCCCCTGTATTTTAACATAGGGGGTGTATAAAGCCCCCTGTATTTTAACATAGGGGGTGTATACTTATGCCCCCTGTATTTTAACATAGGGGGTGTATACTTATTTGTATTTTAACATAGGGGGTGTATACTTATCCCCCTGTATTTTAACATAAATGTATACTTATGCCCCCTGTATTTTAACATAGGGGGTGTATACTTATGCCCCCTGTATTTTAACATAGGGGTGTATACTTATGCCCCTGTATTTTAACATAGGGGGGTGTATACTTATGCCCCCTGTATTTTAACATAGGGGGTGTATACTATGCCCCTTTATTTTAACATAGGGGGGTGTATACTTATGCCCCCTGTATTTTAACATAGGGGGGTGTATACTTATGCCCCCTGTATTTTAACATAGGGGGTGTATACTTATGCCCCTGTATTTTTTAACATAGGGGGTGTATACTTATGCCCCCTGTATTTTAACATAGGGGGTGTATACTTATGCCCCCTGTATTTTAACATAGGGGGTGTATTATGCCCCTGTATTTTAACATAGGGGGTGTATACTTATGCCCCCTGTATTTTAACATAGGGGGTGTATACTTATGCCCCCTGTATTTTAACATAGGGGGTGTATACTTATGCCCCTGTATTTTAACATAGGGGGGTGTATACTATGTCCCTGTATTTTAACATAGGGGGTGTATACTTATGCCCCCTGTATTTTAACATAGGGGGTGTATACTTATGTCCCTGTATTTTAACATAGGGGGTGTATACTTATGCCCCCTGTATTTTAACATAAGGGGGTGTATACTTATGCCCCCTGTATTTTAACATAGGGGGTGTATACTTATGCCCCCTGTATTTTAACATAGGGGGTGTATACTTATGCCCCCTGTATTTTAACATAGGGGGTATACTTATGCCCCCTGTATTTTAACATAGGGGGTGTATACTTATGCCCCTGTATTTTAACATAGGGGGTTGTATACTTATGCCCCTGTATTTTAACATAGGGGGGTGTATACTTATGCCCCCTGTATTTTAACATAGGGGGTGTATACTTATGCCCCTGTATTTTAACATAGGGGTGTATACTTATGCCCCCTGTATTTTAACATAGGGGGTGTATACTTATGCCCCCTGTATTTTAACATAGTGGGGTGTATACTTATGCCCCCTGTATTTTAACATAAGGGGGTGTATACTTATGCCCCCTGTATTTTAACATAGGGGGTGTATACTTATGCCCCCTGTATTTTAACATAGGGGGGTGTATACTTATGCCCCCTGTATTTTAACATAGGGGGTGTATACTTATGCCCCTGTATTTTAACATAGGGGGTGTATACTTATGCCCCCTGTATTTTAACATAGGGGGTGTATACTTATGCCCCTGTATTTTAACATAGGGGGGTGTATACTTATGCCCCCTGTATTTTAACATAGTGGGGTGTATACTTATGCCCCCTGTATTTTAACATAAGGGGGTGTATACTTATACCCCCTGTATTTTAACATAGGGGGTGTATACTTATGCCCCTGTATTTTAACATAGGGGGGTGTATACTTATGCCCCCTGTATTTTAACATGGGGGGGGGTATACTTATGCTCCTGTATTTTAAGGAAGAACATTTATTATCTTTATGATACATTATTCATTCACAAAGAACATTTGTGTCCTTAAAAGTTGGATTTTTCCTAATGTTTTAATTAAGGCATTAAGATCCATTTCCAAAAGATGATTTTTTCTTTTATTCCTCTTTTTAGTCATCTTCAGCGTGGGTTCATAAACTTCTAGCAGCACTTCTTGCAGAAATTTTGCTGAAACACATCTGAACTATTACAGCAGGTAAATTAAATGAATGTATCATTGAGAAGAACAGGTGCCACATGCACATTGACGGTGACATTTAGAGGTGACGTCCCCAAACAAGGAACACAGCAGAGATAACATTAAATGAGAAAGTTGATCTGCAGCAGAATACATAATCACTTGAAAAGAAATACAGAACGCCTGAGAGCCCTGCTGCATTATAGTCCATTATGTTGTTATGCTTTAAATTGTCATATTATATAAAGACATTTCCAGCATAAATCGGTCCACAAGGGCTAACCAGAGTACAGATAATGAAGTGCTTGTATTTAAGATTTTTAGGGGGTTAGGGGACAACAAAGAACTTGCACTTTATTGTATGTGACCCCACGGATGTTGAAACCAAATCTTTCTCTCTGGGTTGCCATGCCAGCTGTCAGTAGGGCAAATGTATGTGCAATTTTACAAGGGATTTGAACTGGCAACCGTTGAACTGCTAGTCTGCTTTTCTACCCTCAGGAGAGAAGTTGGCAGTGTTTAATATGTTATGCGGGGTCAAAAGCAGAGGACAAACCTCCCCACAGGGATTAATGTTAAAGATTTGCTAAACTTAAAAAAACAAAACACAGACGCCTTAGTGGGAAATTCCCTTCTCTAGTGTTCCCATCGACAACTAGATCACATCCTTGTTCCGTCCCATAGACTGTTAATATTAATGGACAGAGCACCTGGTTCGACGAAGTGCTGCAAAGGAGGAAGTGTCTTAAACCTGAAGTGTTGCTCTGTTTCTGTAGAAGTCTACGAGAAAGAGACCCACTTCTCACTTGATTTATTTATTACCATTTTCATAATGAGTTTATGCTCTCAATTGCTAGTTTGAAGTCTTCTGCAACAATTAATGTTAATTTTTTCTTTAATTCTTATTTTAAAATCTGCGATAAAAGCAGACAGTGTTGTAGGTTGATGTGATTGCCAGCGTCACTCCCCGATATAAGTCGAGTGCAGATTTGAGTCACTCACGCATCATTTGGCAACAAGTAGCCTACAAGATGCTAACGAGAGACTTCTGTAATGTCGATACAGTAAAAATGGACCTACTTAACCAAGTTGGTTCACTGCTAGCTACAAGCTAGCATCAAACACAACAAAGGCTGTCAGGTGAATGGTGTTTTGAGCGTTAGCAATCAAACTATCATAGATAGCTACAACATTTTTGAAATGATTTCCATCTTCTGTTATTGTTTGTAATGAGAAAAGTTTATTGTTTCATGGATTTCACAAATTTCAGTATGACACGTTATGCCTGAGCATAGAGCATATATATATAAATATATAGGCCTAACTCAAATCTGCACTCGACTCACATTGGGGAGTGACAGCCAGTGAAAGTGTGTAATGTAACGTAGAGTGTAAGGGCTCCTCCCTCTCTTTTCCCTCCCTCCTCCCTCTCTCATCACTCCCTCCTCCCTCCCTCCTCCCTCTCTCATCACTCCCTCCTCCCTCCCTCCTCCCTCTCGTCTAAAATCCTCATCCTCAACCAGGATGGCTGCGCCCGTAACGGCAAACTCAACGACTCATAGCAGATCTCCACAAACCAATGGGTGACGTCACACATGTGCTGTCCATTAACATTATCAGTCTATGAGCGCACCTCAAATAACATGTTTTCCCTTTTGTTGCTGTTTTAATGCATTAGCTGGTGTTATGGGTGTTGTACCGTCACTCGCCATGGCAAACAACCACCCGGCGTCACGTGACCAGCCAGCCTGACTGTGTAGGATATCATACTTATTGATGTGCATACATTTTTGTATGATATCATACGGACCCATTCATCTGGTCTGGTTTAACAAAATAACAAAATATACTGAACAAAATCATAAACGCAACACTTTTGTTTTTGCCCCCATTTTTCATGAGCTAAACTCAAAGAGCTAAGACTTTTTCTATGAACACAAAAGGCTTATTTCTCTCAAATATTGTTCACAGATCTGTCTAAATCTGTGTTAGACACCAGATACTGACTGTATTTGGACGCCCTCCGGCCCCACAATGCAGTACAACTGCACATTTTAGAGTGCTCTTTTATTGTGGCCAGCCTAATTGTACATTTTGTGAATGTGCATTAATCATGCTGTCTAATCATCATCTTGATATGCCACACCTGTGAGGTGGATGGATTATCTCGGCAAAGTAGAAGTGCTCACTAACGCAGATTTAGACAGATTTGTAAACAATATTTGTGAGAAACAAGTTTTTGTGTATGTAGAAAAAGTCTTAGATCTTTGAGTTCAGCTCATGAAAAATGGGGGCAAAAATAAGTGTTGTGTTTATGATTCTTTTCTGTGTATAATGTTTTTGCCAAATTCTGTCATACATCTTCTTAGCCAAGTTCATTCCAATGCATTACACTTGCTCTACACGTGAACTTGAGCATTGAGAATATTGTTGGTGTACACAGAGTTTACTAAAAAAAGGTTTTGAGCAAATCTTAAAAGTGGCACTTCCGTCCTAAACATGCTTTTAAACCAAAGTTGGACTCGGGTACATTCACTAAAAGACCCTAGGTTGCATTTTGGCGAGAGTTACGCTTTAAGCTGTAAAGCTCCTAAGTTTAATTCTACATAAAAGACATTTAAAAGAACACATATTACATTTTTTAACCCCCCAAGGTAGCATAAGTAGACACAGTTCTTGTTTTTCGTGCATGTTTTGAGCCCCTTTTACCTCTCTGGGGAGCAGGCTGTCTTTCATATTCCAGGCATATGTGCACATGCACTAGATTTTAAGTTGTTAAATATATATGAAATAATAGGCTACATTTACATCATAAAAGGTCACTATAACCTTCATGGTGTCCTCGGGTCAAATTGACCCGTTTTTTCTATATCAATCTTCTTTTTAATTCCCCAAAATAACATGATTGATTCCACACAATGCTCTTTGGCAAGTACAAATCTCTACTTTCATTAATTTTGGGGCGTCTTATTCAATTTTATAGCATTGTAAAACAAATGGAAGTGTTTTTGAAATAGTATTGAGTAAAAGTTGACATATTCCAGTCTGTGATTATCATCAACATCCATTCCTTTAATTTTAGTCTCAATAATTCCTAATTTCTGCTTTTCTAACTCAAACATTAGGTATAATTTCCTATAAATGAGGTTTATTGACCATAAATTCCAAAAATAACTGTAAAAGTAAAATTGATAAGTTACTGTTATGTAGTGTTAAAGGTGAAAACATTGAAAAAAGTGACAAAAACGTAAGAAAAAGTTAAAAACATTGATGAAAAGCGTCAACAAAAGTGTTGATTTTCAAGTTTGATGGGAAGACAACACAAAGGTTAAACATTAGTTTTGCATCGCGAAATCTATCTCCACAGCGCTACAGGTGCATTAGAGCACCCCCCCTCCCTCCATGTGCAATATTGTTATACTGTTACTGTTATACTGTTATATAATACCTCATAGGACACTGGAATCTGGGACATTTCATTTCATTTCATGCAGTGCAATATTTAATATATTAACCTTTCCATTTCATTACTGTGCAATATGTATTTATTTAATATTAGTACTTAATCATTTCATTTCATCACTGCGCAATATTATTTATTAATTGTTAACACTTATCTACGTTTACACAATGTGCATTCAAAGCTAATTTATATATAAGTATACAGTTGCTCTCCGGACTCAGGACTGGGCGCCAGCACCCCCCCCCCTCTTTTTTTCTCTGCACTACCTACACTTTATATCTTTGACTTTATATTTTATATTTTTGATATTTTATATTGTTATCTTATATTCTTATATTTGTTGTGTCAACGCTGTAAAGGGATTGCTTTAATCTCGTTGCGCAAGTACCGTGTACTTGTGTATAATGACAAATAAAGGCATTCTTAATTAATTCTTAAAACATTTATACCGACTCCCAAAGGTAAAGTTTAGGCTCCTTCATGAAGATAGTATAGAAACTTTCATGAAAATATTATGGAAGTGTTATAGTGGGGCTCAGTCAGGAAGGGGTTAACGTCCAGCAGCAGCCTACAGGCTGTGCTTTTCAGCTCAGCTCTCCACCTCATGGCTCATTTCCATGACTGGGTCCCTATGGGTGTGTGGCTTTCGGAGAGCTCGCGCCTGATTGGCCGAGAAAGCTGTCTCTCAGATTCACGCGTTGTTCTGATTGGCTGCTTGGTGCCAACCTGTAGTGCAGCTCTCATGTCAAAGCGCACGCTCTATAAGATCTCTTTTTTTTCTGTTTCTCACACACAGATCTGCCCGCAACTTTATCAATAAGAACCTCAAAGCGTGGTCGTTTTCCTTCAACTGAAAATAAAAACTTTTTTAATTTTTTAATTTCGCTGACAGGCCGATGAGAGAGAGTCAGCTGAAGTCTGGCCGCGCTCCGAGCTGAAGATGCAGACCTCGAAGAGCTTTCGGATGGATGATTTTATTGCAGGGTGGATCGGGGGTGAGTGACACACACACACACACACACACACACACACACACACACACACACACACACACACACACACACACACACACACACACACACACATTTACAGCCTTTCATTCAGAGAGAGATAGAGAGCCTCTGTTACCCAGTGTGCATTGGGTCAGTGAGGGGGGATGGTGGGCTGCATGTGTGATCAGTTATATTTGCATGGAAGAAAAAAAGACAGGCAAGAAGGTGTACCCCTCCCCCCTCTGTGCATCCACATTCAGTGTAAATAATGGAGAGAATGCAGATTAATCCACCCCCCCCGTTTTTTTATTTTTTAGAATTGTTTTCTTCTTTTTATTAATGTTTGTGGGTCATCAGGACTCGGTGGAAGTACAGTAGCCTACATAAACACACAACAACAACAAGTGGAGGGGGGGTTTTAATATTTCATCAAATCAGAGTTTCATCATAATTTCATCTCTATTTTTACATACTATGCTTCCCTCAATACTTATTATTGATTAGACCGACCCACCCCTACCAACCTACCTCGCTTCCCCCAACCCACCATGCCATCCGCCCTCTCTCTCACCCCCGCAACCGTTTACCCGCACACCCCGCACATTGCTGCTCCGACGTACACATACACAACACAAACATACACTAAAGATAAATAAACACCCTCGCCTCCAGTGTTTTATCTCTGAACTAAAATGAAGGCAGACGTTTGATTATCTCTTTCAGACATGACTGATCCTATGTAGACGTTTTATTCTGCTGAGGAAAAGAAGAAGTTTCTAAGTTGGAGTACGTGCAGGGACGGTCCCGGCCGCTAGGGGCGCTGTTGCTGCACCCTTTTTTTTGTTGCATAAGCCTTGTCCTGTTTGTTTCTTTACACGTCAGCTGCAGCTCTTTTGAATGTAATTTTTTATACAACAAAATGTAAACACAAGTAATTATTAAATATGAAAAGAAAGAAGCAGTGACTGAAAAAACATGTGGTTTAAAGTAAAATGAAAGAGGATTAGATACAAGTTTTAACTGGGAACACTAAACTTAAAAGTTTCTTTAGTATCCATGTCAACCAAAACCACAAAAAATATATATATATTTAAATAAATATAAGAAAATGCATAAGAAATTTGAAAGGACTCCCATTATTCATGTTGTGTGCGAGTTATGTGGCAAATTTAACAACAAAAGTATGATTATCAATCCTTTAAAAAAAAGAAAAAGGAAGAAAAATCTAAAAAAAAAATATTACACACAAATATTTATATTCTATCTTTTCTTTAATAGCACATTTTGCATAGAACATATAAAATGTTTTCGAACAGATAATCGATGGCTATAAAATTGATTGATTTTGTGTTTTTACAGTGTGTGCTGGTGACAGGCAGCTAGCAGATAGTGAGATGTTTTTTACAGTGTGTTCAGGGGACAGGCAGCTAGCAGATAGTGAGGAGATGTTTTTTACAGTGTGTTCAGGGGATAGGTAGCTAGCAGATAGTGAGATGTTTTTTACAGTGTGTTCAGGAGACAGGCAGCTAGCAGCTAGTGAGGAGATATTTGCTGTATGTGACAACAAATGTTATAAATGTAGCCTAAAACACGCGTGACATCGAGCACCTTTAAGGGTCAACCTCAAGCCACTGGCATTTAACCTTTACTCCAAAAAGTGGAAAGACGACCCAAAACGGCTTTCCGTAGTTTTATTTTGGTTCTGTCGACTTTGAATGAAGTGTATTTTACAATGCTTAAGTGCCTGTTTATTTACATGGAGTCTGGTGATTGATTGATTGATTGATTGATTGATTGATTGATTGATTGATTTCTGGATCAAGAAAATGAAACAGTAATCCAAAGGATGACATGCTAAAGTACAGCGTCCGGTGGGTTTAGTGAACGTGATTTTGCTTTTATGTTTAAATAAGGATCTTACTCTTTAACAGAAAGATCGACCTCCTTAGAAAGCCTTTCCATAATGTTATCAGACACTTAGAATAATACTCTGAGCCAGTCAGTGGAAAAACAAGCACCTTTGTGAAGGTAAATACAAACTGGACAATTGCCCTTTTAACTTACACTGGAGCTTTTTTTGCCACTGCCGACGGCAGCGATCTCGCTTTATACTGGACCAATGTCAAAGATTGTTGTTCTCATCAGTCACTTAGACACAAAAACATAGGAAAATAGGTTGAAAAAAAATGTAGTTACCCTTTAAGTTAAACAAAATGAAATTAAAAAGGAATGTCTAATAATACATACATACATACATACATACATACATTAGAGATGAAAGGATACTACGATGTGCATTGGGCTGCATTTAGATTGCCTGCGTCAGGCGTCTGGCAGTCTGGCAAAAACGCAGGTCTTTCTCTTCAGTCTGAATGGGGGAAGTGCGTTTAGGCTGTGGCGGGGTTTACCACAGGGGTTCTCCTGAGGTAAACAGGAGAACCCCTGCAACAAAAACGCAACGGGCCTGCGGCAGAAAGTAGAGACGGTGTCACTCCCGATGTGAGGCGAGTGCAGATTTGAGTCGTGCATGCTCAGATTTAAACAGTTTACGGCATAACGTGTCATACTGAGATTTGTGAAATCCATGAAATAATAAACTTTTCTCATTATAAACAATAACAGAAGATGGGAATCATTTCAAAAACGTTGTAGCTATCTATGATTGTTTGATTGCTAACGTTAGCTCAAAACGCCATTCATGTGACAGCCTTTGTTGTGATTGATGCTAACTTGTAGTTAAGCTAGCAGTCATTTCAACAACATTTTAGCTATGTATGATTGATTGGTTGTTCAAAACACCATTCAGTTGACATTATTGTTGTTTGATGCTATCTTGCAGACAGCAGTGGACTAACTTCGTTAACTAGGTCCATTTTTACTGTATTGACATTACAGAAGTCTCTCGTTAGCATCTTGCATGCTACTTGTTGCAAAGTGACGCACGCACAACTCACATCTTCACTCGACTTATATCGGGGAGTCACAAAAGCACTCCCCAATGACTCGCTCGTCTCTTTTCTTTCTCTCTCGCTCCTGAAATAAGTTGCCTTCAACTGCGGTCGGAAACGCAGAGATCTATAAACGCTCTGACGGAAAACCGTAATTGGGAAATATAAAGTCTACTTGTGCTTTGTGGAGGGTTAAAGAACACAACAGGATGTCAGTCAAACAGGCCATTACATTGAAACTCCATTCCTCTGCACCACCCTGCGGGAAATCACCCCATCACTGTTTTCACCGGTGATTTCCCTGGTTATAAGATTCATTCTGAGGAACCTTAACTGCTCCGGATAGAAGTAGTGTTTCAGGGCGATATGGAGAAAATCAAAGATCTCTATATTTATGACCAAAATGCATCAATGTCGATATTGTAGCGTTGACTATTGGTGCTTTCACTAAATATTTAAAACCAGGAAAAAACAACAACACTTGTGTCATATGTATCTTGATATGACGATATCCAGTAATGAATACGATATCTATCTCATATATTGATAACCATATAATATTTATATATTGCCCAGCCATAGTTGGAATATTATAGGAAAGCCTTACTGATGTCTCGTGACATAACCAAATATTAGGAAGCCTTTAGAAACCTAAATCAACCTCATTTACATACACTTTTTCAAATGTCTTAAAAGAGTAAGCGTATGTAAAAGGTAACAAACCAAAGTTTTTATTGTGGCATTTTAAAGTGTTATTCTTTAAATTCTTAACATGTTGCTGCAAACATGAATGGCACTGCAGGGAGGGCAGATATGGTAGCAGCTGTAAAGTAAGATAAACCTTTATTGAGCCCCAGAGGGGAATATCAGTTGTTACGGCAGCACAAAGTGGCGATAGTACAGATAAATAGATAAAGTAATTAGTGGTGCAACTAATGACCATTGTCTATTAATCTCACCATTATTTTCTTGAGTAATGGATTAGCGGTTTGGTCTATGAAATATCAAAACATGGTGAGGAATGGGGATCAGTGTTTCCCAAAGCCCAAGATGACGTCCTCAAATGTCTCGTTCTGTCCACAAATCACAGATCTTCAGTCTACTGTCCCAGAGGAGACCAGAAACTAGAAAACATTCCCATTTAACAAGCTGGCATCAGAAAATCTTGACTCAAACCGATTTATTGATTATCAAAATAGTTGCCAATTGATGCAATACTTGACAACTAATCGATTAATCGATTGATCTTTGCAGCTCTAAAAACAATCGAACAAATACGAAGAGACCTGTAACCAAAGTGTACACCAGACTGATGATATGCTGAATCGAATAATAGTACTTAGTGTTTGTCTGAATTACTATAAATATGTAATATATTAAATATAATAGAGATCACAATGCAAACAATCAGAAATGAGAATGTGTGTTATATGATAGATTAGGATGCTATGAGATAAAGTACTGTATGTAAGGTAGTAACATAATATTTGTATGTAGTACGGCAATATAACATATGATGGAATAGAATAGAGTACGTCGGATGAAGCTCCGTTTTTCCTTCAATCTGTGCTTAACTTTTGTGTTTCATAACTTTGCAACCATGTGGGTGTGCTTGTAGGGTATTTGGGGGTGGTGACACACACGCACGTGCGCACACACACACAAACAGCAGTTAGAACAGGATGTTAATAAGGACACAATGGCGCAGGGGCCCCATGATGGCTGCCCAGTTTGAGCAGTCTCTTTCTGGATCGCTTCCTAAAGGACTCAAAGCTTAAACTCAACAGGGAACACACACCTGTTCTCTCTCTGTCTATTTAACTGTAGTGAACGCTAATGGCATGAAACACAACAAAAACTGTTACGTCCCTAATTAGTCTAGGGGGGGGTGCAAAGAATTTAAAACAATAAACCCGGGGAGAGAAAACGAACAGCAAATAACGTCATAGTATATTGTTTAACTCAACACAAAGCAACTGAAAGCTACCTCCAAAAAGAAGAAGTATACAGGCTGGTTTTCAATGGCTCGATTCAGGTCTCGCAGCTTCTCACAGCAGCTCCCAGCACTGCTGCTCTCTGCTCACACTCTGCTCTGCTCACACTCTGCCCTCACACTCTGCTCACACTCTGCTCACACTCTGCTCACTCTGCTCACACTCTGCTCACACTCTGCTCACTCTGCTCACACTCTGCTCACACTCTGCCCACTCTGCTCACACTGCTCTCACACTCTGCTCACACTCTGCTCACACTCTGCTCACTCTGCTCACACTCTGCCCACTCTGCTCACACTCTGCTCACACTCTGCTCACTCTGCTCACTCTGCTCACACTCTGCTCACACTCTGCTCACTCTGCTCACACTCTGCCCACTCTGCTCACACTCTGCTCACACTCTGCCCACTCTGCTCACACTCTGCTCACTCTGCTCACACTCTGCTCACTCTGCTCACACTCTGCTCACTCTCTGCTCACTCTGCTCACTCTGCTCACACTCTGCTCACACTCTGCCCACTCTGCTCACACTCTGCTCACACTCTGCTCACACTCTGCTCACACTCACACTCTGCTCACTCTGCTCACACACTGCTGCCACACTCTGCTCTCTGCTCACACTCTGCTCACACCTGCTCACTCTGCTCACACTCTGCCCACTCTGCTCACACTCTGCTCACACTCTGCCCACACTCTCTCACTGCCCACTCTGCTCACAAACTGCTCAATCTGCCCACTCACACTATGCTCACTCTGCTCACACTCTGCTCACACACTGCTGCCCCTCTCTGCCCACTGCTCTGCCCACACTGCCCACTCTGCTCACACTCTGCCCACTCTGCCCGCACTCTGCCCTCTGCCCGCTCTGCCCATTCTGCCCACACTGCTCACTCTGCCCACTCTCCTCACTCTGCCCACACTGCTCACTCTGCCCACTCTGCCCTCTGCTCACTCTGCCCACTCTGCCCACACTGCTCACTCTGCCCACTCTGCCCGCTTTGCCCACACTGCTCACTCTGCCCACTCTCCTCACTCTGCCCACTCTGCCCTCTGCCCACTCCTCCCGCTCTGCCCACTCTGCCCTCTGCCCACTGCTCACTCTGCTCACTCTGCCCACTCTGCCCACACTCTCACTCTGCCCACTCTGCCCGCTCTGCCTGCTCACTCTGCCCGCTCTGCCCACTTTGCCCACACTGCTCACTCTGCCCACTCTGCTCACTCTGCTCACTCTGCCCACTCTGCTCACTCTGCCCACTCTGCCCACTCTGCCCACTCTGCTCACTCTGCCCACTCTGCTCACTCTGCCCACTCTGCCCACACTGATCACTCTGCCCACTCTGCTCACTCTGCCCACTCTGCTCACTCTGCTCACTCTGCCCACACTGATCTGCTCACTCTGCTCCACACTGATCACTCTGCTCACTCTGCCCTTTCTCTTTGTATTTGAACGGTGCACAGATACCCTTCAGTTTCACTTCATGTGGCTCTTTTGGGAGTCATTATGTTGGCAGGATAATTTACAAAGCAACCGCGACCACATTGTGCGTCTGCCCTATATAAAATACCGTGGCGGCAGAAATCTTTCCATGGCGGGCCGCCACTACAACATCAACATAGAGGAAACACTGTAATGTAATGATCAACATAGATCAACATAGAGGAAACACTGTAATGTAATGATCAACATAGATCAACATAGAGGAAACACTGTAATGTAATGATCAACATAGAGGAAACACTGTAATGTAATGATCAACATAGATCAACATAGAGGAAACACTGTAATGTAATGATCAACATAGAGGAAACACTGTAATGTAATGATCAACATAGAGGAAAAACTGTAATGTAATGATCAACATAGATCAACATAGAGGAAAAACTGTAATGTAATGATCAACATAGAGGTTATATATAAACTTTATTTCAGACCCAGGGGGATCCATATCACAATAACAACATACACAAACACAAAAATACAAAATACAGAGCCTTCCACAATGTTCAGTGTCTTAATATATAGACATGTTCGCCAATGGTTTCACAGTCTGGAGGAGAATCTGACAGAACTGCGTGGTCAACAAAACAGGTCAGAGGAAAACAGTACAGTGAAACAGAGGAAACACAGTACTGTAATGATCAACATAGAGGAAACACAGTACTGTGAGATTGCCTCTGCCTCATACCGACTTTCCCCCTCTTCTCTTTTTTTTGTGCACTAATTTTCTCCTGTTTTCTTTGTGTTTTGGCTGCAGGAGCTTCCAGTGTGGTGGTGGGCCATCCTCTGGACACAGTGAAGGTATTCAAGACTCCCAGAGACTCTGATTCTACCACACCATTCCCAAATGTTATATACTATTATTTTTTTAAATGGGAGATGTTCAAGATTTTTACTTGTTCTTTGTGGCACATTCTGGTTTACCAGTTGTTATGTCAGAGCAGTTAGCCATTATGTAAGAGTTAATTTGCCATGTTTAACACATTATTATACCACTTGATTCACACTGAGAAGAACTTTGTTTTCTCAACCCTTGTGTTGTCTTTTGTTACGCTTTTTATTGATGTTTTGATGATATGAACGTTTTTGTCCCTCTTTTTAACGCTTTTGATGCTTTTTTTTCAATGTTTATCACTTTTTTGATGTTTTCAACGCTATGTAACACTAACTTATTAACTTTAGTTTACAGTTATTTTTGTGATTTTTTTGTGTCAATAAACCTCATTTATAGAAAAGTCATTTATTATAGTAAAACAAAAAATCTCTGATTCCAGCTTTTTAATGTGAATATTTTATGGTTTTGTCAATCCTCCATAACAGTAAACTGAATATCTTTGAATTGTGGACAAAACAAGACAATTTGACAATTTATAGACCAAACAACTAATCGATAAAATGAGAAAGTATTCAGAAGATTAATCAACATTGAAAATAATCGTTGGTTGCAGCACTAGAACATAGGCAAGCTAAAAATGAAGGGTGCTAGACTTTCTATTCTATGTAGTTATGAAACTGATTGGTTTCTCTCCTCCAGACGCGGCTCCAGGCGGGGAAAGGCTACAAGAACACTCTACACTGCATTCTCACTATCTACAGGAAGGAAACGGTAAACACACAACCCACAAGTTGATTGGCCATTCAAATCTTTCACAAACCCCTCTTCATACACACAGGACACACATGCAGTTCAGGGCCAAACATGGTACAGTACCTGGTGTTTGGAGCAGTTTGGGGGTTCGGCGCGCCAAGCTACTGCCCCACTAGCCTCACCTTGCCAGACCTTCCTCAACAGCGCTGCAGAGGAGGGTCTGGCTAGACCACACAGCATTCTGGGAAGAACGTGCTCTGGTTTATTGTCATTTCTTTAAACCAATCACAATTGTCTCCGATGGCGCTAAGCGCCGGACGGAGCCATGGTGTCTCTGCAAAATAGCTTCGGGAAGTAATTTGTTTTGGTGGAACGTGTATGTCAAAAAGTAGTTTTAGTCGTGCAACAGAAAATTCAGATTGGACAGATAGTCTAGCTAGCTGTCTGGATTTACCCTGCAGAGATCTGAGGACCAGGTAACCATAGTCCTCAGAAATCCACCAGAGCTAGAACACAAAGAAAAAGAAAGAGGACAAATGGAAAAGGAAAAATAACTGAGCGTGTTGAACGGTGTCGTAATCTTATGTTACCCACCAATAATTACATTAGCTTGTCAACCAGCACCTTTACAGTAGGCACCTCTTCGTTCCCCCTACAGGTTGGGAGCAGAATTGTCCATTACTGTTATCATTACCATTATTATTATGTCTCATTCCAATGAGTTAATGAACCACTAAAACAACTTTGGAAACATTATTTTAAGGTACAAAAGAATCTTTGGTGTTGGATTGATCAGCATTGAAATCAATCAAAATCCATAAATAAGGTATCTGTTGTATAACTGTGTTGCAAAGTGGGATGTAATCAATGACAAAACAATGTAATACAAAACACAAAAAATACAAAAACGTTGGCCTGTTGTATGGGCCACACAGTGTGAAAGTAATTTGAGTAATTTTTGGCTCTGTGCCACTGAGTACCTCTTATAGGAAGGAACGGGGCTCTGACTCCAACACTGTACCTTTTTATTATATATTCTTATAATACATCCATGGTTAATTTTATTTGGCGTGACGCTCCTCTGTCAGTCATTGTCATAAATCCGCATCACATGACACGAGCGGTTGTGATTGGCCTGTCCAGGTTTGCTCTTGGCAGATGTATCTGCCAAGAGCAAAGTAACATGAGCCTGGTTTGCCTGACCTCAGCAGGATTGCTGAAAGCATTCATTTTATCTTGAGTTCAGTGAGTTCAGCCAGCTCATGAAGTCATTTTTTTGTAGCTTTAAAACGATGATCAATGAAAGATCACCAAAGTCTAGTCATTTGTACATCGGACAAATGACTAGACTTTGTGATACAAGGTCGCGTGATACAAGTGTGATACAAGGTCGCCAGCGGGGTATGCGTCCTTGTGGTTGCTTTGCTCATTTTAAGCACTTTTGACTTCTCCATGTGTCAGCCTTCCCTCCCTGGCAGAAATTACAGGCCTCCTTTTCTCTGTGGTTAGCTGATTTATTCAGGCAGTGGACAGCTGTGTGACCTCCTTCTGCTAAGAGGGAATTGTTTCCATAAAAGAAATATTTGGCAGCAACTGCACCCCATTTTACATTCTATGCACAGGCCAATATAATCTGAGTGTACTTTTGGATTTAAAATTGGTACTGTAGGTTAAAGAATAAGTCTTTTTTTAATCTGTCAGCAGTGTTTTTGCTATGTCGATTGTGGTGGCTCGACACAGCAAGATTTCTGCCGCCACGGTATCAGAAATAGGGCTGTACAAAAGGCCGCCTATCAACAGTGATTATTAGAGTGCATATCGGAGAATAGCGCGGGCACGCGCCACTCTGTGGGAAAGGGAGCGAAAGAAAAAAGAGAGTGCTGCTGTCCAGAGGTTAACTAGCCAGTTGAGATCGCGTATGCGTCTTTGAGAACTTTAAGTTGTAAAAATCATGTTGTCAGTTCATTTAAGCTTGTTGTTGTATTAGTCTGTACTTCTCGCAAATTTAAATGAAGTTAACTGGTGAATTTTGTTGTTTGTGTTCTTCACCTGCTAGCTAAAGTGCATGTGGCTGTTGATGCGATATAATGGCGATTGTTGAACGCTCTTGCTCACGTTTGTATTTTAGGTGCATTATTTACATGCTACAGTTAGGCTACACTGCATTAATATAATGGAATTAATAGTGGGTTTATTGTTATTATATGCTATATTTAATTCCTATGTTTTTGCATGCATTGTGTATGATAGCCTTAACAATGTTATTTCTTTGCAGAATCACACACACACACACACACACACACACACACACACACACACACACACACACACACACACACACACACGCACAACAATACCAAAGCTACCCTAGCCCATGTTTGTAATGTTGCTTGATCTTAATAAAGAATCCAAAGAGAGAAGTTGTCTCCGTCCCTGTTTTAACAGACACACCTGGGGTGAAGTTGGAAACCAGAATCAGCTAAACTGAAGTCTGAAATACTAATAATACAATTCTAGCCCTCACTAATAGTAGTATTGTACAAATTGGAAATGTTGTTTGGACAGACCTGCCCCCACTGCTAAAAAAAACAAATCCTTTAGGAAACACTGTGAGTAATCACTGCCTTTGTGTTTCTCAGGTCATGGGTTTCTTTAAGGGCATGTCTTTCCCGCTGGCCAGCATCACGGTCTACAACTCAGTGGTGTTTGGCACCTTCAGTAACACTCAGAGACTCATAAGCAAGTATCGCTATGGTGACGGGCGGCACTCCTGCAGCATGGCAGACCTGACTGTAGCCAGCATGCTTACTGGTCTGGTGTCAGTGGGCCTGGGAGCCCCGGTGGATCTGGTCAAGATCAGACTGCAAATGCAGACGCAGATGGTTCTAGCAGGTAAATAAGGACCGTTTTTTTTTTTTTTTTGGGCTGGGGATTTTTGTTTTCCTCCTTCAGGAACCAGAAGGAAGAATGTATTCCTTCCTTCCTTTTACAGCTGAAAATAATAGGAGACCGTTTAGTTTTTTAGTTTAGAGACCGTTTAGTTTTTTTTTTTTTATTTACTTTTCCTCTGGTTTTCTGGCACAAACTTACATATAGACAATAGTCTTTTCAACATGGAAATGCCTGTGCATTCCATTTTGGTCCCAACCCACTACACATGGTTTAAATCTGTCCAAATAATTAATCAAAAACATATGCCCTGTATGAGAAGACACAGGCAAAAATAAAGCCTGAAGAGATGACACAGGCTACATCTCCCCTTCTACGTTTTGGTTTAAAAACGTTACATTCACACTTGGCGTCCACACACACTTCCGAGCCCCTAAAATGGACAGATTTGGAAACACTGCTGACCCTGTTTTGGTTTGAAAACTCCGGGGCAGCATTGTAGTCTGGATAGACACAAACGGAGACTTTTGTAAACTACGATGCACGCCCATCACTCTTATCGGTTAGGTAGCTTAAATACCTTTCAGTAACAGTTCCACCTCGTCGTCGGTCCAAGCTAGTAGTTCCCTGGCTGGCTTTTCTCTACCATTAAAAAGTTAAGCCTTCAAGTCGTGCAGCATCAGTTTCGAAAAGATGACTTTTTTATTCCTCTTTGTAGTCAACTTTAGCATAGGTTCATAAACTTATGAGCACCCCTGTAAGTAGTTTAGGGAACATAAAAAGTCCCTGAAACAATGAAACCCCCATCTGTACTCAAAATGGTACAGTCCATGTCCCCTTTACAATAAAGCCCATTAGAAGCACTCACTTCCTGTTTGGCAGTTTGGACCCCTGGCCAGCAGGTAACAGTGATGGTAGCTCATGCTACAACCGTTTTGTCAAGTTACATGTAACCAATACATAAATGTGAATGGAATGTATTGATTGGGTATTTAATTAACAATCTGAACAATAACTTGGTTCTGTAATGACCAGTAATGACTTACATTTGCAAGTTAGCGTGCTATAACCACATGTGCTTACTATGCTAGCATAACTGAGCCACAGAGGCTGAACCCTCTGACTGGAGTTGAGGAGCCAAGTTGAGATGTAATTTAACCCTCATGTTGTCCTCGGGTCAATTTGACCCAATATATATATATATATATATATATATATATATATATATATATATATATATATATATATATATATATAATATCCCTATATCAATGTTCTTTTTAACTACCCAAAATAACATGATTGATTCCACCCAACGCTCTTTGCCAAGTACAAATCTCTACTTTCATTAATTTTGGGGCGTCTTATTCAATTTTATAGCATTGTAAAACAAATGGAAGTGTTTTTGAAATAGTATTGAGTAAAAGTTGACATATTCCAGTCTGTGATTATCCTCAACATCCATTCCTTTAATTTTAGTCTCAATAATTCCTAATTTCTGCTTTTCTATCTCAAACATTAGGTATAATTTCCTATAAATGAGGTTATTGACCATAAATTAAAAAAAAAACCCTGTAAAACTAAAGTTAAGTTAGTGTAGAAAAAGTCAAAAAAAAGTGACACATTGGAAAAAAGTGTCAAAATGGGACAAAAACGTAAGAAAAGTGTTGATTATCAACGAAAGACAACACAAGGGTTAAGTGCGAGCACTGAAAGGAATTTAAAGGCTCGTTGAAGTGTAACTGACACAGAAGTGTTAGGTCTCTTTCTTTCACTTTAAACACATACAGTCAATACAGGTGCTGCAGTGGATGACTTAAAGGAAACCGGAATAATTTCACTTCAAATTGGACCAATTATGATTCTGCAGGTATAGTTTTGTAGGTTCTACAGTAGTTAATAATAGAGGATTATAGTTTTATAGAGTTGTCTGGGCTGTAACTTTATGATCAACAGTGAAACAATAAAACCGAGGTCAGATCAGGTTAATTACAAGATAAGATTGGCACGTAAAACATTTAAAGCTTTTTATATGTTTATGGTTACTGGTTAATCTCACACCGCTCACACCTGCCCTCATGTGATGACTCACATGTGTTTCATTCACTTCCTGAAACACACGTTGGACTGGTCATTTAATGTTTTTATGATACTGCCAGGAAGCATCAGCTCTTCTGTGATTGTGCCTGAATTGTTGATTCGAATGTAGCCTGATATGAAACTTGGTGCATGATCTTCTACAGCATAATAAGATAAAGATAATAAGTTAAACATTTTAACTGCAGACCAGAGGAACTGTTTTCCAAAAATGTCAGGAAATGCCAATTATGTCCAAGATAAATAATACATTTTATTTAAAGCGCCTTTCATGACACCCAAGGTCACTTCACAAACAAACAAAATGGCATTAAAATGTGAGAGGTGAGAGATGAGAGAGGATCCTCTCTGCAGTAGGCTGCAGAGAGGATCTCTGTGAGCGGGCCGGGGTGTAAAACCTCCAGTTCTCACGATAGAGCAGCGTGTGACCACCTCCCTTCCCGGATGAGCGGGGTTTACAGATGAAAACAAATCCATGCATGCGGGACTGCTTGGTTCAGGTGGAAGAAATCATCGCTCCGCTGCCACACCTTCACAAGACACAGAAAGTCCAGTCCACAACGAAGTCGCTGATGAGAGAAGCCTGTTGAATGAAGCCATGTTGAACAATCCAGCTTTCAATCAGTTTGACTGACCGTGCATATCCGATCTGGGCAGACAGGCAAGCATGGTATGGTCAACTCGATCAGGCTTCAAATGGCCGCGACCAACAGTCCAGAGACAGGGGAATATTTTGCCATCCTTGTGAGCCATGTTGATTTTTTTGCAGCAAGATCCTCGGTGGGCATACTTTGGGCGTCGGACAATGTTGCGTTGACACAGATGCTCCGCAGAAGGTGCACGGCTCCCCCGTAGCTGGTAAAGTTCAATCTTTGAGTATTTCCTCATTCCTTACTCCAGCAGATGTAGCCTATGCATTAAGTTATTGTGGGTAAGTAGTCCTAGTGGCCTGGGCTGTGGGCTTAGGCTACTGCGGTAAACTTAACTTGCATCCTCAGGTCACCATGGCATCCTCCGGGGCATCGTATCAGACTCCAACCCCGTATAAAAACAAAATACAACGGAGAGATGATAAAATGCGTCGCTATATATAACAATTGTCTACTGTGAATTAACAAAAGGTTTAATGAAACGGCATGATGAAAATGATATGACAAAGACAAATGTTACACTGCAGCTGTCAGTGGACTGGAAGACATGCCTCTCTTCTGGAGTCACATCGATCAGTTTCAGAATTATATTCCCTGCACCTGGGGGCGGTTCCATTTCACCTGGTGTATTTAAACCCATTCTCATTGGTCCGTTGTTGGCATGGTAACATGTTGAACGCATCTCAAAAGCATCTCAGAGAGCAGTTAAAAATTGTATTTTTTGCGTTTTTAAAAGATTGATGAGAGAAAATGTTTCACAATACTTTATTCATCCCACAGTGGGGAAATTCCCTTCTTACAGCAGCAGTGGTTTTCTGGAAAAAGCAAAAAACAAAAAAGGTTTCAACAATCACGCAGGCAGAAATCTATCAGGAAACCGACTTTCTACAACAACAGTAGCAGGAAACGACGTATCCCGCTCTACAAATGCATGGCCTGCTAACCACGTTTAATTCCTGTCCTACAGAGAATTTGCAACTTGCCGGCAACCTATCGAATGGCACCAACATCCCTATGCGCTCTATCAGCATCCCCGGCCAGAGACTCTACCGAGGCCCGATCCACTGCATCAGCAGCATCCTGCAGACTGAGGGCCTGCAGGGCCTGTACAGGGGGGCCGGGGCCATGATGCTGAGGGACGTCCCTGGATACATGCTCTACTTCATCCCTTACGCCATCATGTGTGACCTGCTGAAGCCAGACGCCTCGTCAAGCCTTCACCCTGGTTCCATCTGGCTGGCTGGAGGACTAGCAGGTAAATGTCACACAGCGCAGACACGTGCAGCTTTTTAACGTTTCCAGTAGGGATAGACCGATTATTGGCCAGTTTTTTGGCAGTTGGCAGATTATCTGTTTCACGTTTTATTTACCTGATAACCGATAATGTAAATGAATTAAAAAGTGCGCTACTTTGGCTCTGCTACAGCTCTGTGTACGTCCCTCTGCTTCAGTTTCACTCACCACTGAGTCTGACTGATGGTGTTTTTCCACCACATGGTACCTCCTCAACTCACTTAGACTCTACTCGCCTTTTTGGTTTTCCAATACGAAAAAAAGTCCCTGGTACCTGCTAACAGGTACTTTTTTTAGTACCACCTCAGTCGAGGTTCCAAGCGAGCTGAGGCGATACCTAAAGGTGACGTGAAAACCTGCAGACTACTGATTGGTCGGAGAGAATCGTCACTAATCACCGTCATCATTGCTTGCAACAGCCTCGCCGTGTTTTACCCTCATGTTGCCCTCATGTTGTCCTCATGTTGTCCTCATGTTGTCCTCATGTTGTCCTCATGTTGTCCTCATGTTGTCCTCATGTTGACCCTCATGTTGCCCTCATGTTGCCCTCATGTTGTCCTCATGTTGTCCTCATGTTGTCCTCATGTTGTCCTCATGTTGACCCTCATGTTGCCCCTCATGTTGTCCTCATGTTGTCCTCATGTTGTCCTCATGTTGCCCCTCATGTTGCCCTCATGTTGTCCTCATGTTGTCCTCATGTTGTCCTATATCAGTGTTCTTTTTAATTCCCCAAAATAACATGATTGATTCCACCCAACGCTCTTTGCCAAGTACAAATCTCTACTTTCATTAATTTTGGGGCGTCTTATTCAATTTTATAGCATTGTAAAACAAATGGAAGTGTTTTTGAAATAGTATTGAGTAAAAGTTGACATATTCCAGTCTGTGATTATCATCAACATCCATTCCTTTAATTTTAGTCTCAATAATTCCTAATTTCTGCTTTTCTAACTCAAACATTAGGTATAATTTCCTATAAATGAGGTTCATTGACCATAAATTCCAAAAATTACTGTAAAACTAAAGTTAATAAGTTAGTGTTAGGTAGTGTTAAACGTCAAAAAAGTGACAAAAATTCAAAAAAGCGTCAAAGGTGTTGAAAAAAGGGACAAAAATGTAAGAAAAAGTTACATCGATAAAAAACGTCAACAAAAGTTTTGATTTTTAATTTTGACGTGAAGACAACACGAGGGTTAAGTATTTATCCAGCTGTGTTTTTTTGCGGACTCCAGCTTCTTTTGACCCTGATTTTGTCTTCTGGCAAACAGCCACACTAAATAGTCATGAAAATAAAGAAAATGCATTGAATGAGAAGGTTTCCAAACTTTTGGCCTGTACTGTATGTGACAAAGAAAATCATAACATCCTCACATTGAAGAAGCTGAAAGCAGCAAATATTAGGTATTTTTGCCCAAAAAAATAAAAAATAAACTGTATATTTGATTATCCAATTTGCTGCTGATTTAAAATGACTAAAATCTTTTGACATTTAAGTCACTTTTAGTCTCTTTTTTTTTTATTGTTTTTTCTCCAAATGCTTTAAAATTGACAAAAAACACCCAAATTGAATGAAAGTAGTGAACTGATTATTTATTTAACTTGTGAGGAGCGTTGTTGGGAACCATCCACGTTACTTGTTTGGAAAATTTGTTTGAAAGAAACCCAAATTTATGATATAGAAACCTTTTGGAAAGAAAAAAGAACATGGATATAGGAAAACGGGTTCATTTGACCCGAGGACAACATGAGGGTTAAAGGTGGAGAATTGGCTTCTTAGAACAGGAAACATGAGGTGGTCACATGTAATGTGATAAAGTAGATGAACAACATGAATCTTTGTGTTTTGCCTAATTATTTTCTGCATGTCTTATTAGAATGTGTGTGTGTGTGTGTGTGTGTATACAAAACTTTTTTTCCCCTTTTTTGTGTTGCCTAAACTCTAAGTTGTTGTCCATTATCCCATCCTCTTCCCCTCGCTCTGTTTTCTCATTCGTATATATCTGGAGACAGTAACTTTTAAATAAAAATCAACACATAAAAAAGACCTTTTGGTTTAGATGATACGGTTATTTGGTATCTGTACCGGTATCACAATTCTTTTAACGATACCCAACCCTATGCCAGGTTTTGTGCCTCCACTTCACATGCTGACAGCAGGAGCTTTTATTTATTTATTCATTCATTCATTTTATTAATTCAGGACAATGCACATTGATGAACAAGCACAACAGTACACGTAAATGTGCCAGATTGTAGCCCGAGGGCTAATTTCCATCTGCAGTCCATTAGGCAGGTTGAAGTTACAGTAAAAAAGACACAGGATAGTAACATTTAGTATATAAAAACAAGAAGAAACAAAAAGAAAAGAAACAGGACAATTAATTAGTAGAAAAATGGAAACACAAGTTAGCGGTGATTACGCGTTTGGTTAGCTCTAAGCCGCAGCTTTACCTGGCTCTTAAAGGAGGCCAAAGTGGGCCGCTCCCTTATAGTTGGAGGAAGTGTGTCCCACAATGCACTGCCTTTGATAGATAGTGCATTATGGCTGAAGGAGGTTTTTCTGAAAGGAACCTCACTGTCCCTTGTTCACAGGCTTGTTCTTCTTCTCTACTTCAGGGTCCATTTCCTGGGTCACGGCGACCCCCGCCGATGTGGTGAAGAGCCGAATGCAGGCCGACGCTCAGCTCCAGAGGAAGTACAAGGGGATCTTACACTGCATCGTCCACAGCTACAAGACGGAGGGCGCACAGGTGAGAGGCCAGTTTGGTTTACAACAGAAACATAATCCAATCCTGGAAATGTTCATTACAAACACAGCGATGCTATCGAGAGAGATGGCTTGCACTTTAAATGTTAGTCTACTGTATATGACAGCTGCAGGGGTCCATCCAAGCTACTGCTAACAGAGTTATATTTCATTAAAGACTGAAGTTGTTTTCTCAAGTGCAGGCGTAAAAAAAAGTTTTTGTACAATAAAGGTCTCATAGAAATACAACAAAGGTGAATTGTAGTTTTAAAAAAAGTACTGTGTTGGTTCTAGATCCAACCCCTCAATTACCCCAGCCTGGCTGACTGTACTAACGGCTGTAAATCCAACAGATGGTTTCATGGTTTGGAGGTGAAGCTTTAGGAAACCGTGTACCCCAGATGAGAGACCAGCTGTGTTTTCTCAGAACTTGAGTCCCCTGAAAGTGCCCCGCCGCGTGATTCTGTCAGCGAATGAAAGCCTGGCGTCCAGACGAGCCTCTCAGTGCAAAGATCATGTTACAGAATCGCATCTGCACATGCGGTATAAACAAGTCACGTGTGATTTCTTTATTTAATCACAGGATTTCCTTTTAACAGAATGAGTTGCAGACAAATGGCCTACATAAACCTTGTCCTCTTATCAAAAGTGACACTGAAATAAATATCAAAAACCTTACTGAAAGGTTTTTAAAACAAATCCCACATCAAAATAACGTAAAGGTCCCATATGGTGAAAATGGGTTTTTATGGGATTCTGTGTGTCATATAGGCTTAGTGGCGTGCCATTGTAAAACATGGATAAAAAGCATCAACAAAAGGGTTGATTTTCAATTTTGACGGGAAGACAACACAAGGGTTAATTTCAACTGGTTGTCATTTTTAATCATTTATTTTTATACCGATTTACGATGCATCGTTACATCCCTAGTCAATTTTTTTTATATATATATATTAGAAAACACGGATTGAGTCATTCTCCAAAAAAAACTGAAAAAATATAAGTGACATTTTAATGACATACAGACAAAATAAACACTGTTTTGAAAAGCTTTTTTTTTTTTTCTTCTTGGCCTAAAACCAACATCTTCTACAGCACACAGCGTCCAGATGTCAGGGTCCGTGGTGTTCATAATGTCAAAGGTTGCAAAAAGTAGACAAACTTCCCAGACTTGCAACTTGGAAAAGCTCCAATAACCCTGGAAAACAGATCTGGGATCAATAACAGAAGGTCATTGGTGTTTGAACACAGTGGACTGGACCTGATGGTCGCAGATCAATGACTCAGGTTATTACAGGACAAAAAACATGTAACAGTGATTTTTGGTTTGTGAAACAAATCTGGTGTCAATGCTCTGGTTTAGTGTACAATCATAATAGTGAATAAAAAAGATGCTATGCTATCTAGGACATCTCACTATCTGCTAGCTGCTTTTCCCCAGAACACACTGTAAAAAAAACGTGGTCTCTGTAGACAGCCCAGAATTCCACAAACCGCAACAAAAAACAAACTGTGCCCACCTGCACCACGAACCATAACAAAGTGTTCCAGCAAATAACCGACAAGAAGGATTTGATTGAGCCATCGCCGCAGCAGCGTTAGCACGTAGGCTTCTCCACAATGCACATTCATCACTCAACCAAATCCTGGAACACTGTTTGTTATGGTTTGAGGTGCAGGTTGGCTGGGCTGTCTACAGAGACCACGTTTCTTTACAGTGTGTTTAGGGGACAGGCAGCTAGCAGATAGTGAGATGTTTTTTACAGTGTATTCAGGGGACAGGCAGCTAGCAGATAGTGGATGTTTTTTACAGTGTGTTCAGGGGACAGGCAGCTAGCAGATAGTGAGATGTTTTTTACAGTGTGTTCTGGGGACAGGCAGCTAGCAGATAGTGAGGATGTTTTTACAGTGTGTTCTGGGGAAGGCAGCTAGCAGATAGTGAGATGTTTTTTACAGTGTGTTCTGGGGACAGGCAGCTAGCAGATAGTGAGGAGATGTTTTTACAGTGTGTTCTGGGGACAGGCAGCTAGCAGATAGTGAGGAGATGTTTTTACAGTGTGTTCAGGGGACAGGCAGCTAGCAGATAGTGAGGAGATGTTTTTTACAGTGTGTTCTGGGGACAGGCAGCTAGCAGATAGTGAGATGTTTTTTACAGTGTGTTCAGGGGAAAGGCAGCTAGCAGATAGTGAGAAGTTTTTACAGTGTGTTCTGGGGACAGGCAGCTAGCAGATAGTGAGGAGATGTTTTTTACAGTGTGTTCTGGGGACAGGCAGCTAGCAGATAGTGAGATGTTTTTACAGTGTGTTCAGGGGACAGGCAGCTAGCACATAGTGAGGATGTTTTTACAGTGTGTTCAGGGACAGGCAGCTAGCAGATAGTGAGATGTTTTTTACAGTGTGTTCAGGGGACAGGCAGCTAGCAGATAGTGAGGAGATATTTTTTACAGTGTGTTCTGGGGACAGGCAGCTAGCAGATAGTGAGATGTTTTTTACAGTGTGTTCAGGGGAAAGGCAGCTAGCAGATAGTGAGATGTTTTTACAGTGTGTTCAGGGGACAGGCAGCTAGCAGATAGTGAGATGTTTTTACAGTGTGTTCTGGGACAGGCAGCTAGCAGATAGTGAGGAGATGTTTTTTACAGTGTGTTCTGGGGACAGGCAGCTAGCAGATAGTGAGAGATGTTTTTTTACAGTGTGTTCAGGGGACAGGCAGCTAGCAGATAGTGAGGAGATGTTTTTTTACAGTGTGTTCAGGGACAGGCAGCTAGCAGATAGTGAGGAGATGTTTTTTTACAGTGTGTTCAGGGGACAGGCAGCTAGCAGATAGTGAGGAGATGTTTTTTACAGTGTGTTCTGGGACAGGCAGCTAGCAGATAGTGAGATGTTTTTTACAGTGTGTTCAGGGGAAAGGCAGCTAGCAGATAGTGAGAAGTTTTTACAGTGTGTTCTGGGGACAGGCAGCTAGCAGATAGTGAGGAGATGTTTTTTACAGTGTGTTCTGGGGACAGGCAGCTAGCAGATAGTGAGATGTTTTTTACAGTGTGTTCAGGGGACAGGCAGCTAGCAGATAGTGAGGAGATGTTTTTTTTACAGTGTGTTCAGGGACAGGCAGCTAGCAGATAGTGAGGAGATGTTTTTTTTTACAGTGTGTTCAGGGGACAGGCAGCTAGCAGATAGTGAGGAGATGTTTTTTTTACAGTGTGTTCAGGGGACAGGCTACTAGCAGATAGTGAGGAGATGTTTGCTGTATGTGACGAAAAGATTACAGCACCTTTTAAGATGAACCTAAATAAATTTGGGAAGGGCATTTTATTCATATTTAAGAAACCATTGGGCCGTTGCTCATTTTTTTTTACTTATTCTGAAAAACTAACATTTTGGAATACAATACCACAATTGTTTTACTCTCTCTAGCTTTAAATCACAACAAAAATATCCAGTAACCCATCATGTGTCCATAAACCAATCATGTCTTGTATGACGCAATGTTTTAAATGAAAAAGTTCTTTTAATTGTGCGCGGGGTCACCTAATGTTTAGTCATTGCCATAACTGCTTTGTGAATTTGCTTTCCCAGGGATTGCTGATGTAATGCATGTATTCGGCTCATTCTGGGACAGTCGATGACTGTCCGTCGTCCCAGATAACACAATTAAAACTGTCCGTTCTTGTGTGCAGGTTTTCTTCCGCGGGGTGTCGGTCAACGCCATCCGAGGCTTCCCAATGAGCGCCACCATGTTCCTGACCTACGAACTCTCACTGCAGTTCATCAGGAGTCTCTAGGACAAAGGAAAAGTTTCTCTGAGACGTGAGAGTTTTTAGTAGCACATGTACATCAGAACTTTTGAACATGTGAAGTGAATATTTTCGCTCTCTGATGTAGCCACTGCTGACCTTCTGGCCACACAAAGATTGTTCTTTGATTATTGGATCAATGAAGTCTTAAACTCTACATTTTAATTACCAAGAATCAGGACACCAAAGCCATACATGTCTTCCTGAGCAGAGCATTGGCTCCAGTACTGAACATGTATGTGTGTTAAGCTATATAATATATAAAACTTTACAATAGGGCTGGATCCGAATATTCAAATATTCGTTCGATGGGTAGATATTCAACTTTAAATTTAGGGATTCAAATATTCATTGTTGTTTTGTTTGCATGCAGGCTGAAATGTACAAATTTATGCAGCGCTAAGTCGTCCATCTCAGCCAAAAATGGAGAAATGTTGCGTTCCAAGCGAGCAGTGTGGTGTTTGTAGAGGTCTGTATGGTTGTACTGTAGCAGCCTGGTGTTATTTTTCAGGCGATTTGATAAAGGTAAAGATAGTACGGCTGTGCATGATGCTAATACAGTGAGGGGCTGGCTGGCTGAGCATTCATGAACACTGCGTCGCTTGTGGGACAGTCCGGCAAAACGTTGTCAGCTATCAGACTCGTAAGGCGGCATGAGAGTCCCGTCACATTAAAGAAAACAGGCTGCCACAAAAACCTCTTAAACAGCAAGAAGGTTAAAAACGAAACACAAGCACTGAAGAGAGTTTGTGTAACAGGTGGTTACACTTTACTTGAATGTATCTACATAAGAGGGACATGACACTGTCACGAACGTGTCATGAAGTTATCAACGTTGTATGAAATAACACTTGTCAGTAAGTGTCATTCGGTTTTGTCATGTGTTCATGACACTGTCATGTCACTCTTATGTAGAAAAGTTCAAGTAAAGTGTTACCCAACAAGTGACTTTGTCCTGCAACCACAAACCAGGCGCTCAATCTCTCGCGTCGTCTTCCTCTATTTTTCCGGGACATAAAGCTGCC
Source organism: Etheostoma perlongum (assembly GCA_026937815.1). Classification (NCBI taxonomy): domain Eukaryota; kingdom Metazoa; phylum Chordata; class Actinopteri; order Perciformes; family Percidae; genus Etheostoma; species Etheostoma perlongum. The sequence goes on from CM049380.1 coordinate 29,704,417, forward strand.
TTCAAGTGTAGTAGGAAATGACAGCCGCTGCTGCCGCCACCGAAGCTTTAAAGCTCAAAAACTGGTATTTGGTACAGCTCTACTTTACGTCCTCCTGGTATCTCTGGGAGTTTTGTGATTGCAGTATTTAAAAGGACTGAACTAGTTTTAAAAAAAAAACTAAAAACATTGGTGTTTTTGCAATTGCAGTACAAAGTACAAAGTACAGCTAAAAAATACCTGTTTGTGCAACTAGACATGCTAAACTATTAGCATAACAAAGCTAACAGGGGACAGATGAGGGATTTTGGTGTCAATATTCTCATTATGGAATGGATGAGTACGTCTGATGCAAATTTTCCAAAGAGCCCTTGAGGTAGTTTGGAGGAATCGATGTGTTCGGGATCAGTCTGTTCTGAAACAAACTTTTACTTTCAATGAAACTGCTCGCATACCTGCAGCTTTTTCACGGCACAGACCCTCGTTCTTCTTTGTGGCCCTGATTCAAAGAAGTGCTCAATTATATTGTGTTATTACACAATAGGCTGTGCTTTGATTTTAGGTTTGAATCAGTTTTTTAGGTTCTATTTAACCATCATTTTAACGGCATAGCAGTAACTATGTTTGAACATGTGACCCTTCACACCTTCAAATGCACATTTAAATTTGTCTTAAGTTTTTCCCTGTAAGGGCAATTGCTGTTGAAATAAGTGCTAAATTTGACCTCTATATGGGAGTGGTGATGGCGCAATGAATATGACACATACCTTTTGTGTGGGAGATCTTTCAACTCCCACTGTGACACATCAGCCAATGTGACCCTGAGCAAGGCACTTAACCCCTAGTTGCTCCAGAGGCGTGGGACCTCTGACATATAGCATATGTAGCACATACAGTGGTGCTCATGAGTTCATGAACCCATGCTGAAGTTGACTTAAAAGAGGAATAAAAACTTTTGGAAATTGATCTTAATGCCTTAATTTAAACAAAAAAATCCAACCTTTAAGGACACCAACTTTCTTTGTGAATGAATAATGTATCTTAAATAAATGTTCTTCCTTAAAATACAGGGGGCATAAGTATACACCCCCCTATGTTAAAATACAGGGGCATAAGTATACACCCCCTATGTTAAAATACAGGGGCATAAGTATACACCCCCCTTTGTTAAAATACAGGGGGCATAAGTATACACCCCCCTATGTTAAAATACAGGGGGCATAAGTATACACCCCCTAAAAATACAGGGGGGCATAAGTATACACCCCTATGTTAAAAATACAGGGGGCATAAGTATACACCCCCCTATGTTAAAATACAGGGGGCATAAGTATACACCCCCCTATGTTAAAATACAGGGGGCATAAGTATACACCCCCTATGTTAAAATACAGGGGCATAAGTATACACCCCTATGTTAAAATACAGGGGGCATAAGTATACACCCCCTATGTTAAAATACAGGGGGCATAAGTATCCACCCCCTATGTTAAAATACAGGGGCATAAGTATCCACCCCCCTATGTTAAAATACAGGGGGCATAAGTATACACCCCCCCTATGTTAAAATACAGGGGCATAAGTATACACCCCCCCCATATGTTAAAATACAGGGGGGCATAAGTATACACCCCCTATGTTAAAATACAGGGGGCATAAGTATACACCCCTATGTTAAAATACAGGGGGCATAAGTATCCACCCCCTATGTTAAAATACAGGGGCATAAGTATACACCCCCCCTATGTTAAAATACAGGGGCATAAGTATACACCCCCTATGTTAAAATACAGGGGGCATAAGTATACACCCCCTATGTTAAAATACAGGGGCATAAGTATACACCCCCCTATGTTAAAAAATACAGGGGGCATAAGTATACACCCCCTATGTTAAAATACAGGGGGCATAAGTATACACCCCCTATGTTAAAATACAGGGGGCATAAGTATACCCCCCCATGTCAAATTCCCATAGATGCAGGCACATGCCACATGCCACTTATGCCCCCTGTATTTTAAGGAAGAACATTTATTCATTCATTTACATGACAATCCACATTGGTGGATTTTTGCTAATTGTTTTTAATTAAGGCACTAAGATCAATTTCTAAAAGATTTTTTTTTTTATTCCTCTTTTTAGTCAACTTTAGCATGGGTTCATAAACACCACTGTATAGCACTTGTAAGTCGCTTTGGATATAAAGCTAAATGACATGTAAAATAACTTGTTTCAGTTTTGATTTCTTTGTTTTAGTTTTTAATTAATTTCAGTTGTATTTTGCACTTTTTAATTTCCCTGATTCACATGTGCAAGTAGTGCATTGTCACATTTTAATTTTACTTTGAGTATTTCTTTAACCTGAGAATGAAATTGATGAGTAGGTAGAGTTGGCGGTGTATTACATGCTCTTGTTGTGTGGAAGAGGACATTTCAATTATAACACTTGTACATATTGTTTCTTATATTAAGAAAATTGAGTTGTACAAGTTAATTTTAACTTAATCATTAACCTTTTTTTCAATAAAGCTCATGAAGTCAGATACATATTTGAAATTTTGCAGTACAGTTAAATTGTTGCTTTGTAAAGTTTGCAGAATACGTGTAGAATCACTAAGGTTAGTTACACCGAATGTACAGCTAATTGCACAAAACAAGTTTCATTCTAATCCGAGACTGAAGTGAAGTAAAGAACTACATCTTTTGTATACTATGTCTGTGGTGTGACTAATAGCTATATTTTTGAATTAGTTTTCTTGTAATGTAAATACTTGTAAATATGTAAACTGCCATTCAGACGGTGGGGAGACACAAGTGTGTTATTGTGTTCAATAAAGATTTTAAACACATTGCTGCTTCTGAGAATAGTGTGTGACTCGTGATGAACTGTCATGAGTCGATTGCAGCTAAAAGATAAGTTACCAGATAAACACTTATGTTTACATTTGTTGCAGGAAAAATGTCATTATCATTCGTTGGTCCTCTGCCTGCAAACTGCTGATAAGATTTTGACTGAGGTCACTGTAGTACCTACTGTTAACTGTGTACTCTGTGTACATTAACCTAAAGCTGCCTGTGATGTTACAATGTCCACCAGGTGGCAGTGTTTAACAAGCTCCTGCAGCAGTCATTAATACCTGGATATATGTAATCCACACCCACTCCATAACTAGCTGCTCAGCGGGAGCACTTTAAGTGAATAACTTATTCTCCCAAAATGCACCACGGAGCGCCACAGGAAGTCATTCCTGCCGATGGCCAAACTTTAACTCCTTCCTCCAAGTGTCTGACACACAGAAACTGGACATTATCTGTATATTATGTCTAGTGCAATAACGGTTGCTTGAAATATGCACAATACTCTGCTATTATTACCGTCCGCCATTACAACTCCTTAAGTACGGTGTCATAACATTCCTTTAACTGTAAATACCGTACATATCCATATTTGTGCAACTGCAACACAGAATTTCCCTTCTTGGATTAAAGTATTTGATATACATATGTGTGTAGTAAATGTTTGCCCTTGTTACATGAAAGAGTTGTATTACATATTTTGGTCCTCTGCCTGCACAATGCTGATAATGTAGATAATACCTACAGTTAACTGGGTACTCTGTATGTTGTGTACATTTACCTGAAGCTGCCTGTGATGTTACACAATGTCCACCAGGTGGCAGCGTTTCACAACACAAACTCCGGTTTAACTATACCTTTAGATTTAGGCTGAATCCCATTTCTCCATTTAGGCTGAATCCCATTTCTCCATCTTACCCCTTGGTTTCAAGGGCCAAGGGGTAGGTGTGAAAACATACCCCTATGAAATGGGACACCACCAGGTTACAGCACCATACAGTTATGATCACAAACTTCCAAGATGCAATACATGTATCCATACATATATATACAGCGTGTTGTATATCTGGTTTAGTTATCACCGTTTTGAATGTCATTGATGTTCAGAAAAACAGTTTAACAAAAAATCTATCTTTATTGCCGATAAATTAAACATAACAGGCAAAAACATTACATAAAATACATTACAGAACCATTAACTATTATAACCATAACTAACATGTTACACACATAAAAAGGCTGCATATGTGTAAAAAAAAAAAAAAAAAAAAAAAAAAAAAATTAACTACAGCTGTTCTGATATTTCAGACCAGTCTGATGCCTTTTGGCCTCACATTTCAGTGTCCCATATCAAAAAACACAATATACAAGTGCATGAACAGGAATTAATTATTAATGCAATAATGAATGGGTACAACATGAACATATGAATTAGGAAACTTCTGCTTGTTTTCAGCCCCAAAGTGGATCAGCTGCTGTGTCCTCCTGTGTGATACAGAGCGGTATATGTAAAGCACGTAGCTATGCATCATAGACCGTTAATATTAATGTATATACAGTCTATGCGATGTATACAGTCCATTCAAGGCAGAGAAATGCGGGACTGTTGTGCAAATCAACGTTAACGGTAGCGATTGAAAAGTTTCAGTTAAGAACATGGTTGCAGTATATATGTACAGGACTGCATAGACCACAAAACAAGACTGTCGTAATTTTTAAATCAATTTAAGCCGAAAATACTTACATTTATGGTGTCTCTGGTCGCTGGGCAGCCATTGTTGTTGCGTGTGTGTTTACAAGTGAGGTCGTCCACACTTTAGTTTCTAGGGGTACACACCCCTCGGTCGAAATAGGTAATGGGACAGCGCGTTCACGCGGGACCTATAGGTCCCGCGTGAACGCGCAAAACCAAGGGGAAGGGGTAAGATAGAGAAATGAGATTCAGCCTTAACCTTTAACTATACAAAGGGTATTTAAATTTAGTGCAGTGACAACTTTTCACCCACAACAATAACATTCAATTAAACACAAAACAACCAAAAGAGAATCCATGTGAGCTTACCGACAGCCCGTCACAATCAGAAGTCCCAGTTCCTCCCAGTTCCTCCCAGTTCGTCCCAGTTCGTCCCAGTTCGTCCCAGTTCGTCCCAGTTCGTCCCAGTTCGTCCCAGTTCGTCCCAGTTCGTCCCAGTTCGTCCCAGTGTACGCTTCTGCCGTCTTCTCAGTCCAACGCACGCCAGGCAACTGACTGATGCGCGTATATATAACGCGTTAATTGAACTGGGCGCGAACTTCTGATTGCCCAATTCAGTTCACCTGGTCGAGAAGGCGCGCGCAGACACGTGCGGGCTGCCGAGCAGAACGCGCGCAGGAGCCATCTGCGGGGCGGCGTGCAGGGGAGACAGCAAGCAGGTGAAGGAAATGGGATCGGCCGACGGGGGACAGCCACACCCCCGCCGGATCAGCGGGACACACACCCACACACACACAGTTAGACATTTTAACTCCTGTGATAAATGTGTTAAATGTAATTGCATATACAGTTAAAAAAAAGTGACGGATGATGTAAAGTATCAGTTTGAAGATTGTTTCAGGTCAGTCACATATTTTGAGGTGTATAAGATCATCTCTTTCATCATCAAGATCATCAGCCCCTGTTCTTTGCATTTATAGTGTCCCTGTATAATAAACAGCTTCTCTGTCTCTCTCTCTCTCTCTCTCTGTCTCTCTGTCTCTCTCTCTCTCTCTCTCTCTCTCTCTGTCTCTCTCTCTCTCTCTTATGTCAATGCCTTGTGTTGAGTTTTCCATAGGAGACGGAAACACATCGTTTCCTTGTTTTCTTTCAAAGCCCCGTAACAAGGAAAGTCTATTGGTCTGTGGAAAACACAAACAGTGCACACACGCATGCACACACACACACACACACACACTTTCTCATCTGTCACCTTGTATGTCATTCAGGATTAACAAGGCTGTTAAAGAGCAGCTGTGGAGTAGGGAAGAGAAGCAGGTGGACAGTGTGAACGTATGGAAATGTAGTGAGTGTGGAGCGGTGTGGCACTGAAAAAAGACTAATCAAGGCTCATATGAATAATCAGCTTTTTAAATACTGATTTTTTTTAAATATTTTTACATTACGGCACAGAGGCTATGATGCAATGTCATTTGAAACAACACTATAAAAATAAGAATCTATAGTACAGTAGATCATGAAGTATTTGAAGTCTGCTCAACACAGAACCAGAAGCTCGTCAACCACACATTTAACACCATTATGCATCAAGATCAACACTCTCTACCTGGAAAAGTGTCTTGAGATAACGTCTCGGGTTACGTATGTAACCCTTGTTCCCCGAGATAGGGGAACGAGACACTGCGTCGGTTACGACACTATGGGAACACCTTTAGGCATGACAGGGCCGAATGCAAATGAAAACTACTCCAATCCTATTGGTCCTAGTGAGAACGGTAGCATGTGACGGCATAACCGTAGGGGCATATAAGCACACCGGCACATAGCTCATTAGCTCTTTCTATGAAGCAAGGCACTCCAGGCGGGGGCGAGGGGCGGTGAACCGACGCAGTGTCTCGTTCCCCTATCTCAGGGAACAAGGGTTACATACGTAACCCGAGACGTTCCCCTTCGAGGGGAACTCGAACTGCGTCGGTTACGACACTATGGGAACGAGATACCCACTAACCCGCGCCGAAACCCCGCCGGCCCTAGCGTGCAAGCAACTTGTGGGCACGACTAGGAGGAGAGCACCCGGGTGCCGGGTGTGGAGGGAAGGTCCAGACTATAGAACCTGAAGAAGGTGAGAGGAGTGGCCCAGCCAGCCGCATCACAAACCCCCTGGAGAGACGCTCCCGAGAGGAGAGCCGTGGAGGCCGACATGCCTCTCGTGGAGTGAGCCCGTACAGCCGTAGGTGAAGGCAAACCGCGTACCTGATAGGCCAGGGAGATAGTCTGAACGATCCAGTTGCTGATAGTATTGGAAGCGGGGAGCCCAGCCTTGGGGGACCCGAAACACACCAGCAACTGGTCCAACTTCCTCCACCAGGAGGACCTCAGAGTGAAGACACTCAGTGCTCTGACAGGGCAGAGCAAATGGAGCCTCCCGTTTCATCCGTGGAGGATGAAACGCTGCATTACCACAGGCCCCACGACAGTGGACTGCACCTTGGGAATGTAGCCCGGAATGGGGTGCAGGACTATATATAAACATAACAGGCAATATATAGTTACTATAAGCATTAATACTATGACGCCCTGTGTGTCTGTGATAGTGTAACATAATTAATTCCTACACACACACACACACACACACACACACGCACACTCAAAACCACACGAACGAACGCACGCACACATGCACGCACACACACACAAAACAACAGGAATGCACAAGCACACGCCAGACACACATCTGAGATGTCTTTGTGGGATTAGTAAAGGTTTGTTAGCCCTGCCTTTGGAGATTAATATATTCACTAAGAGCCTATCCTGGAATATGCAGCGAAGTCTTTAATTATAGAAGAGATTTCTTTAATTAAAAGGTCAGTCGCTGAGGGAACACTAAACACAGGGAGGCAACAACCGTTTCCTCAGTGACATGCTCACAGAACCACTTTAATATTAATTGTATATAAAGGTTTTCTTCCTTTGAGCCACTTCAAAGTAATTCTCCATATTTAACCAACGCAACTGTATTATAATGTATATAATGTTATTTATATTAGGGAATTAATTTATTTAGCAGAGATTACAAATCCCTCAATCAACTTCAATTTAAACCTGCAACCATGATTTAGATGCCACACTAATTCAAGAAAACTGCAAGGCAAGAAAACATAAGGACTCTGGGGAATAAGCTCCCCAGAGCTACCAAAGAAAATGAAAAAAAACAACAAAGGTAGCTTTTTATAAACTTTTTTTTAATTAGTGTTATGCATTTAATTTCCAAAAAGAACGATTCAATTCCATTGATGAGACAGTTTTACAGTGATTGGGCTCCACATAGAATATATGACATGCAATTAAGGAACAAATAGCATAAGAACTCATATTTTACATTCTTAACCTCTGCATCCTGAAAATAGTTTACCCTGAATTAAAAAATAAAGACCCTCTTGATTCAAATACGGGGAAATTTAGGAAGACTCCATTCCCATTTTCAGTTGTTTATCTCTTTTTTGAGCCTTTCCCATGTTTACCATAGTCCAAGTCAATTCCAACCTCTCAACATGGGGTCTCCAACTGGACAGTAAAGAGAGCTAGTGCAGCGACCACAACAAAGGTCACATCATCAGCAAACTTGTGAACATTGCCAATTGGCGTTGGTTGGCACAAATGGCCAAACTAAAGGGATTGCTGCCAGGTACTGAACCCCGATCACTACGATGGTACATATTTGGCGTCTAATACCTTTCAACTTTATCGTTTAGAGGGCTGGCGCACAGTTAAAAAAAATAGTAGGTAGTTGACAGTGGTAACTCTTTAGATGCCATAACCCTTGTAACTGTAACATTTAAACGTATTCTAGTGCAAATGCCAAAAAGACTGGAATGTATTTAAAGAGTTTCTCTTCACAGTAACAAGAGCTCACAATAATCTCGACTTCCACTGGAGGGAACGTAAAACGTGGTGAGAAGACGAGCTTCCTAAGACCTAACTAACGGGACTTCTCGGTGAAAACATTCGCCAAGCAAGCCACGTTAACTGGATTTACTGGCAGGAATCAGCAGGGCAGTTACGATAATGTTCGTTAAGTGTACGAGAAAAATGTTACATAAAAGACAAACGTTATGACATCATTACAGTGTTCAGAAAACAGTCCAGCCTTGTTGGGAGGAAGGATGAAGTTTAAAGGAAAGTTTGTATTCTTCTCTCCATCTCAATAGCTCATTGCATTTTATACAGTTACATTTATGAAGTTAACATGTGTGGCATGTCATTCGCACACTGGTAAAATAATTTATTTTGCCCGATATAATAGTTGTAAGAAATATCTAATGGAGACTCTGTATTTATTTTGTGTGTGTGTGTGTGGGGCGGGGTGGGGTTGTTTCTCAGTTCTCTAAATGTTTCTGGGCTCCTGACAACAGAAGATGCTTTGAAAATCCAGCTTATTTAGTTGCAATCTCTTTCGCTTGCATTTCCCCTAAAACAATCTACATCAATGGTAACCTTTGAGCTTAGACGTCTTTAGAGAAACACCAGCTAGGATTTGATGTGTTGTGTGTTCAATGTGGCCTTTCATGTCAATGTTCATCTACACTCTCATTCCCCGACATCTACTTCTGTTAGTATAGTAAAATAATCAGTTATTATGTATAACCCCTAGAGAAACTACTCCTTGCTTTAATACTATCAATCAACCAAGGATTTATCTAAACTAAAATAGCCACAGAGGCTCCACAAACACAGTTTTACATACGGACATAGTATCTCATGCAACCAGAATAAATTAAAACACTTCACACCAGGACAAGCAGCAGATGAGTTACGACTAACCTCACGTACAGATGACATGGTAATAGCCCTTTTTTTAAAAGGCAGTTCACATGCTGTGACGCCTTGAGATGCAGCCCGCTGAGACAGAGGAGGTATGGCTGTAGTTTCCAGGAAGGGTCCATGAATTAAGACTTATCCAGGATTTATATCCCGCTTTCCTATCCAACCCAGGAAATACAAGGCTTGAATTAACTTAATCCACATGCTGTGTTTGAAAACTGTAGGAGGAAATGTGGGAATCTCTGTGTTTATGTAATGAATGAAATAAATGAAGGTGATTCTCCCAGACAACTCAATCAAAGCACGCTGCACTGGAAAACATCTCAGTTTCTGCACTGCAACCATTCAAATCTACAGTGTGTGGACGACGCTCATGCACTACTCCAACATGGATGGTAAGCCTTTGATGACGAGCAAAGCAACTCCTCTCTGCCGGTTGGTCTCTTATAGAGAGAAATGGAAATTATTTTACATTGAAATCAAATTGGAGTTTTTAAAACTACACCTAGGTTATCCAAAAAAAAAGCAAATATTTTGGTTGCAGTATCCCATTTTTATTAATTGCACGTGCCCCATTTACTTTTTAAAAGCCTTTTAGTCTTCAACACCTAAATGTTTTGGGGCGCCAACGAACATCAATGAAACAGTGATTTTTTTAACATTAATTGGAGTTTACCCTGCCAGCTCCCTAGTAAAACATCTGTGTAACGTCTGAACACCGGAAGAAGGGAAATGTCTCTGGGTAAGGATGAAGGGTGATTTGGACAAAAATTGTCTAACTGGAGAGATGATGAGATTTGGAAACTTCTGTCAATAATGCCAAAATTGGCAGACAAAAATGGCAAAAAAACTGGTTATTTGTGACGAAATGAAGAACTGGCTATGTGACTGTGGCATGAGAACGCATCTGATACGGACGATCGCTTCCATGTGTGAAATGGCAACTTCTGACAATGTCCACACCTGATTAGTCGATATCTATCTATCTATCTATCTATCTATCTATTTATAGACCTCCACAGATACAGTCATAGATGATCTTTTTGCCCCAGCTGAATAACAAAGCTCCTGTGCGATCGCGGCCTCCAGCTTCCAAACTGCTCACTGAGACAACAAAGAACACTGAACACTCAACAAGCCCAGGTCACAGCGGATCGTTCTGTGTCCAATGCAAAGGTTCTGTTGCCTGAAGACCCGTACAGAAACAGGAAATTGTCTATTTTTTTGTCTTTTGGTGTAATCTTTTCTCTACCAAACATTTGCATGCTCAACATTTGAAAGGAATGTGTTAAGTATACCTCTTTTAAGACATGGCAAGACTAGGGAGCCGCCCCAGCTTCTGCTTGTGCACAAAATAGTTCAAAGACACATTTACGTAGTATAAAGCAGGACAACAGGAATCACCGACATGGTCTCACGTCACAGACACACACGTAGAAAGACACACACGTAGAAACACACAAACTTACATGTAGTACACTGAGACAGTTATAACAATGGCTTCTATTTTCTACATACATTTTCTCTGCGTGTACATTAGTATAGAAGAATGGTGAGGATTTACAAACAGTTATTTTGGACATTTTTTTTTACAGAAAACAAATATGAGATAGTAAACTTTCAATGTTGCTATTATTGCGATCTAAACGATATGGCTTTGTCTAATGAAAAGTCCTATCTGAGCTAGAAAATAAATAAATAATTTTTTATAGTGCTTATGACAATTTCCTCATTAGTCTTCTTAATTATTAAAGTTATTTTAAGTTCATTCATCATTTGGGAATAACCCACATGCTTTGTTTTATCGATACATGTCTATATTTTTAGGTCGTTTTACTAAATGGAGATTGTTTCGATTTATAGTACATCTACTTAAATGCTATATATGACAAATCACTATGATATTTCGTTGGATTCAAAGATACAGGATGCAGAGTATACTCAGCTCTAAGTTAGTGAGATGCAGCAACTCACAAACCAGTTTTCCCAGGTTCAGTCTACAGATGAAAGGAGTTTTATTTAGCCACGGAATACTTTTGAGGAAATTGGAGAGTAAGATTTTAGTTTAAGTGGTGGTCTTTGGGATGCATGCACACGCCTCGCACGTATGATAAAAAACAGATTTGGCATGCACATCTTTTGTTTTCGGCGTGACAAAAGAAATAGTTAGATCTCACCAGTAATTCTTTGGTCTCGATGTTGATGAACTTCGATCAAGGTAAAGTTATGCATTTAAAAAGATGAGGAGAAAGGTTAGATCAGCTGCAATGTGAATGAAATCACAATTCAACGACTGTATTGAAAATAATTGGCAGCACATTCGCAAAACATAATAGTCAAAGTCATTTGTATGACATTTGGCATTTGCATTCATGTGTGAAGAAGAAGAAATAAAATATAAAACACGGGTAGTTTAAATTAAGAGACGCTTAATAGCAATCAGTTATTCAAGTGCATAATGTAGAACACACTTTTAACCAATCATAGATGGTGTGACAGGAAATGACAATATGTACAGTAGCTGCTGCCCCCACTGGTCATCACTTTGATTGTCTTTGGGGACCACACCAACTAAAATCATGATGACTTTAAGCTGTTTGTAAATCTGTAATTTATGGAGGTAAACAAATGGGATTCACACAAGATATCTTGAGCTAAATAAAAATCTATTCCAGAATCCAATACCATATATTGACAAGAGGTCTTGACACGTTTTCAGATCTTAGATTTTATTTCTCTAGCATGATGGCAGTCTAACTAGCTGACATGCTTGGAAAGTCTAGCTTTTGTAGCCTTAAAGTAGAGATTGAAGTAGGAGGGAAATAAAAATTGTTTTCTTCAGCAAACAGTTCTTGTAGGTAACAGTGACTTATGTTTTTAAATAAGTTTGTGGACTGTGAGGCCTTCAAAACGTGGTCCGGGATTTCCAGAAGTAGCTTGAAAAATGGCTTCTGGAAACCCCAAAATACGCCAACTTTATATCAAATACATTATTCCAAAAGGGTCTGATGTTGTAACTTTGAACGCATACCTACATGCTACCAACAACTGTACACCTGTTTGACTCAAAATTAAACCCTCATTTACAATTCCTCTGCTAGAGGAGATGGTATGAAGGCACATGTCCTAAAAACTCAAATGCTGATTCATCTTTCTTTTTCTTTTTTTCAATATAAAGACCTACACGAAGTTCATAAAAGTAGAAAACACCCACTGAAGTAAACATGACATGCTCCATCTACTGGATAACATGGTGGCAGTGCCATTTGAACAACCACAGAAGCATGAGAACAGGACTGTGAACTGTCCTTTTAGGGAAAACTGTTCTCCATTGGTCACCATTGTCTAGCAACAGATGATGACCAACCAATCAAAAGTTCTGATCTTAATAGGTGTAAAAAAAAAAAGTGCAACGAGTAAAAGACAAAAAGACTAGTAGTTGTAAGAGTTGTGCTAAGTGGCAGTTGAAAGGTTGTACGGCAGTTGTGGCAAATAAAAGGGGGGAAGAAGGAGGAGTAGAAAGAACAAAGTAAACAATTTCTAGAAAGGCAGTGTGTAGCCTCTAACAGTTTGGCAAGAACCCCCCCCTCCGAATCCTTTCCACTTCTACACGCCCTAAATCTACAATGAAACCAATGCCCCCAGTCCCTCTTGCAAGTTCACTCAACCCAAAGTCCCTGACAGAAAGACCCCCGCCTCCCTTTGCCCCGCAGCCTAGACTGGACCCTGAATTTAGGGTTTGTTTGATTAGTAGTAGTTGGGTTTTTTTCACTTCTTAAACATGTCCTGTAGAGGTCCAGGCAGAAACTTGAGGACAGTGTCAAGAATGCTCTCCTCGTCCTCTTCGTCTTCGTCTCCGCACCCCCTCGGGATCGCCTTCTTCGGGCGTGTCAGGGACCCCTCACAGGCCTGCTCCATGGCCGCTTTCTCCTCCGCCTCCTTCTCCTCCTTCTTCTTCAGCCCATACTGAACAGAGAGAGGACAAGAGGTGATACGCGGAGAGAGAACATTTGGGTTGGATTAGAAGTAAGAAGAAAAGCTCAGCGGCTGTTAAAACTTTGCAGCTCCAATTCCAGTTTTGCCATCCAGAGTTGCAAAGGTTGTACGTAATTTAGGAAGAAGTAACACATTTACAGGCTGTGAAGCATATTTTAGCAACAAGTCTGCTGGGACTGATAACCGTCCTAACCTATTCCACTGCAGAACGAATCGCCCAGAGGAGGGGAAAACAACCTGAGCCACAATATTAAAGTAAGGGCTGACTAAGTGCTTGTAGCGAGCTACAAACATTAGATTTAACCATGTCAAAGGATTATTTTAGGAACCTAAGTCTACCAGAGAGGACAAGTTAGCTATTAGTAAGCTAATTTATTAGCAGTTTAAGGCACTTGCAAACATAACACTGCATTGCTTTGAGATTTATCCACATTTAAACACAACACAAGTTGCATAGCCTACTGTCCAAATACTAGCCTGAAACTGCCATTGGGATATTTAATTTATTACCAAAATGCTTGCCGTAAAGGTAATGTTGGGCACAGCGTTAGCTTAGTGTCATTTCCTCATGCCTGTGTCCACCTTTTTCTTTGTAAGAGAAGTTTTTTTGGTTCAACATACACATCTGTCAACTGGACTCTCTTCATCAATTCAAATCCCAATTTAAAACACATCTGTTTAGATTGGCATACCCAACATAGCTTTCACCCTGTGCACCTTGATTTTAATGACATAATTGTTTTTACTAGTTGAATACATTCCATTTTACTTACAACATGATTTTACTATTGATACATTTGATGTGCTTCTGTTATTATTTTTATCAATGTGTGCAAGGTGTCCTTAGCAGTCCTAAAAGTTGTCTACAAATAAAAGTCTATTATTATTATAAAAAACTTAGTTCTGGATTCTCTAAGCTGTTGGTGGTGAGTCGTTTGTAGCTGGCTGAGTAGTCACCTACTTTGTATTGCACAATACAAATCAATGGAGAGTGGAGATTTGTTTTCCCCTCCGTTGGAGGCGGGACTTTAACGTCTGTCTCTTTTTGGGTGCACATCCGAAGTCATAAAGTTAAAGCATTAGTCAAACCAGAGGAGACTTTCCTACCTTGTCCCTGATGGTCTGCCGTACTTTTTCCCTGTCGGCTTCCATGCGGGTGTGTTTGGCCTTCCTCTCCTCCTCCTGCTGCCTCAGCGCCTCCTGCCGCTCCTCCTCCTTTTTGGCAGCATCTGGGTCCTTCTTCTCCTCCTCCCCACCCAGCATCTTACCCATGTCTTTGGTGGCCCCTGGACAGAAAAGAGATATACAGATGTTGGAGGTAAACACAGGCTGAATTTGCGGTTTTACACACCCTGACAATAATTTCTGGGGGAAATACTAAATAATCGTTCACAATAGTTGTTGCTGCTTGAATGCAAAGGAAACATGAATCCCAACTTTGGCACTGCAAACAGCGAGGTCCAAAAAAATAAATTGTTTGCAATCTTTTGTTACTTCTTTTAATAGCGGTGTCAATAAGTTGTATCACAATACGATATTCAATTTGGTTCTTTTTCCTAAAAAGTGTTCCACGATACAATTTTATTCAATTCAGGGCCCTGCGATCAATATGAGACTATATCATTTGTCCATTTTTATTTTCAAATAATACATTTGAATTCCCGAGATTATTTGTTTTGGGCCTTTATTTACAGCACAGCTTGAAGATAGGAAAGAGGAGAGAGAGGAGGGGGGGACCACATACAGCACTAGGCCGTGGGTCGGATTCAAACCTGCGGCCGCTGCCTGCCAAGGACTCAGCCTACATGGGGCGCACACGCTACTGGGTGAGCTCGAGGTTGCCCCATCATGTGCCCATTTGACACCATCAGTTCTATTTAACTCACAAAAAGCAACTAAAATATGATTTGAAATTGTTATTACTGAGCTCTTCCAGAATTTTTTATGAAAAACAAACAATTCTCTATAATAGAAAGCATAAATACAAAGAGGGAATTTTGAAATGAAGGCACATGCTAGGCTGGCCTGTTATCTTTTTCTGACTTGCAGAATGCACTCCATCTACCACGTTCCTCTTTCTTTTACCTGCAGTTAAGATCAGCACTCAAGGCATACGGTGTCCCTTGGCAGAGGGCTTTGCCCATCCATCCTATTCGGAAGTTATTTACTGTGCAGCCACATGCAAATAATTAACAGCCCCTTAATGCACTTCCTGCCCAATAAAAGCACAAGGTACATATCTTCACATGTTCTGGGAGTGCTCTCCTGTTGGTCAGTTCTGGAACAATATTGCATCCAACATTTCCGGCTTGATTAATGTTACTGTACCCGTTACTGTTAAAGTTTTGATTCTGAATGACCTGTCAGCCTACCAGCTCTCTAAAGCTCAAAGGCGTGCTGTGTTTGCTGGACTTACAGCTGCTAAGAGAATGATTGGAACCGGTTGGAAACCACCTCATGACCTGTCTGTCTGTACATGGACCCTTTCCTTTTTGGATGTTGTGTACATGGAGCTCTCTGGATGGAGACCCCTGGACACTTGGCACAACGTCGCTGACTCCTTAAGGTCCAGGGTGTAGCCATGTGCTACAGCCTGGACCTCAACCTGAGCATGTGTTTGGTCCTGTGTCTTGTTTCTGCATGTGTTGTTTTGTTTCCCTCCCTCCCATCTTTCCTCTCTGTGTTTTTTTGGCTCTGGGACACATTCCAATGTCAAATGTTTGTAATTGTTTGTATCTGTTGATAATTTCTGAATATAAAAAAAATCTGATCACAAAAAAAATAAAGGCGCATGTCTAAGATGATGACATGTATTGCTATTATCATTTTGCATTGATGATATTGGATTGGATACATCCATCACGATCAACCCACACCACTATTTAAAAAAAGACATAATAGAGCACATGAATGCTGACACTTATGTCATATTACAATATGAAAACCCTGTGCGTTAGCAGTTCCGAGGATTATTTGGTGATGGGGTTCTCTGAAGATCCTCGAGGTGTCTTGGATAAAACAAGACTGGAGGAGAGCAGCCAGCTGGAAAAACTTCAAAGAACCGCTGAGACAGAGGAAGACACATTCGTCCATCTGGTGTCCGCCATCTGTCAGAACTACCTGTACCTCCACGTCCCTCTTTGACATGTACCTGAAGTATTAAACATATGACCAACAACATATGTGTTGTATTTGGTGGAAAATCTGTTGAACCACTTTCTGTCAACAGGAAGAGGGTGATGCTATAATTATAATATTTTTATAATTTATTCTCTTTATTGATGGGGAAATTACAATTGATATTCTGTTGTTTTTACACACCTGAAATACACACAATTGCTCAGTTCCTATGCATGCACTAATGCCATGCACTGATGTCAGTGGGTGAGTGGCGCCCTGAGTGGTTGAGGGGGTTCGGAGGTGAACTGCTATCTCTCCAGCTACCAGTCCACACTCATACTTAGGTCCATACGGGGACTTGAACCAGCAACCCCCAACCCAACTCCCTACGGACTGAGCTACTGCCACCCCTGATGTTCTTCCACAGATGACGGATACATCGAAACAACAAAGGAGAAGTCTTTTTCAACATGAAGGAGATGGAGTGTGGGGTTATCTGGACTAGTGAGGAAATATCCAGTCAAAGAATTGAGTAGTTGATTGACTAGGAATTTTTGTGAGCAATTTAAAGATGTTTGCCATGCATTGACTGGATGCTGCTTTTAAAATGTGAGGATTTGCTTTTGCTGTAATTTAAATCTCTTTAGGTGTTGGACTCTTGGTCATCTGAAGAACTTTGACTCGAGGAAATGTGATGAGAGTTTTACACTATTTTCTGCCACTCAGTTGATTGATCAAAATTTTCATTTTGTCACCAAAAGAGTGGAAAAAGTGGGTCTTGTGTCATAATTTTTAGGAAGTTTCATTTTGTTACCTTAATGGCAGTTAAGACATTGTCTGCTTCAGTGATATAGCCTTTCCTTAAAGGTGCCCTGCCACACAAAACCGTACTTACTTAGGTCCATACATATGTGTGTGTGTTATGTGAAAGCGAACTGCTACTTCCTCGGTCAGCTCTAGCCACTGAGAAGAAATAAGAGGCGAAATCAGACCAATCGCAACAGCTGGCCAGTCTGATGCCATGTTGCCTGAGCTCATTAATATTCATGAGCTCGCCCAGTTGCACTGGGTAAAGGATACTGATACCCAGACTATCATTGGCTGGTAGCCAATCAGAGTCAAGCAGCTTATCTCGTTGAATATTAATGAGAACTGGCACAAATGGAGCTGATTCTTCCTGCAGGCTTTCTATACCACGCTAGAATGGCTTGAAATAACGTAACCAAGTTTCAGAGTCCATGGTAGAACTTCAGACATTACCACAAAGTCATGAAATACGTGTGGTAGGGCACCTTTAAAATAAATGTGTATTTCCCATGTGCACTCCTAAGAGAAGGTTCTCTGGATGTTTTGGGGTTGCACAAAGGCTCTTCCACCTACTTACCTCAGCTCTATCTTTCTTTGCTTCTGCTCCTATAAAGTGGGCTCAGCTCTTCATCTGTTACAGAAGCTGATTTCTAGATGTAAAAGAAACTCCCTCTGGCCTATCGATATCGCCCCTGTTACCTCCCTCTGATCGATAGTAAATACAGGACCACCTGAGCGTGTATGAATTATGGATCCTCCAGCGGGGAGAAAACTTCATCTGAGTATTGATCTTCCTCTCTGCAATGGTGAGAGGAGAGCCTGGCTGCCGGCCTGCTTCACCATCTAGTGCCTTTTTTTAGCCAGAGCCAGAATAAAGATTAAATATGTTTTACTGCTGAGGAGATTATTTGAGTGAAAAATAAACATTGGAGAGCTGTGTGTTTCCTGCAGTGTATCCCAAAGATTTATTTATTTTTTGATAATGCTGTTGGTTGTGTAGCTTCTTGATATCATTAAAATTCAGCAACTGCATGTTTGAAAAGTCATAAGTGCTTCAGTGGGTCATTGAATGGGGTTAGCTGCTAACAAGCTCCTTATAAAAGTAAATCATATTGATCATTCATATGTTTTATCTGCTTTACACATGTGTTTGGGTTGAATACCGAACTATATACTACTATATAATACTTTTTTCTATATTTTTTTGTATTGAGTATTGAAAAATGCCTCGTCATTTCAACACCTAAGGAGCCAATCACATTAAAGCTGCAAACAGCGTTTGTCGGGCCCTCCCTCCTCGGCGCGTGTAGGGGTTACTGGCGGACGCCGCTCCTTGCGACCGTGCATTTGCGCGGCACTCAGACACTACAAATCATCACCAATGAAAAGGGAACTCCCTGCTGAGTTCAAGGATACCTCACACAAGTCTCTATGTCATACAGGTCATTAGCTGTGAAATGGGGCGTGGCTAAAGCATAGGGGCGGGCCAAACCATAACCAATGAAAAAGGGAACAATGATACCTCACACAAAACTCAACATCAAACGGGTCATTAGTTATGAAAAGGGGCGTGGCTAACGCATTGGGGTGGGTCAAACCATCACCAATGAAAACCGGAACACTGCTGAGTTCAAGGACACCTCACACACAACTCTACATTAAACGGGTCAAAAGCCATAAAAGGAGGCGTGGCTGGAGTACATGAGTGTGGTTAAAGTATAGGGGCCGGCTCAGTATCACAAGTAGACCACACATTTTCACAATATTTAAGTTTCGTTGGCCTGAAGATGTCCTCAGGCCTGGACTCTTGGTGATTGGGGGGAATTTCAAGCAGATGTGACAACGTACACTGTAGTTACAGCCACTTTCTCACTAAACACTCAACATGGCCGCCATGCCACGCCCACGAAGAAAATGACTGAAAGTTACTTTTGAAAGCCAGGAAGGTCATTAAAGATTAACGGTTCAGTCATCGCTATATCTATTACCGACCCTTATTACCATTGTCAACCCTCACAGAATTATTATGGTCATTTAGCGTTATGTGGCAATAAAAAATGAAGTACTGACTCTTTTAAAGCACACAGGAGCCATAGAGAACATTTCGGAAGGACCAGAGTAAATTACTGAGAAGAAATGTGGCTCTGAGGACTCTGTGGGGTCTGTGAGGCCATGGGTGGCCGGTCCTGTCGCTCTGCAGCAGACTCATACAATGCTCCTCATTGCCCTGCAGCGCTGTGTGGTGGCAGCAAATCTGAAGATGACAAATTAGCACTCAGCTGGTGGGGTGGGGGGGAGGACTCGCTGGGGAGGCAGGTTAAGGTCACACTGTCCGCTGAGTGTGCCTCATTGTGTTGAAACACTCAAACACACACCATATGTACTGGAACTGTGTGCGTGTTGTGTGTGAGCATACACCTTCAGAGCAAGTGTGCACACACACACACACACACACACACACACACACACACACAAACACACACACACACACACACACACACAAATGAGAAAACGGTTTGTTGCGTATGCAAGAACACACCAACACACACACACCGCTGTGTTATGTGTTTTGAATATTCCAACTATTTTGATTATCAAGAAATTGGGTTGAGTCATTTTAAGAAAAATAATACAATTTCTTATTTTTGCAGCTTGTTAAAAGTGAATATTTTCTAGTTCCTAGACATTTGTGCACGTCATTTTGGGCTTATGGGAAACACTGATTGCTATGTTTTACCATTTTATTGGATTTATTGAGAATATAATCGACAGATTAATAATCATTAGCTGCAGCCTTGTTATAAACGCTGATATCCTTGTTCATGCAAAAGAAAAGTGGACGAATGATCTCTGTCAGAGTATGCAAACTGTACGAATGAGACGTCCGAAGTGATCTGAACCAGAAGCAGCCGAGCTTAATACTGTAAATGAAATGATAAAGTAATTATTACTCCACTTGCCAGAGAGGTAGAACGTTTTCTCTTTGACCCGTCTGCGTCTTTACCCTTCACATGATCCCTCCATCATCCATCCATCCATCCATCCATCCCCCTCCTTCGTCCGTCACTTCTGTCCTCTACTGTCCCTGTTCCCACCCCCCTCTGTTTTTCTTACCCTTTTCTTCTACTGAAGTGAAATTACAAGTAACAAATGTGAACTTCTGCCTTTCATTCATTTATGTCCTTCCTGTTCCATCTTTCCTACTCTTTCCCTTCCTTTCAAACCAAATTTCTTTCCAGCGTTTGCTTCCCTCTCCACAACACAACCATCACTTTGATGGCTAGGACTCGTCTATCCTTCTTCCTTTCTTTCCTTTGCTTCCTTGTCCACTTCCCCTCCTCTGTCAGTCCATTAGAGGCCAGTTCACAGATTTCCACTGCAGACAAAGGTGGGCAATTCGGGGCAAAGTGCTCAAACGGCCCCAGTCCTCTTATCTTGCAATCAGACGCTCTTTACTTCATTCAATCTTTTTCGCTGGCTACGTCTTTGTGCCACAGGGGCTGTAATGCTCAAAATCTCAGGGTTTAAAGAGGCGGAGATACGGTGGCGTCATGGTTAAAACCACTGCTGCCATATCCAGACACATTCGGTCTGATGCAGTTTCCTGTCTTTTTGAGGGTGTTTTTCCTGAGCGGTCGCCCCCAAAGTGCAAATAGGATTAATTTAAGTTGATTTTACATAGGGCTGGGCAATATATCAATGTTGTATCAATATCACCATATGAGACTAGATATCGTCTTAGATATGGTAATATGGTAATATGGTCTTGTATATGGTGTCTTTTCCTGGTTTTACTGACTGCATTACCATAAAGTGATGTCGTTTTCTGAATTTAACAGACTGTTCCAGCTGTTTTATTATTTACCTTTACCCACTAAGTCATTAAATCATTTCTGGGACCAATGGTCAACCATACAATATCGTTGCAATATCAACATCGAGGTATTTGCTCAAGAATATCATGATATTTAATTATCACTATATCGCCCAGCCCTACTTTCACTCCTATGGGTTTGGTCTGTTTAAAATGAACCCTGGAGGGTTTGGTCGGGTAGACAGAACTCTTACTTTTTTTATAAAGTCAAATTTTTTAGGTACCAAAAAAAGTCTGAATTCTGACTTTTTTCTCATTCTGAGATTAAACTCAAAATTCTGCCTTCAAACTCCAAACACCAATACATGTTTCGCATGTGGTCCTCTTTAGTATATTTTCCCACTATCTTTCATAACTTGTCATTCTAGAAATAATGCCCCCCGTTATTCAGACAAACAGAGCAAAGCACTGAAGCAAAGACTTCATAAATCATGAACTCAAGTCTCAGTTGAACTCATTTATAATGATGGAAAGAATAAACACGTTAAGATATTGTGGGATTTTGCAAAGTCGTTTGTTTTCTCTCATGTCCTGATGTAGATTGAACAGCTGAGACAGACAGTATAGAAGAGGCTCGGCCAACCCTCCCCGGGTACGAAGAGGGTTAAATAAACTGTATCATCTCGAGCCGAGGTCACAGAGTGAAGACAGCGTCTCTTCAACCAGAAGATGTCATATAATATTTATCTGAGAGTGCAAACATATCCGAGCCGCGCTGGCGTTGCACCCGGCCCCTCTATGCAGGAAGTCTGATATCTCCTGTCTGGTGAGCCGCGAGGGAAGCCAGAGAGAAAGATTAAAAAAAAGATAAGCAAAAGGAAAATAGGAAGAAATACAGGATACGGTGGTGAATGAGGGTTTTTGATGAAAGTTGTGATAGATTTCAAAAACAACTGAAAGAAATTGTGTATTTTGTTTGCTTGAGGTGAATTTTTTTAGCAGAAGGAAACCCGAGAAAAGAAAGTGACAGAAATCCATTTGTCAAATCTATTAAATTATGCCGCAGTGACATTTACAGCCACACAGCCTTCAAGAAATGTTTCCATGTTTATCGGAGTAATGTGCTGTTTGAACATTAGCTGGTGCCTCGCAAAAAATGCCAAGCTCATTTTCTTTCCTTCTTATAAATTATTACTTTTCCACACCAGACCAGGATGCTGGTATATTTCCAATCTACTCCCTCTGGAGAGTGTTGTGGGTGTCTGAAGCGGCTGTTTAAAGAGCTTACATAAGCGAATATGCACGTGGTCGTTCGGAGAGTTTTTTATGGTTGTTTTCCGCTCTGTTATTTTATTTTACTTCAGCTGGTCTGGAACCTTATCCCCCCCCCCCATATGCCTGAGTGCTCTGGTCTATGTTATGAGTGGCAATGTCTACATATTTCAGGTTTTCTTTGTCCTGTTTGTCTTAATGTTGTTAAAATGCCATGTGATGTGATTTCTACTGCTACCTAATTTCTCCATGGGGACAATAAACAAAAAACAAACAAAACAAAGTTTTATACTTTTAATTTTGAGTATGACATTTAAGTGTTGTTGTTGTTTTTTTATTTGAACCTGCTTCCTGAAGAGGGTAGCGTATCCTTTGGGTTTTTCCGATACCTGTGCTAAAACAATACTTTGAAAACGGTGCCGGTGCCTATACAGTGCCTGAACCGATAAACATAAAAAGCTAGAGTGACTCAGCTGGTCAATATTCATTACTGTGTGGTAATGTCTGAAGTTCTACCATGGACTTTGTTTCAGGCTGTTCTAGCTTGGTATAGAAAGCCTGCAGGAAGACTCAGCTCCATTTGGGCCAGTTCTCATTAATATTCAACTACCTAAGCTGCTTGACTCTGATTGGCTAACAGCTAGCCAATGTGAGCCTGGCTATCAGCATCCTTTACCCAGCTCATGAATATTAATGAGCTCAGGCAGCATGACGTCAGACTGACCAGCTGTTGTGATTGGTCTGATTTCTCCTCTTATTTCTTCTCAGTGACTCAAGCTGACCGAGGAGGTAGCCGTTCATCTTCACATTCACCACATAACGCACACACACACTAACTGTATGTACCTGATATATTTAAAAAAAGAAATGCAAGTAAAAACTGTTTTGTGTGGCAGATGTCACAGACGGACGCTCAATGTGAGAGCGAGCGGCAATAGAAAAAGCATGATTTACATAAATAATGCAACTGTAGCAAGTACTGCTTAGCCTCAACAATGTTATCCGCATTCATATTTAGAAGCAACAACTTATATATATCCAGCTACAAAAAACCTGGAAGTAGGAAGTTAGGACGGAAGAACAAAGAGATGATACACCGTTTCATCGCATTGGTGTGAACTGGCAGGTTTCAGAGCGCTGCAGACCGACGCGTTGCAAATAGTTGTCCCGCAAATCTTTAATCTGGGCTTTAGAATACTTCAAATCATGTTGAGAACTGTATGAAAACGTATTTAGGAGGAGCAAGTGTAACAAAAAGCTAAAAAGTTATAGACAGGAAGATGGAAGCCTGCGCTTAAGAATGAAAGAACATGAGGATGGATCGAAGGAGAACAAGAGACAGAGGACATCGGAGAGACAAAGCATGAACCATTGACCCCCCCACCCCCCCCACCCCGGCCGCTCAGATGGATGGCAGTGGTGCTGGATAATTTGTTCGAGGTGGAAGGGTTTGAAAAATTAAAGTCATTTTAATAATGGATGACTTCCATTTCCAAATTACACCCTCATAAGTCACATGAGCACCACATCGATCAGATGTTTGGGAAGCGGTGCGGCCTCGTGCCTACATCACTGCACGGTAATCGCTTTGAGCCCGAATCCAAAACCCATCTGCTGAAGTGCTCTTGGTTTGGGTCTCCGGTGGAGTCTCCGGTCAACTAATCAACCTGCACGTTCCACTTCCTGTTTTTTTGCACCTTCCCTGCCCGCCCGCCATCATCCCGCCTGCACAGGAAATTAAACCGTGAGTTCGACCTGCCTGGTCAGGACCAGTTCACGCTGATCCCTCAGAGATTACCTAGATATTATCTTTTATATGAGCTTATTCATGAGAAAATGTGAGATGTTCACGTTTTTGATATCCTGGCGAAGGCAGGAATTACATATAGGGGACAAAATAAATGTTTTGGTGGCACTTTTCCGGAGACAAGGTATAAGATAGGGTGAACTTTGTTCATCCCCAAAGGTATGGGCTGTAGAGAGACTCAGTGGTCACATCTGATCAGCTACACACATGTCAAACACCCACATCAGCAGCATCTCTCACCGCATATCAGAGATGGGGACTCAAGTTTGAGACTCGGACTCAAGTTGCATTTAAGTCACACACACAGTGACTTCAGACTTGACTTAAGACTTGTCCTCTACAGACGTCCAGGTGCTGGACAATCTTTGTGTTTAGGAAACGTTGATAAACTAATCATAACCTACCTACATAACATGCAATATGTTTCTGCTGCGCGCGGCTACATGTGTGAGAGGACTACAAACATGTCGACCATGCGCCATTCATCAGAAGCTTTGGCTTTAAAATCTTCATTCAAGGACCAAACAAAAGAAGCGCTAATTACAAAATATGTGAACTCTAGCTCAAAATGGATTAAGACTTGACTTGGACTCCAGCTCAGAGACTTGAGACTTGACTCTGACTCTAGCTCAGAGACTTGAGACTTGACTCTGACTCTAGCTCAGAGACTTGACTCTGACTCTAGCTCAGAGACTTGACTCTGACTCTAGCTCAGAGACTTGACTCTGACTCTAGCTCAGAGACTTGAGACTTGACTCTGACTCTAGCTCAGAGACTTGACTCTGACTCTAGCTCAGAGACTTGAGACTTGAGACTTGACTCTAGCTCAGAGACTTGAGACTTGACTCTGAATCTAGCTCAGAGACTTGAGACTTGACTCTGACTCTAGCTCAGAGACTTGAGACTTGAGACTTGACTCTGACTCTAGCTCAGAGACTTGAGACTTGACTCTGACTCTAGCTCAGAGACTTGAGACTTGACTCTGACTCTAGCTCAGAGGAGACTTGACTCTGACTCTAGCTCAAAGACTTGAGAATTGACATGGACTTTAGCTCAAGGACTTGAGACTTGACTCTGACTCTAGCTCAAAGACTTGAGACTTGACTTGGAATCATGCTCAGGGACTTGTGAACATCTCTCACCGTATATATGCCAATTACATTTTGTGTTTAAGGGTTGCAGAGGACAAAATTAATTGTCTCAGGAAGTCCCTTGAGATTTTTGGCCATTCCTAATCAACTTTGATCTTGGTGCTTATTTAAAATGTAGTAATGGTCGAGCTGTTGATGGTGCTTGATGAAGTCAGTGGCATCAAAAAAGAAATTAAGACTCTTTCTCTGACCATGAACGTTTGCTCTAAATTTCATGGTAATATATTTACTGTTTTTTTGGTATTTGAGACGAAAGCTTTTGGACTTTTGAACATGGTGTCCGGCCAGTGAGGTTCACACCCCGGTCCATGGATCCGCCTCGCTGTCCTGGACGGATTAATCTAACGCAACGAGGAAACTCTGATGAACTCGATTTCTAATTAAACAACCAGTAAATACAATCTGTGGCCCGGAGCTGAAATCTATACCGCAGTCTGCACCAATGAAATGTTCTGGAGTTGTCCAACATCTAATGACATTAGGGAGGCCTGTGTGTGTGTGTGTGTGTGTGTGTGTGTGTGTGTGTGTGTGTGTGTGTGTGTGTGTGTGTGTGTGTGTGTGTTAGGTTAAATTAAAAATAAAGTTGCAGCTAAACTGGACAAAGTGAATGTGTGTGTACAACGGTATGTGTCTCAAAAAAAGGACGGGAGATGTCAAATGAAAATTAGAAAAAAATAGAGAATTTTTTTATATAATCTACTCACAAAATAGTTTTTTTCATACAATCATTTGTCACTTTTTTGAACTTTTAAATAGAAAAAAGTAATGTTTATTTCACGGGTCTGTGATATCCAAATAAATTCCATTACATTCCTGCAGGAAATTTACAAGAAAGATCTATGTACAGTAGTCTTGTACTAATTATAGAGAAAATTGGAAAATTATACACGTCCAATTAATTTATTCCAATAATTACTGGTGTAATTCTAACTTAAAACTAACTAAAACTATTTTGGTCTGTGCACAGCTGGTCAGCTGAACATGTAAGAATGTGAGATTTGTTGACAGGCAATTATGAAATTCACCATAAGTATTTATGATACAATTTATAATAATGAACAAATAATGAATGAAAGCTACTTACAAGCTTGAATGTCAACATTTACTAAATGGAGGTTTTTGTTAAAGAAAGTTTCTATTTCCCCCTTTAATTAATATCATAAACCAGGCACATAAAATAAATACAATAATATGTTCGGCTGCTACAAAATTAATCAGATTGGGTCATTTCTATGCATGAGAAACACTGTATGTTGTTGTTGTTGTTAGATTGATGTCCTGACACGCCCACCTAAACCCTGCACTCCCATTGGCTGGAGTATACACTTCATCTCAATATGGTCTTGTTCCCCTCGGGACCAAAACCACGACAGAAACCTCATCTGTATATATATATGTATATATATATATATATATATATATATATATATATATATATATATATATATATATATATATATATATATATATATATATATATACATATATATATATATATATATATATATATATATATATATATATATATATATACATATATATATATATATATATATATATATGTATTCATGGACAACCAGCTGCGTCCCAATGAAATAAATGCCGGTCTGTTCCAGGAGAAAAGGTCACAGCAAAGATAGCATCTCTACGGGAGAAATCACAACCCTTCAATCCGGGATGGAAGGATGGCTGAAGGGGTAAACTGCTATACTGTAGCCTGGAACATGCAAAGAAGGAGGGGATGGAGGGATGGAGGCTTCATAATTAGTGTTGGGCATTGTTTTGATTTTAACAATTACAATTCTTCCTTTGGATTCCGGTTGTTATCGATTCTTAAACAATTTACACGGACACTGTGAACCCTATTTGCACTATTGTTCATTTCACTGTTTTCACTTCAATACATTCTGTTTTTCCTTATTCTTAAACCTCATGTTGTCTTCGGGTCATATTTGATCTGTTTTCAGTTGGGTTTTTTCTCAAAAAGTGGACCTCCGAAATAAGCACTTAAAACAAATCAACATTAGAAATATCAAATAACTTTGGAAAAAACATCAAAAAAGCACCCAAAACGTTGAAAAAGTGACAAAAATGTCGGAAAATCGACAATGATGTTTCATGGTTGACAAAGAGACAACACAAGGGTTAAATAAATATAATTTCAAGTACCAAATACATCTGGTTTTGTGTCCCGATACCCCTAGCTACGACGTAACAGTGGCATAAAGGGTTAGAGGTTTAGATTTCAAATGTAATTTGTAAGAAATGTTTCTGTCTTTCCGTCTCCGACCAATCGCCTGTCTCCATGTGTGTTAAGTAGGCCTGCACAATATTGGAAAAAAACTGACATTGTAATATTTCTTTTTTCATGTGATATATATTGCAATATGAAAAAAAAGGCTAAAGTGAATGATATTAATAATGCATGCATGTTGCTTCCTCTAAGTTGCTTGTTTGTTAGATGCATTGATCAACACTGATTGTGATTGGTGGTTTGCTGTGCATGCAGACCTGCACGTCACACACACTACAACAAACTGTGTGTATCCAGGAACACTTAAATCACTGTAAATTACGTTATATCAGAAAGACACTGCTGTTGTAGATTAGTTTTACGTTTCCAGCGTTGCGGCTCCGATCCGTTACGTTAGGGGGACCGACCCCTTGTTTCTTCAGGCTAACTATTTTTGCTTTAGCCAATATTGTAGCCAATGTGTTGGATTAGGGGGGGGCAGCTAGTGGTCAGTAATGGAAGAAATAAATCAAAAACATAGGCTGGAGCAGATCAAAAGGAGCACCCAAAGACTTTCAGACCCAATCAGAAACGGCCCATTAGACCAGACCCAGAACGTGGTCAAAGCCGACAGATGGAAATGGAGAGGGAACAGCAACACCCAGACCCAATTAGTCTGAATATAATATGGCCCCGGCCAAAAACTCTTAAAGGAGAAGAAAATTCAAGAGTGAAAAAGATTTAGGTGTGCAAAGGGATCGGGGGAATTACGCATGGAGGAATGAATGGAATGAAAACTGAGAGGAAGAAACGAGAAAGAGGGGAAGTGAGATGGAGATGGACGGGGGGTAGTGGAGATAATCGAGTGATGGGGATGAGAGAGATTTGGGAGGAAGAAAGAGAGAGGGACAGGCTGAGCTATAGAGGAATAAATCTCATTTCATTCTGGCCGGTGGTCACTGAACTGATGAAATGAGATGAGAGGGTTGATTTAAGGAGACATTGACCTCTGGCCCCTGGGGGCGCCCCTCACTTACAAGAACATTCAGCCAGCCTGTTTCATGTTGCTCTTACTGATTGAGTCCAACCTCAGTCGATGTACAAGTCACCTGGGGTATGAATGAAAAGCAGGGGCAAAGCTTTGAACTTACAAAAGAACTTGTCCGCATAAAAAATATGTATCACATCATATCCTGATTATCATTCCCTCCTTTAATCGTTTAAACATAAATAACTAGGCTATATAATAGGCAGCACGGTGGCTAAGTGGTTAGCACTTCTGCTTCCCAGCAAGAAGGTTCTTGGTTTGAATCCAGGTCGTTCCCGGGCCTTTCTGTGTGGAGTTTGTATGTTCTCCCTGTGTTTGCGTGGGTTTCCTTTGGGTGCTCCGGTTTCTTCCCACCATGAAGACATGCATGCTACGTAGGACTATAGTTGAAAAATAGCCAATTGGCAAACAGTGGTGCATTTACAGAAATGTTGATTAATGTGCATTGTCCTAATCAAATAAATAAAACACTTTAATACATTTTGAATATCATAATTGATGTCTGCCTTATGTCTGATACGACGGTTTCTCCCACATAGGTTGGTTATTCCTAGCCTCTAATACTCAATAGAGCTTTTCAGTCTTTATATTTAAACTACAGCACATAAGCATTTTAAACGTGTCGATAATGGACCATCGCAGTTTGGTTAGGTTTAGGCTCAAAAACGTAGTTTAGTTTAGAAAAAGATCATGGTTTGGGTTAAAATCATCACGTTCAGTGTTCGGGCTTAGTCTTGGAATCAATCACATTTTACACAAGTGTTTTTGAAATAGTATTGAGTAAAAGTTGACATATTCCAGTCTGTGATTATCATCAACATCCATTCCTTTAATTTTAGTCTCAATAATTCCTAATTTCTGCTTTTCTAACTCAAACATTAGGTATAATTTCCTGTAAATGAGGTTTATTGACCATAAATGATGTAATTTCCAAAATAACTTTAAAACCAAAGTTAATAAGTTAGTGTGATGTAGTACTGAAAAAAATGTGAAAAAACATTGATAAAAAGCATCAACAAAAGTGTTGATTTTCACACATAAGTGATTTGAATTGAGTCAGGAATACATGTTTCTCACAGAAAATAAGGTTAGGCCGTTGATTTTCTGGTAGAGAAAATGTATACTTGTACCATTTTTCTTCTGAAAATGGGTCAATTTGACCCAAATACCATGCAAGGGTTAACCTCCGGTCATGCATGTGGCGCAGAAGGTGACGTAGTTTCGTTTGTTCCAATTGGATTCGAAAAAGTGTTCATACAAGTTCTGTATCCACATCAAGACCT
Organism: Etheostoma perlongum; assembly: GCA_026937815.1. Lineage (NCBI taxonomy): Eukaryota > Metazoa > Chordata > Actinopteri > Perciformes > Percidae > Etheostoma > Etheostoma perlongum. The sequence goes on from CM049380.1 coordinate 29,734,297, forward strand.
AATCAGTTCTTGGCTAAGTTTCCACCAAATTCCATTTAAATCGCTAATAATGTTCTTGAGATATGCTGCAAACTAACAAAGCTACACCAAGGATGTTATGTTTTGGAGATCT